>CAVNUY010000017.1:0-185036 GCA_963691655.1 Toxonevra muliebris | reverse complement strand
CAAATACGAAATAGTTATTGTCCTTTAAACAGAAGTCAAGTATTTTTAAAAATTGCGTTTTGGGTATACTTGTGACATTTTGTATATTGTCCCATTGTGCCATAATATTTTGTATGGCAAGATTTGTAGGTATGTTAGTGAATAATGATACCACGTCAAAATATGGAAAAGAAATAATAATAACTAATGCAGACAAAGGAAATAAAACTGTGATTATATATAAAACGGACTATGAAAACAAAATGCTTAAATTATTGGAAGACAAGAACACATATAAAACAGTAAGAACGGACCCAACTGGGAAACTGCAAAGAACAAACAACAGCATTGTACTTGACCTCTTAAAACACAAACATATTGACTTCAGAGAAAAAATAAGACTATCTTGTTCTGCCGCCATAGCACCCAGACTATACGGCTTACCAAAAATTCACAAACCCGATATTCCACTAAGGCCGATCTCGTCATCGGTAAATGTACCATGCTATAAGTTAGCTAAATATATTGGTGGAATTCTGAAAACGTAATATCTAAAGATTACAACATCAAAAACTCAACAGACTTTAAGAACAAACTAAAAACTATAACTTTGGACGACGACGAAATACTCATCTCTCTTGACGTGGTATCATTATTCACTAACATACCTACAAATCTTGCCATACAAAATATTATGGCACAATGGGACAATATACAAAATGTCACAAGTATACCCAAAACGCAATTTTTAAAAATACTTGACTTCTGTTTAAAGGACAATAACTATTTCGTATTTGGAAATAAAGTATACAACCAAACGTATGGCATGCCAATGGGCAACCCACTATCGCCAACAATAGCTGACATAGTTCTTGACAACTTACTAGACCAAGCAATAAAAGAATTGAACAAAAAAGGAATAAAAATAAAGTTCATAGTTAAATACGTAGATGACATAATGGCAATAATTAATGAAAAAGATAAAGATGACATCATAAAAGAATTTAATAACTATCATAAAAAACTACAGTTCACAATGGAAATTGAAAAAGACAGAAAAATATCATATCTTGACACAAAATTATACAGACGAAATAAAAATATAGCTTTGAACTGGTACATGAAACCCACAGCATCAGGACGAATAATAAACTATTTTTCAACACAACCAATCACACAAAAAATCAACACAGCAGACAATTTAACAGCAAAGGTACTATCTTTAAGCGATAAACAATTTCACAAGGACAACATAAACAAAATTAAAAAAATACTCAAAATTAATGACTACCCACTACAAATAGTAAATACGTTGATAAGAAATAACGTATTTAAACTCAACACAAAAATCCCCCAAATAATAGACAAATCACTCAAATCTGGCAGCACAAAAAAATATTTTGGAGTTCCATACATACCAACACTAACGGAAAGCAAAATACTGCACTCAATAATAAAACAACAAGAAACCACAACATTCGCTCACAGACCCAATCACACGCTCAGCACAATTTTTACGAACACTAAAACTCCAACAACAAAAGAGCAACAATGCAATGTTGTTTACGAGATCGGCTGTAATGGGAATGAGAGCGAGAAATGTAATCTTGTATACATAGGCACAACAAAAAGACTTTTGGGAACCAGAATAGCGGAACATCAGGCAGACATAAAGAGGGAAAAAACAACAACAGCACTAGCACAACATATGTTAGAAAAACACCACACTGCAAATTTTAAACAAGTACAAATACTGGACAGAGAAAAAAGAGAGAGCACAAGATACACACTAGAGAGCCTACATATACAGAAAAAACTAAGTAAAACGATGAACACCAAAGAAGACAAAGACAATATAAGCTGCAGCTACAGTGTGGCAATCAATAATATTCGGCGTTAAAATATGTTACGTGTTTTGTAAAGTTTTTTTTTTTCGTGTTTTTTTGTCTTTTGTTAATTAAGGACTATATTTTATTTTATCTAATTTAATTACTTGACTGAATGTTTTACAAATAGTATTTACTGTAAGTGTTAAAATGTTATGATATCTTTGTAATAATTATAGTTTTTTAAAAATATGTAAATTTTCTCAAAAAACAGATAAATAAATAAAAATCCCCTGAAGAAGGCCTAAAATTTGCGCCGAAACGTTGGGAAAAAAGTATGAAATAGTTAACTATTTGCGTATGAAAATTTCGACCAAAAAGCCTGTCATTATAATCTCGTTAACAATACTTTTTAGTTCGAAAAACATATTTGCAGATAAAAGTATTAAAAAAAAACATTCAGCAAAAAACTGATAGTGTAACAGGGCATCAAACAAAACGATGAAAAGAGAGTAAAAACAGAAAACATTGACAGCAAAACATTGACCGTGTAACATCAGCCTTAGTAAAAAAATTTGAAGTGAAATGTGTTCATTCTCTCTTTTGCTCAGTGTTCATTTTTCAAAGCAATAACAATTTCATTGTTTGACAGCAAAACATTGACCGTGTAACATCAGCCTGAGGAAAGTACGTGAACAGACGTCACCCAAGAAAAAAGTGTTTGTTGTGTATCGTGAAGTGATCTGAAGAAATACGAATTTTGATTTCAGTCAGTAATGACATTTCATTCGCCAACAAACTACCTAAGAGTAAAGGACGAGTTAAATAATTTTGGCATGAGACAAATCTCATCGTATAAAAGCAGACTAAGCTTACATAGAGATGAACGAGCCATTCATTTAACAACTATAAGCACTTGTTGTGCGAATGTCACTCATATTTTGAAATGGAAAAACTTTGCCAAAAAGACAGCTCAATAGAAGATCAAGGAAAAATAAAATAATAAAACGATAATAGTAAATAAAAAGAAAATTAGAAATGAGTGAAAAAATTAATATAACATTATTATCCTTTTAGAATTTGAATGTACGCCAGTAATTATATGCTTAGTTATCTCCCTATTTTGGAAAAAACTAAAAGTGACGGGGTTTAATGTCAGCTACCAGAGCATAGGATTAAAGAGCAAATCATAAAAGGCAAAAAAATACCCGGTTTGCTGTTAATACTCTTCAAACTATCAACTGCGGTATCTTTTTTAGCCAATTTATTGCATTCGAAATGATATTTACCAATTTTAGCATGTTCAGAAATGTAATTGATAATATTTTGCTCCGGTACAGATGATTTGAAAGATTATAAGTGTGCCCATGTACTACCAACAACAATTCGACTATTGGCATATCTTTTTTATACAGTCATTCCCTTTCCATAAGAAATCTCAAAAATAGGTACAACAAAAGCATTTAGCATTTGACTCAAAAGGTAAATACATTTTTGGTATAATCCAATACATGGAACGGTATTATGAGTATTGACGACTTTGATTGTGAGAAAAAATCTTCCTCGATGCCATCACCAAAGAGTATGCCACACATATACCGGGATGCATATGTGTATACACGTTCGGCCAAACTTTCCAAGAGAAGCTGCCAACCTAGCGGACGAATGCGATCTTATCCGTACTGCTAATCCTGGAGATCATCAGATACAAGAGCTCAACGCCAGGATCAAGGAGCTGGTATAGGTTCACATTAGAAAGAAATCAAAGATGGGCACTTTGCAGTACCAGTAAAATTGCAGTAAAAATAAAATTTTATTACAATTTAAAATGCATTACCAGCAAATTTTTACTGATTACTGAAAAAAATTGCAGTTATCAGTAAATTTTTACTGATTACTGAAAATTCTTTTTCTCTGTTAAAAAGAAAAAGAAGATATTACAAAATCATCACCTCATAACTGTAAATCATGTCCTCATTATATGAAGAAGCAGAGAGAAATCATACGACGCACCAAAAAAACAGTGAATTAGTTATTATACCCTGCACCAAGGCCGTATTTTGGGGGTTCTGACCCCCCAAAACCTCTAATTTGTACATAAATGTTCAGCAATTTTAGGTGAATCGATTTACCCATGTCCGTCGCCCTACAACTTTATAAATTCTTAAGATTTGACTAAGTTTTTTGAGTAGGTTTGGAATTAATTTTTGTATAACTATTTTTCTTGCTTTTACCTAATAAAATGCTACTGTGTACAATATATGTATTTCTAAAGTGTTTCACACTTATAATTTTTTAAAACAACTATGAAGCTTAGAAAAATAATAAATTTCTTGAAAAAAATTAATTTTAAAAACCGTCCAGAAATCTTAAGAACTCGGAATTCCGAGCATCCGCTGTATTTGCCATGAGTTTAATCAAAGTTTTTACACTAAAAAAGGCATGTCCATTGCTCGGCAAATTATCTCCAGGAAACAATTTTATACCTAGTCTAACGAGACCAACGACAAATTACCTAAAAAATCATCCGGCAATTAAAAAGGTTTTTTTTTTTAAATACAATGCCCCATTACCCTCGTCTGCACCTGTAGAACGGTTGTTTTCATTCGATTGGATTGTGAATCATTCCAGAAGGCAAAAACTCAACGATGCAATTTTCGAACTGCTTGTGTTAAGAAAAGCTAATAGCGTATAACAAATATACAATAAATGTTTGAAAGAAGTGAAATTTATCGTTTTTTTAATGATTTATTCAATGCACTAAATATTTGACTACCAGTAAGTATTTTCAGTAATCAGTAAAAATTTAATTTAATGCACTAAATATTTACTGCAGTGTGCCCATGTATGAAAAAAACTTAGAAAGCTAGACAAATACAAAAAAAAAAGGATGTAAAATCCATTCCGGCAGCTTTCGGCAATCGATATTTTTATATATTTTACAAAAATGATTAATTAATAATTTAAAACTAAAAACTCGGCCCTTGAAAATTTTTTTAAAACCCTTTTTTCTCAGCCTTGAAAAGAGCTTACATGATAGAAACACCTGCGTATTCATTACTTATTTATTGTTTTGATTATAGTGAAATAAAATTTTTATTTAGATTTATGAAAAGTACTTTCTCTTACCAATTAATCGCTTGTAGTCTCGTTAAAATCGGCGGAACCACCCAAAAACTATGCACTTTTTAACAACACACTTTTTCTACTTGAAAATCCCACACGTTTCGACACATTAATTATAGCTTAGACTTGAAAAGCAAACAAAATTTTGAAGAATAGCTGTACTTAACCGTTATTCTAAAACGCTGTTAGGGTTATCACTGCAACTATTTAAAATGTCCGAACCAGTTCTGCCGAAGATACTCCGATCGGAGTATTCGTTCTCCGCTTAAATCTCAATCCTCCTGTCCTCCCCAATCGGAAAAAATCTTCCTATTTCATATTCTTGAATTTTTGGGTTATATTCTGGAATTTTTGGTTGTAAACGTAAATCAAACTAAATATGTTCTGTTGGGTTATTTTAGTTTCTGTCTATGAAATATTTGTTACTATGACTAGCTCTACTTTATTTATCGCTGGATTACTGTCAAAATGCAAAAGATCGTGTTCCACTTCCAGAAGTTTTTGCTTGTCTTTGTGTTAATGCTTGTAATTTTTGACAATTGAAATCATAGTAGAAAAACCGCGTAAAAGTAAGTTTGCGTATTTAATAAATATCAATAAATAAGTAATGAATTTATATATATATTAGATTTGGAACTGGAAGAATTTTTGGTGTGAAATTTTTCATTTAAAGAATGCGTTAAAAGAAAAAATGCTTTCAAAACTGGAAAAATTTATTGGCGCAAATTTAAGTTTTCCACATAGCAGTACAGCGGCAAATATAATTTTTTCTCAGTTGAATCTAATTAAAGACAAAAAACGAAATTGCTTGCTGACTGCAACTGTTAATGCAGTAATGGTTGGTAAAAAAAGGTACAAAAAAAAAAAAAAAACATTATGGCTCCTTCTAGGTACCTTCGATTAAGCAGGGGCCGAATCGCGGCATCCGTGATCGAATGAAATCGTTCGAAATTTTTGCTTTTGGGATCGCGGCATACGTTATCGAATAAAAGTATCGAAATCTGAGATTTTTTCATTCGATAACGCGTAGTCGTTCGAATGCAAACATGCGAAATGTCATTCGATACATAAACTGTGAACGAGTTGTATTTAAAACCAAAAAAAATAAATTGAAAAACCGCAATGTAATAATTCGTAATTGTATTGCAATTTTTAGGACAAACATAAACAAAATAAATATGAACCAAAAAACTTTAATGGCAGAGTACATGCTGAATCACCCCAATTTAGCCAAACATATTCTGCCAAATTGTGGGCAAGGCAAAGCTGCAGCACACAAATTGTGGGATCAGTTGACAGTCAAACTAAATGCAGCCGGCCCACCCGTTAAGGATGTGAAGTCATGGCGGAAGGTACATTTGTAACGATTAAGCCTAATTGTAGATTCCGTGCTGCAGTAATTTCTCTAATAAATTGTTATGAACACAAATTTTACTCCACAATGGAATGTTGGAAAATGGAATCACCAATAAGGCCCCTTTAGCACCACTAATAGTATTGCTATTATATAAGTTTGCAATTATATGTACAAATGAATTTTATTTATTAAGGTGTTTGCTGATCAAAAACATAATGTAAAAAAGAAGTTATCCTTCAATAAGTCGTCGAAACAAAGAACAGGAGGAAAAGTTATTAACTTTGGCGGAAGAACAAATTCTTGAGGCTTCTGGAATAGATGTTGCAGTGGAAGGCCTTCAGTCCGTGCAATGTTTCGGTAACCCGGTAAAGAAAATACACCGGAACCAATAGTTGAAGAAATGTTGGAAGAGCTTCTTACCAGTGAAGACGAAGAAAGCTTTTCACAGCCTGCTGTGTCACTAAGCACGGAGAAGGCGAAGCCTACAAGAAAAAAAGTACAACTGAGACCGAAAAGATGACACTCTTGAAAAACCGTCTTAAATCAATTGAGTCGCAAACAAAAATTAATTTAAAACTAGACAAATTAATAGCGTTGAAGGAAAGGTCAATGAATATTAATATGGAGGCCCACAGGGCCAACATGGCGGTTACAAAAATTAAGTTAGAAAGTAAAACTCTTGAGCTAGACAACCTAAAAAAAAAAAAATATTGAAGCAAATGTAATAGTTTTTTTTAACACATGAATTATTTTTTAAGTTCCTTTTACAATGAATTAAACTGTGATTTTGATTTACGAAAAATTATTTTATTTTAATTTGGGTTCAACAACGATACCATTATGTGGCTTCTTATTTTATACCCAATTTTTGTTAATTGGGTTTCGTTCCCAATATCCGGATCTACGCAAATAGTTTCTGTAGCGAAATATTGGCAGTACGACGAATCATTAAATTGTATGCATATATTATGCAATCCAGCACAAACATTCCCAAATCGTGCCATTTTTTCGGGACTGTAACGGCTTCTTTTGTCGTTGCTTAAAAATTTTCAGCGACCCTTTAAAATGCCAATCATTCTTTCAACGATGCATCTGGCTTTGGAATGGACCTAATTAAACTGAGCTTCACTCGAACCTTCTCTAGGGCTCGAGGGGCAACCCAGAATCTCTGGTAAAGACAGCCATGTATTAGAAGGTTTATATGTGAATTATAATAAAACAATGTTACCTAAAAGCCAAACATTCTTCAAACGATTGCTATTATACTGCTCTTCCAAAAAATTCCTCTGTGCTGAATGCTTCCACACAAAGGAGTCATGAGCGGTTCCACCATATTCCGAATCAATTGCTAAAGTTCGGTATTCATGATCACAAATCTGTAAATACGTTAAATTATAAAATTTTCTTATAATTATCAAGTTTACAATACTGCAACAAATCAAAAGTAATGGAGTCCGAAATGGGATCCAATTGCTTATGTTGAAAGTATACATATACAGTATTTTCGTTTATGTTATGAAATATTAATGGTAAAAACAAGTTTTTCAAACAAAATATAAAGAAAATTCTCATTTGGTTAAATGTCAAACTTTAAGCAAGAAACAAATATATAATAATTCAAGAAAAATGAATAGGATGTTCAAAAATTAATATGATCATAAAGTTATTAAATTAGCTAACTTAATAAAACCCACCAAAAGTTTTGTTACTGTATATGTATACTTTTAACATATGACCATCCCTAATTCGTATTTCATGGCTTTGAATTCATTCCACAATGAAATAATCAAACATACTATCATTGAGTTAAGGCTGTGGAACCCTTTTCGGTTGAAAAACATATGTTCATTTATTGTTGGCTTCTACAGTCCGAAATGTGTACCATCAATGCAACCAATAACTGAAAAAAAAATTAACTTATTAATGATTCCGGTGCACTGCTTTTTATTTTCTACTCATAACAATTTTGCATACTGTGCTTTGGCATATTCCAAGTAGGTAGTCATTGCCTACTGTGTGTTGGTAGCTTCCACTGGCCAAAAGTGACAATGTTGCTGCTAACTGCAGCGTTGGCGGCACAGATGTTGACATGTGCCCTTTGAATTTTAGCTGTGAGAGCACATAATTGAATGCTCTTTTTGTAAGTCTAAAACGTTTCTTGAATCTGCAATTAAATAACAGTAAAATTTATAATTAAATTTAATGGATGTTTCTTACGCTGTTGCCGACAATGACAGAGGATTGGTTTTATCGCGAATTTGCCTCCGTATAAGTGTTTGGTTGCTTTCCCCCCCCCCCCCCCCCCCGATTCCGATGAGCTTGAATAAAAAAAATATTGGCAGGATCCATTGAGATTGCTATAAAGAAAATGTTTTATTAATTTTTTTCTTAAAAAAAGTTTTAAATACTTACATTTGAACTTGATTTTACTTTGTTTACTTCTTTTTGACATTTCTCCTAATGTCAAATGTGCAATCTATTACAATTTTAGTTCGTTGTGGTAGATTTAATCTATTACAATTCAATAAAATTACGTTTCGTGACGTATCGAATGGCCGAATCGCGGTAATTTTATTCGATACGATTGCTTACTCGATCACGAATGCCATGATTCGGCCACAGGTTCAAAGTACCACAAGTAACATTCTACTTTTTTTACCCGGTTTTGAGAAGAAAGAAGACAAGTTTGTTGTAGTTTTTTAATCATTATTGCTTTTTTTTATTATTATTTACTGATACTACCGTTTGTTTCCAAAGAAGGAATATTTGATTTTATTTTATTTTCATAAATTTTTTAGCTTAGTCATACACTGAAGTTGTAACAACTGTGAATAAAAAAATGTATTTTTTACTAAAAAAATTTCTATACATTAGTGCAACTGTTTGCAATTATCTAAGACTCTAGATTCTAAGTAATACTTATTTGAAAACTTGTAATACATTTTGAAAAATTCCTCCCCTGTAAAGCAAAATCCTCCTCTTAAAAGAAAAAATTCCTTCCCTTAAAATTTTCAAAACGGCAGCACTGGTCCGAACTCCCCAAAAAAACTTTATTTTGCCACGTTTATATCAACTCGCTGTCGGTATAAATTTTGCAATCGATTTTAAACTAACTTCCCGATGAGCTCGAAACATGAAATTTTAAATATAGTCCAGAACTTTAAGACAATGCAATATGACATATCTAAAATATATATAAATATAATAATATTTAAAATACCAACTTCGGAAGTTTTTCAATTTTTTTCATTGATCAAAGCATTACATTCATCGTTGTAAAATTCATTGCTTTAGCGGGAGTAGAATATATGGATATGTGTATATACACAAATTCAAAGACAATTGGGAGAGAAAAGATAAAAGCAGAGAACAAAAACAAACAATAACGAACTTTTTCTTTTCGTTTTTGCTGGAATCGAAACAAACTATCGAAGCAACAAGGTGCAATACCGATGGTTTGACAGCGACAGTTGTCGACACATCCAGCGGACAAAAATGTATGAATGGATGAGTTTCGGGTCGCATGCAATATGAAATTGGTAGATGAATAGTTCACTTAAGTCGCAAATATTTTCAGACCTACTCAAAGTCATAATTACATATTTTCAAGACAATCTGTATGGGGTTATAATTCTGTATGGTGTTATAAATATTGTAACGCAACGTTCTTCCCATTGGCTGGCTCGATCGCGTGTTATTTTTGGAATTCAAATTTCGAATTCTCATCCCAGTAGGCCGTCAGCCTTGTATTAATATCCCGTTGGTTTTGTGTGCGCTGCTGGCAGCATGAAGCCTGCATTGTTGTTGTTGTCATTTCGTACACAGAGTAGTTCTATGCATTGTTGTTGTTACTTTATACACAGAATATTTCTGTGCGTTGTTGTTGTTGTTATTTCGTACACAGAGTAGTTCTGTGCATTGTTGTTGTTGTTTTATTGCCAGCCTTTCGTTGTTTTAGGCTGTTGGTGCTTTGTTTGGACAAACAGAGGCGCAGCAGGTGTTTGTGAGGCCACAATTTTCATTCTAAATTTGGTTCGTCACACCCCCTCTACTTCGTTGGCGTAGAGCCTGACCCAGGCTGTAGCGTGATTGTGACGTCGCCACTGCAGGAAATTCTCACCCGATAACACCGGCCCTCCACAATGTGTAAGTAGCTCTTGCGCTTGTTGAATATACATCGCGGTGCATCGTAGCGAGCGTATGTGGCAACGTGCGTGGAATCCTGTAGCAATAGACGTGCGTGGAACAGCGTGTGGAATCCCCCGTGGCAATGTACGTGCATAGAACTGAGCAGGCTGTATATACCCCGCGATGATTAGTAGCAAGCGTAAGTGATAACGTGCGTGGAACCCTGTAGCAGTGGACATGCGTGGAACCGTGCGCGTTGAATATACCTCACGTTGAGTAGTAGCGAGTGTATATGACGAAATGCGTAGAACCTTGTTGCAATGTACGTGAGTGGAATCGTGTGTTGATTATACCTCGCGATGATTAGTAACGAGCGTATATGACAACGCGCGTAGAATCGAGTGACAATGTAATGCGTATAATAGTATGGTGAAACTCCTGTGGCAATGTACTGGCTTGGAACCGTGTGTTTTGTATATACCTCGCGGTGCAAAGTATCGAGCGTATATGAAAACATGTGCGGAACCCTGTGACAATGTGCTTCGTTGAACCGTAGGTGAATTGTCTTGTGGCAATGCGATGTGTGGCTTCGTATGTGTTGAATATACCTCGCGATGATTACTAGCGAGCGTATATGACAAAAAGGCTTAGAATCTTGTATCAATGTGATGCGTGGAATCTTAGGTAGATTCCCTTGTGGCAATGCAATGCGTGGAACTGTGTGGCGATGTGATGCGTACAATCATATGGGGAAGCTCTTGTGGCAATGTACTTGTTTGGAACCGTGTGTTTTGAATATACCTTGCGGTGCAAAGTAGCGAGCGTATATGAAAACATGCGGAGAACCCTGTGGCAATGTGATGCGTGGAAACGTATGTGAATCCTCTTGTGGCAATATGTTGAAAATACCTCGCGGTAGATAGTAGCGTGCTTGGAACTTTGAGTCAATCTGATGCGTGAACTTGTATGTGGAACCTCTTGTGGAACCGTGCGTGTTGAGTATACCCCGCGGTGCGAAGTAGCGAGCGTATATGATAACATGCGCGGAACCCTTTGGCAATGTGATGCGTGGAATCGTATGTGAATCAACATAAGTCGGTATAATGCGTGGAATCGTATGGCAATGCGGTGCGTGGAACTATGTGTGGATCCCCTTGTGGCATTGTGCCAACGGTTGTGCGTGTTGAATATACCTCGCGGTGCTAAGTAGCGAGCGTATATGAAAACAAGCACGGAACCCGGTGGCAGTGTGGTGCGTGAAATCGTATGGCAATGCGATGCGTGGAACTATGTGTGGATCCCCTTGTGGCATTGTACGCCAACGGTTTTGCGTGTTGAATATACCCCGCGGTGTAAAGTAGCGAGCGTATATGACATGCATGAAACCCTGTGGAAATGTTGTGCGTGGAACTGTATGTAGATCTCCTTGTGTCAATGTACGTGCGTGAACCCGTGCGTGTTGAATATACCTCGCGGTGCAAAGTAGCGAGCGTATATAGCAACATGCGTAGAATCATGTGGCAACGAATGTGTTTTTTTTTTTTTTTTTTTTTTAATGCACCTACGTACTAAACCTCACCCCCGTGCTCGTCAAACACTATCCCCGCGGTACTGCCGTTAGGTATTATTTCGCGGGGCTGGTTAGCCTTTAGGCTGTATTCGTCAAGTCTGCTCTCCTAAGACGTTCAATTCTCCTTAGGTCATTTTGCACATTCGTGATGAATCCACTTATTTCTGACCAGTCTTCCTCCGACTGGATCATACACTCTATAATGCGTGATGGGCTTGGCAACGTCATATTTGTTGGGCTGAAACGCCGACAGTTGAAAATTGCGTGCTCTACATCTTCCTCTTGGTCCCTACAGATAGGACAAAGTGGGGAGTCGTCATGCTTAAATCTGTACAGATACTTTCTGTACCCTCCATGACCCGTTAAAAACTGCGTTATATGATAGTTTGTCTCTTCATATTTTTTATTTATCCATGTTTCAATCTTAGGAATAAGTATATACGTCCACCTGCCTTTCGATGAGTTCTCCCATCTATTCTGCCAAATGGCTAATGATGCTAGCCTTTCTTCGTTCGCGATGCCTGGAATATCTTGTTGCAACTGATTTCCGCTCCTTCTGCAATAGACTCGTTTCATTTCGTCCGCTAGTATATCGATCGGTATCATACCAGCTACGACGCATGCCGCATCTTCCGAAATTGTCCGAAAACCACTTATTGTTCTTAGAGCGCTCAGCCTGTATACACGTGACAGTTTCTTTCGGCACTCCTTTACCACCAAAGCTCCAGCCCAGATTGGAGCAGCGTAAAGCAAGACTGAGCTTACTACTCTAGAAAGTAACACCCTTCGACCATATCTTGGTCCACCAATGTTTGGCATTATTCTAGACAGCACTGCCTGGATACTAGACGCCTTTTCTTTAACATAGTCCAAGTGAGCTCTGAAGTTCAATCTGTTGTCTATCATCACACCCAGATATTTAATTGACGACTTCGATTTTATTATTTGGTTGCCTACTTGTATATTCGCATGTTCAACAACCTTTCGACTACTAATTAGTACCGCCTCCGTTTTTTGTGCAGCTAATTCAAGACCAGCTGATCTTAGCCATTGGTTTATTGTGACCACCGCTTTATTAGTAATCGTCTCGATTTCCTGGATATGTTTCGCCACTGTAACTATCGCAATATCGTCTGCGTACCCCACTACTTTTACTCCTGGTGGGAATGATAGTCTCAATATTCCGTCATACATGATATTCCACAGTAGAGGTCCTAGCACAGATCCTTGTGGAACACCTGCCGAGATGTTGTAGTATTTTAATCCCTCGTCGCTTTCATACTCCAGCTTTCTGTTTTTGAAGTAACTGTCGATTATTCTTCGTATGTATTTCAGTGCATTCATTCTTGTCAGAGAGCCTTTTATGTGCATCCAGTTGGCAGAGTTAAATGCATTTTTTACATCTAATGTAACCACTGCACAATATTGTTTCGCACCTCCTTTCCATCTTATGCCTTCTATTGCTTCCGCTGCAATATCTACCACCATTTTAATTGCACTTACGGTGGATCGAGCTTTCCGAAACCCGAACTGACAGTTTGACAGTGCTCCGTTCTCTTCCGCGATGGGCAGTAACCTGTTGTAGATTACACGCTCCAGTATTTTGCCCATTGTGTCAAGCAGGCAGATTGGCCGATATGACGATGGATCTCCCGGTGGCTTATTTCCTTTCGGCAGCAGAACTAACCTCTGTAGTTTCCACTGATCTGGAAATATTCCTTCTTCTAAACATTTTTGGATTACTTCGACGAAGATTTCCGGTCTTCTGTAGACTGCCGTTTTCAAAGCTTTATTGGGGATACCGTCGGGTCCTGGTGCTTTTTTGTCGCCTACTTTCTTACATTCTTTAAGCACCTCTTCTTCGGTAACTGGTGCGATTTCTTCATTATTCGCTTCGCCGTCATCATATGTGAAAATTACTGCCGCTGTGGAAATAACGTCTTTATAATGTTATCCAGCATTACAGGGCATGTTGTCTGTGGTGATCTTTGGCCTTTCAGCTTCGTCATTACAGTTCTATAAGCAGTGCCCCAAGGGTTTATATCTGCTTCGTCACATATATTTTTAAAACAAGTTCTTTTGCTGTTTTTGATCGCCTTGCAGAGATTTCCGCGCATTTCTAAAAGCTTCGAGCAGCTGTAAGAATCCAGGTCTTCCCCTAGATCGCTGAACTTTACGTCTGGCTTTTAAACATTCACTTCTAAAAGCTTTGATTTCTTCGTTTCACCAGTAGCATGGTAAGCCTTGTTGGCTTGGCTTCCTTCTGGGCATTGCTGCGTCACAAGCAGAAGTTACCAAATATGTTAATTGGCTTGCTGCATTTTCTGCCGTCCCGGGCGTCAGATTATGTGTGGTCAATATTTCTTCAAAAGTGTCCTTATCGAACAGTGTGTCTTTCCATCGAGGGCCCGTTGTTGTACCTCTCTGACGTAATCTCTTGTTTTTTATTTCAAACATTACTGCTTGGTGATCACTATGCGTATAGTCTTCACTAACCCGCCATCTTGTTCTACGTGCTAGAGAGCTACTCGTAAAGGTAATGTCTATAATAGATCCGTATCCAGCTTTACGAAACGTGAATTTATTGCCGGAATTTGCCATGACTATGTCTAGCGGCGAAAAGGTTTCCAGGAGACTGTGTCCTCTCGCATTCGTGACTCTACTGCCCCATTCTGTTGCCCATGCATTAAAGTCTCCAGCGACCACAACTGGTGTTTTCCCATGCGCATCTGCTACGATTTCGTCCAGAGTATTCTGATACTCACTAGGAGTCAGGCTGGGACGTGCATAGCAACTATAAAAGTAAATACCATTTACTTTTGCTCTTACAAATCCATCCGACTGTTCGTTGGTATTTTGGAAAGCGTGTCTTCCGCATATCCATATTGCTGCTTTTTTAATCTTGTCACTGATACAGATGTTTTTACTCTCAAGTCTGTATGGTTCGCTGATTAGAACTACGTCCGCTTTCTTTTCTCTCGCCGTTTGTGCAAGCAAGTCTTGCGCGGCTTCGCAATGGTTCAGATTTATCTGTATAATTTTCATCGCGTTTTATTGTTCATAGCCCTCCTGAAAGTTGGGCATTTGCTGCTTCCAGCGAAGTGGCTGGCACTTTTTGGGTTGTCAATTTTACAGAACATGCACACCGGATCCTTAGTGCATTCTTTTGCAATATGACCACCCGTACCACATCTTCTACATGTTTTGGATCTGTCCGTATTTTTACAACCTCTTGCTATATGCCCATACTCCAGGCATCTGAAGCATTGTTTCAACATTATTCGCTCCCGGATGCGACATATTACCCATCCGATTTTGATTCTTCTAGCCTTTAGAAGTTTCTTCGCCGTTTCTGCTGGCAGGCTTATTATTGCAGTTTGCGTGCCACCATATGCTTCTCTCAAGCTCACTATGTCTGAGGTACTTACACCAGTCAGGTCGAACTGTGTTTTAATTGCTTCGCATATGTCTTCTTTTGTAGTGATCTCATCTATGTCCTTGCATTCAATGGTGGTGCGATGTGTCAATGTTTTGACAACCGCTTGATTGCCCAATGTTTCGCCGATAATGTCGCTGAGCGCACCGGATTTTTCTCCGGCCTCGTTGAGCTGAATTAATAGGTCGCCCTTCTGGGTTCTTCTGATCCTAGAAACCGTCTGCCCCAGTCCAGCTAGTTTGGGGTCACTTTTTACTTTCCTGAGCATTTCTGCGTAAGAAAGATCTCCATTTTTTTCAATCACAATTGCATCTGGTCGAGTCTTTACGCGGCTTGACCTTTCAGATCTGGAATATTACATCTGAGCCCACACCACCAACTTAATGATACGAAACGTTGAGCGTTCTTTGAGACCTACCATGGTTTTAACGGGACGGGGCAACTGTAACATTAGCCGGAGAGCCGTTTCCGCTGGATTTCACTCCGCTTACTATGGTAACCGAATGCCACAGTTGTCAGCCCAGGGTTCATCTATTCCAAATCGTGTCATCCAGTTTTCCATTCCATCAAGATCTTACTGGTCTCAGATCCTGACGTCCATGATTCACATGGAAATTCTCTCCTACTCATCTTTCTACAGCACCAATCATGTGGACCCGCCGTCCGTACTAGCTCGAGCCCTTCAACCCAGTGGTTGAAGCCGAGTAGCGACTTACGGCGTGACACACATTCTTGGTACTATATACTGATGTGGTTCACGAAGATTCCAGGCTGTTGCATCCACCCAAAAACACCTTTAGACCCAATTGACAGAGTCATAGGGTAAGTTAATGTTGAAATACGCCTGCTTGGACTCTGTAACGTTGTCCCACGATGCCACCCCGGGGTGGGGAGCACCTACGCCAAGGACGGTGCCTACTCATCCTGTCACAGATCTTCATTGGGTATTGTGGCCTTTTAAGACACACTCTCCACCTCTGCCGCTCTTGGTCGGGAACTGCTTATTTGTTATTCGCAGCTAGCCGGCATGAATGCCGGCCGTTCAGCTATCCGCCACCCGCTGACCCCCACAGTAGCCTGAAGCTCAGCCCTGTGTGGCAACAAATGTGTGTGGAATGGTATATGGGAGCTCTTGTGGCAATGTGCGTGAGTGGAACTATGTGTGGATCCTCTTGTGGCATTGTACGCGCGTGGAACCTTGCTTGTTGAATATACCCCACGGTGCAAAGTAGCGAGCGTATATAGCAACATGTAGAACCATGTGGAAATGTGGTGCGTGGAACTGTATGTAGATCTCCTTGTGTCAATGTACGTGCGTGAACCCGTGCGTTATATATACTTCGCGGTGCATAGTAGCGGGCGTATATGACAGTATGCGTGGAACCCTGTGGCAGCGTAATGCGTGGAACCATGTGTGCGAATTTTCTTTTAGACTACTGTGTTTTATTCGCTTTCCACTTTTCTATTGTCACTATGTCTGTTGTGATTTTCATTTCTCTATTATCACTGTTTATTTTGTTGATAACCTACGAGTATTTTTGATTTGTTTTTCTGTTCTGTGTTATAGTTGTGATTTATTGTTATTACTTTTTTTTTTCACTATGTGTCTCAATTGTTTGTGAGTTTCTTGTTTTGTTTTTTTTTTCACTTCAGGGTCCCTGCTTCCCATTGGCTGGCTCGATCGCGTGTTATTTTTGGAATTCAAATTTCGAATTCTCATCGCAGTAGGCCGTCAGCCTCGTATTAATATCCCGTTGGTTTTGTGTGCGCTGCTGGCAGCATGAAGCCTGCATTGTTGTTGTTGTCATTTCGTACACAGAGTAGTTTTGTGCATTGTTGTTGTTACTTTATACACAGAATATTTCTGTGCGTTGTTGTTGTTTTATTGCCAGCCTTTCGTTGTTTTAGGCTGTTGGTGCTTTGTTTGGACAAACAGGGACGCAGCAGGTGTTTGTGAGGCCACAATTTTCATTCTAAATTTGGGTCGTCACAATATGTATGGGGCAAGAAGAATTTTTTTTATTTAAATTATTTTTCGACTTATGGCCAGCTTTTTGGGATTGCAGACCACTATGAGACGCAAAGATCCGACTGCCACCACCTTCGACTCAATTCTTCCCGAAGACGCGAAGAAGAGTGCGCGTATGTTCTGACAACAGTTTGTTGAACACCCAACAAGGAGTGGCAAGTCAAAGCGTGCAGCAAATAGGAAAATACATGCCTTGGGAACCGGAAATGAATGCACCGCTTTCACATTTACAAGCGCAGAAGTAACTAATGTCATCAGCAAAGCTAAAGCATCAAAGGCTTTGGGTCCGGACGGCATATCGATGGTTATGCTGAAACAACTTGACTACCCAATCCTGGAAAACCTCACCTGCGTTCTTAATCTCTCGATGCACACATCTATCATCCCAGACGTATGTAAAGTCTGTATCATAATTCCACTACCGAAACCAGGCAAACCACCTGACGAAGGAAAGTTCTACCGACCAATCTCATTACTTTTGCCGGTAGCGAAAACGTTAGAAGCCCTCTTGTTACACAAGTTATCTGAAGCTCTCGACCTTGCACAATACCAACATGGCTTCCGCAAGCAACACTGCACCACCACTAAACACTAAAGTTAGTTCAGGCACAAATAAGCCGCGGCATGAACCAAAGTAAGCCATGCGATAGGACGATACCTGTTGCGCTAGACCTATCGAAAGCATTCGACACAGTCAGACACAGCACGCTAATGCAAGACGTGCTAGAATCAATGCTCCCTAACATTATTAAAAAATGGCGAGCGCCAGAGACGCTTTCATAAACTTAAGAAACCTCAAATCTAAATACAGGCAAGTGAAACAAGGCGTCCCGCAAGGTGGAATTTTATCCTCCTTGCTATTCAACTACTACATAGTAAAAATGCCCACACCACCAAGCAACATCACGCTCGTATCATACGCGGTCGATTGCACCATACTTGCGACAGGGAGAAATCTGCAACTCTCAGCAGAGAAATCTACAGCAACCCTCTTCGCACCATGGGCAAGAGGAGTAAGAAACGTGCTAGACATCACAGTTAATGGCCACCCAATACCAACTGTCTGATATCCAAAGATACTGGGAGTAAATTTTGACTGCCTCCATACCTTTTCTGCACACGCCTCAAATACTCGCAATAACCTAAGCAGGCGTAACAATGTGCTGACGGTACTAGCGGGGAGCACTTGAGGAAAAACCCCTAGACTCTCCCGACAATTTACAAGGCCATCGGAAAATCGGTCCTTAACTAAGCAGCACCTATTTAGACATCAACGAGACTTAACAAAGAGGCTGCAAGAGTGTCAAAATGCCGCCCTACGCACTACCACAGGCTGCCATTTAATGACACACGTGGACCATCTGCATGGGGAAATCAAAATGCTGAAAGTTAAGGAGCACAACCACCTAATAGCCAAGCAATTCTGATTGGCCTGTCATAGAGCCCAACATCCGAACAGAACACTCACAAACATTACACCACCACCATAAGACAATGACGAAACATAAACATAACGACAAAATTGTATTTGCTACAACAACAGCATATTAAGAGTATCGTTTCTAGCAAAACATTTATCACATTGCCACAAAAATCATCCAATACACTGTATGGCAGTTGTAAATAAATATAGTTTGTATGGAGTTTATAAAAAAAAAATCGGGAAAACAGAATTTTTTAATTATTATCAGTCTATCTGGAAATGGTTGTACGTCAATGATATGTTTTAGAAAGTTGTTTGGCTTAATGAAAAGACTAAAAAAAATTAATATTGCGTACATTAAATCAGATTTTATGACCTTAGCCGAAAAACCCGTAAAAATTTAAAATTCTTTATGTCTTTTACACCAAAGCGTATCCTGGTGGCCGTTATTGGTAAAATGTTTACCAATAACGGCCTTGCATATTCAGATTTCTCATACCCGAAAACCCCCAGAAAGACCTTTGATGGTAAAAATATTTGCATTTAAATGATACTACTCCGACGCGACCATAGACTAAAACAGCAATTTCAAAATGAGAAAAAATCACTTAAAATCACCCACCTGGGAAAACTGAGAATTACTTTTCTATATGCAACCCAAACTTTCGCTGCTCTACAGCCACGGTTGCCACTTTGGTCCTTTTGGACCAAAAGTGGTCCTTTTAATTTCGTTTGGTCCGCTGGTCCTTTTTTTCTGAATTGGTCCTTTTTCAAAAATATTAAGTAATTAACTTTCATATGTAATGTATGAGTCACTCTGTGACTAAAAAATTTAATTTTAAAAAAATCAGTGTAAGAAAGTTGTAGTAATGAAATGTTATATAGCATACTAGTGTCTTTATTCAATGCAGTAAAATTATTTGGAATTTTTCAGAACACACTCGATGAGAATTTTTTTAAAAATCACTTTTTTGACCCAAATTTTGTTTATTTGAATTAGGGAGAGCAGGCCCTTCCCGAAAAACGGATTTTTGGCATTAAAATGTATTTAATAAATAGTAAAATAACAAATAAAAGAAACTAAATGGATACATTACGCACTAAATTCGGTGGCCATTTCGGTCCTTTTTCGCGCGAATTTTTTACTTTTTTTAAGTATGATTTGAATACAAATACCTTGACCTTTTAATTTGGGCGACACAAGTGCAATTTATGCATGATGTATTCATTTTTAGTCATATCTTTTTTTTAGTTATTTGTACTATTTGTACTATGTGTAATCTGAACATTTACCAATAATTTGAAAACAATAAAATAACTTTTTTTCAATACGCCTGCCTAATTGAATCCGCCTTGCTGGCAATGGCTTCATCAGTAAGTCTGCCATCATGTTTTCGGTCGGACAGTAAGTGCAACTTTTTATCTACTTAGTCCTTTTGAAAACAAACTCGCGCGTCTTTGTGCTTTTATTGGCCAGAAACCTGAAAACTTCTCTCCTTCAATCGGTCTCAAGCAACTTTGTCTTCGTACAACTTTGGTGCGCTCATTTGTTGATTAAATCCACTCAAAATTCGCCGAAGTCACACCAAGTCTTTGCATGCTTCTGATAAAGATGTAAACACAGACCCGGTCGATGTAAGAGCATCTAAGTTGCTGACGAAATCTACTTTGGTTTCGATACTACTGAGTAGTAAAGATTTAGCAACGCCATTCTGTTGAGGAGTATATGGCACTGTTTTTTGGTTTTGAATACCGTTTTTTTCTAAATTTTTTCTTTGATATCTGATTTCAAAAATGACTTTACATTTGTATTCATCTATAAAAGAAGATACTTTCTGCCTTGTTATTTTTTGATTTGTCGATATACTTGATTTATTTCCAGTCCCAAAAATGTTCTTTGTATCTGAATTGCTAACCATTTTTTTGTTGTTGTTTTTGATATTGTTTAATGTGATATATGTTTTTACTATATAAAAATCTCTTAAAATATTATAAGTAGTTTTTCATTTTATACACTTTTTAATATATATATGCTATATGAACTTGTAAGCACTTCTTTTTTTGTTTTTTCTGCTAATATATAATGTGATATACTTATGTTTGTACTATATAATAATCACTTAAAATATTATAAGTAATTTTTATATACCTTTCATTACATATGTGCTGTATGAATTTCTGAGCACTTTTTTTTGTTTTTTTTGTTTTAGTTTGATGTGATATATGAATGTATTCTCTAGCAATCGCTAAAAAAATATTATAAAATTGTTATACACATTTTATAATGTGCTATATTTACTTGTTAAATAAACAAAATAATTAAAAAAAAATTTGGTCCATTTTTTTCCATTTTGGTCCTTTTTGCTTTTGTTTTTGGCCCCAAAAAAAGTTTTGATGTGGCAACCGTGTCTACAGCAGCGATGGCCACACGAATTCCACTACAATATGTGTATGTAGTAGTGCTTTCACTTAGAAAAATATTTGGTTCGTAATACTAATTTAATTTTGTGAGTATGCAATGAAAATAATAAATAAAAGAATAAAACAAAAGTTCTTAAAATTCATAAAAAAAACAAACGCTTTTAGAATTCATTAAAAAAAAATTAATAATTAAAGGAAACTCATATATACATCAGACTGGGGATTTAGAGATTAAATTTCGCTCTTCACTACTTTTAGTGCCAATGGGAGTAAGGCTCCATTACCACTAAACCTTTAGTGGTAGTGGAAATAAAAATCAACTAGCACTAAACGTTTAGTGGTAGTTGAATTTTATTTCCTTTAGTGGTAGTGGAAATAAAAATTAGCTACCACTAAACCTTTAGTGTTAGTGGAAATAAAATTTCACTATCACTATCCAATCTGTAAAATTATGAAAACAACATCAAATAGTGTGTATTTCGTCATCTAAAATCCAAAAAGTAGTAATTACAAATTTTATTTCTTTACAGGAGAAGCAAAAAACATTGTAAAATGAAAAATATTATAGATTTAAGAAGAATGTAATTGTGAAAGTTTAGTATCACTTAGTTACGTAAAGATATTCAAATATTTTGTTTTCTTTTTACTTCAAGTGTGTAAATACTTCTATTTACTTAATTAATTCCTGTACATGTAGTTACGTCCTTTTGGAGTTCCGTAGTAAAACCGTTATTTTTTGGCGTAGAAGTTTGAAATTTTGCAGGAACGCGTAATTTGAGCAAGTGCATCATAATTAATCAAAAAGTAGATTTTGAAAATTTGTTTAGTTATGGCTTTTTGGATTTTAGATTACGATATGTACTGCTAACTGTTGTTTTTTCCAATATAGAAGTCGTTCATAGACCAATGTGATCAACTCCATTTTCTATTTGCTCCATGTGTTTGTACTAAACCACTTGATTAATACATTGAATACAATAGAAAAATAATAATAAGTAATACGGTAAAAGAATTTATGGAAAATGAAAAAAATATATTTTTTCATCGAAATTCCACTGTCTACAAAGTATTTAGTATAAAAAAAGGTTAATATATTCATTCATTCAAACATTTATACATTCTTTTACAATGCATTTCAATTTGACCTTCAATTAAACTCTCTATACTTACCACTAAATGGTTAGTGGTAGTGGGTAATAATTTCCACTATTTTATTTCCACTAAACGTTTAGTGGTAGTTGATTTTTATTTCCACTACCACTAAAGGTTTAGTGGTAGTTAATTTTTATTTCCACTACCACAAAGGTTTAGTGGTAGTTAATTTTTATTTCCACTACCACTAAAGGTTTAGTGGTAGTTAATTTTTATTCCACTACCACTAAAGGTTTATCATTTCAGTAATTATTTTAGTTCAATAATTTTATCTATATTCATTTTATATTCACAAGATTTTATGCGAATTAAATTTTCTAAATGTTGATCGCTTAACCTATTATATTTACTTTTTATAAAATTTAATGTTGGAAAAGCCGCTTCATGTTGGTTGACCCAAACATAGAACAAAGTTTAAATATTTCTTTTTTGATCTTAGGATAAATGCAATAGTCCACTTTTTCCCAAAACTCTATCCCAGTTTCAAGAGCATAGTTAGGTCGCCCTGCATTTGTTTTCCTAATAAATTCATACTCAATATGACTTGCCCATTAAGTCTTTCTAGACAGGACCGACTACCGCATGCCAACGTGGGTTGTCATACAAAATATTCAGGCTGGCAGAATGTTTAGTATGTCAACTAACTGAATCAGTGATGTTAACTGTACAGTAATTACTGTATTTTACAGTAATTTTATGGAATTTTACGGTCTGTACAGCAATACAGTAATTCGTTTAAATTATACAGTAATTTCAAAAAGCGTACAGTAGTAGACAGTATTTTTGAAAATTGTGAGCATAATTGATTAATTATTAGTTTTTTTTTATGAATTGTGATGTGTCTTCTGAAATAAACTTTGAAATGTTATTTGTCAAAGTAATAATTCTGTGGTCAAAAGCAGTAATTGCTTAAGTTTGAAAGTCTCATTTTGAGTAAACACGGTAGGATTTCGGAGATTTTACGTACATGTACCTTCGGCCGAAGCCGAAGACCGAAGGATTTTTAAAATATAAAAAATAAAAATCTGAAAGTAAATATATTTTACCTATGTATTTGGAAACATATACATAAAAATATAAATAGTAGATACTCCAAATAAAAAACTGACCAGTAACACTAAATAACTGTTCACTGTCGAAGGAGCTGACAAATATTATTTATTTCAAGAATCATTTAAAAATTGGTTTACGTCAAAATATATTGTTACATTGACTATATATCTATAAAACGACTGTCATTCAACGAAACTTGTGTCAAAAAAAAGTTGGCCGATGGCTGCCATGATTCTTTTTATCTAAAATCAAAGATTGAATCAGCGTATTAATCGATAGACCTATAGCTGGAATCAGAACGCTCTAGTTCCCATATTTAGGATTGATAAATTTTAATGTAAAAAGCATAAATCTGATCTCAAAACCCTAAAAAATTTAATGGATGTGGTTTTATGTAGCCGGAAAAGTTGAATGCCTAAAAGTATTTGTTGTTGAATAAACTTTTTATCAATTTTTTTTTTAAATAACTAAACATTTTGTATAAAAAATTTAAATTCCTAGCTACTCACAGCTAGTTTTTTATCTGGCAAGTATGAAGGGAAGTATTTTATTGATTTTTTTATTTTTATCTCTAATTCAAACAAAATAATTAATTTTGCAGTTTTTGACAAATTTTGACTTTAACACATAAGTAATGCATTTTTTTAAAAGCTGGGGAAATTCCATAAACGATGTGATAAAATGTAGTAACAAAAAACTATTAAGGTGGTAATTAAATTGAAAATTAAATTTTTGGGATAGTTTTATTGTACTTATGTTCTTTAAGTTAAGTCATTAAAAGTTTGTATTTTTATCTATCTAGTTTTGAAAATAAGTATTTGATTTTTGTCATTCTTTTTTAACTATATCAATTTAAATAAAAAAACATTGAGAGATGTCACAATGATCCTGGTTCAGACGGAGTAGAACTACAGGTGCATTGAAGAGGCGATGAAAATTTAAGCGCAATCAGTTCATCAGTTTTGGAGATATCATGGAAGCCATTTCGAAAAATGCTGTTTTGAGAAAATCTACTTTCAAAGTTGAAATATGCATGACAGCTGTATCCGGGCCTGCAAATAAGCATCAGTAACTTTCAATCGACTGTGAATTTCAAAGAATCCCTTTACACATATATTCTAGAGCGATTTTAGCCAAAACAATTTTCAATTTTTTTGACGTCCTTGAAACCAAAACAAAAACTAACAATTCACGCTTCTTTTCAATACGCTTCAAGTCTTCCTTAAAAAGTAAAAAAGTTTTGCACGCTTCTGCTGCCTCTAATTGTATTAGCAGGTAGTTCGTTAAAAAAATCACTGATTACTGTTTGTACTGTTGTAAATCTGTGAGTTATTTCAAAAGTAAAAATTCCATATTCCAAGCAAACGGAGAAAATATAACACAGAAATTGTAATGTAAATACTTTATAAAACCACTTCACATTTATTTATTTGTATAAATTCTTACTGCCAATCTATATTAAAAATTATTATAATTATTATATAAAAGTATATTATAATCTTCGGCTTCGGCCATTTTTTGACGAAGCCGATGCCGAAGGTGCAATTTTAGGCCGAAGAGCCTAAGCCGAATAATCGGTCGGACACTAATTGGAAAAAGAAGAATGCTACAGCATTTATAACTCAATTCTGTTTAAAGTTGACTTAAGCGATTATTGCTTATGAACACAGAATTTATCAATACATTTTTGGAATAATTAGATTTTTTCCAAATAAATTTAAGAATATTTCTGGGGCCAGCCGTAGTAACTATGCAAGTTTTTTTACATCTCAGTGGTTTAGGGTTAAAAATATCCAATCTCTTTTTTCGTTTTTTTTTCCAACGTACAGTAATTTTGAGTGAAAAACAGTAATTTTTAAGGGTTATCACAGCAATTTTTAAATTTTAGTTAACAACACTGAAAGCTTTCATCGTATACATGTGAGGAGCGTGGCCGTTATGAAACAAAAGTTGCAACTTGCAACCTTTTTGACTGCTTGGAGACTTTGAAACGACTTTTTGAAAATACCCAAAATTTGGGACTTTTTTTAAAATCTTTGCAAATTTTTGAAAAAAAATGTGATATTCACATGAAATTATACGAAAAATCCATTGCCTTTAACTTAAAAGTTCGCAACACTAATTACATACATATTTTTAGTTGCAACACTGCCGTTTTATAAGATTTTTACAAACTTATTGCTATTTTCAAATTTGCCACACTGACATAGGGCGATGTTATGCCGACGATCAGGGCACTTTTTACGCTCTCCTTTTGAGTTTTCAACTCTCTGCTCAAAGTATGAAAGTATGTTATGCAGACAGTCATTTGATTGCCGATCAATAGTACATTTTTGTATTGTTTTAGTACTCTTTTGCTACTATTTAATTTAAACATCGTAGTAATTTTTTTTTTGTTTTTGTGCAAAATCTTTGAAGTAAATTGATAAATTTCTTCTTAACAAATAATGAAAAATTAGCTTTTGTTAACTTTTTGCAAAATTTTATGAGTAAACGAGTACTCCTTGATCAAAAAGTTCCCGGAATAACCACCGTTTGGCGCTCCCATAGTTCCGATTTAAGTTCTTTTTTTTGTTAAGTTGGTATATCTGTTGTTGATACTCCCTCTAAATCTTAGCGTCATAGCTTGACATTTGCAAAAGTTACGTAGCCAAGAGTACATTTATCTCTGTGTGTGTTGGCGATTTTTTACATTTTTATTAAATTGTATTGTATTGAATTTTGCGTAAAAAACGGATTTAATGGTGCGCGAACGTTGGAAAAGTGTTTCGGCAACGATTATCTAAAGAAAACGGTTGCTTACTAGTGGCACGAGCGGTTCAAAAGTGGTCGTGAGTCAATCGAAGATGATGAACGCAGTGGCAGACCATCGACATCGAAAACCGACGAAAACGTTGATAAAGTAAAAGAAATTTTGGTCAATAACCGCAAATTATTCATCAGAGAGTATTATTTGGGCGTTATGAGGCGTTTGCGTGAAGCAATTCGCCGAAAGAGACCAGAATTGTGGATAGAAAACTAGTGGATTTCGCACCATGATAATGCACCATCGCACAGTGCCATCATTCGTAAATTTTTGACGAAATACCATCCAACAGCTACCGAATTCACCTGATTTGGCTCCCTGTGACTTCTTTCTGTTCAATCGAGTTAAAAAAACATTACGGGGAACGCGTTTCAGCAGCCGAGAGGAAGTAATCGAAAAATCGCAGGAAGCACTGATGGACATACCGAAAACCGAATATAAACAATATTTCGAGGATTGGATCAAGTTCTGGCATAAGTATGTTGCAGTCGATGGGGATTACTTTGAAGGGGACAATATAGATTTAGATGAATAAACTTGTATTTTTAATTTTCTGAATAAATTTCGGGAACTTTTTGATCAAGGTGGTATGTAAAGAATGACGAGTGTTGCTATTAAGCAGTTTTTTTTCCTTTTCCTAAAAAACAATTTTTCTGAATAATTTCTCAAAGGTAACACTGGTTTGATCTCATGATTCGGCAACGACAGCCAAATCATTTGGTGATCGTGCCGATCAAATTTTGCCCTCTTACTATCTCTCTCAATTTTTCACTTTATATTGAAGCAACAACAACTCGTGCCCATGATGAGATCCTGATCGTCTGTATAATAATCAGGGATGTTGACTCATTTCCCCGCATTGGTATAATTTCATATTATAACAGCGCTACACGCACTTTCCATGTAAATATTTTACAAAAACGAAATTGACCTCAGTGAGTGTTATTTCAAGGCGTCCCCGAACTTCCTCGGTACAAAACTTGACAAACGTCTATGGGACTGGTAGATAAATAGAAACGTGCTTTTCTGACTCCGAAATTTTTAACATATAAGCTTCAGCCCACTTTTGAACATCAAAAGGATTTTTTTTAAAAAATGGCAAAAATGTTGTTTTGAGAAAAACGAGTTCAAAGTTTTGACTATCGGTTTTTAACATATAAAATATCTTCTTTATGATGGCTGACCATAATTTGTAAGTTTTAGCTGAATGTTGTTTTTTAATCTGCAACTATGTTTTTCCAACTAAAAAGTATTTAATTGTATTTCGGAGTGAATGAAAATTCAACAATTGGGGTGGAATTGGATGGAAAATAATTATAATGACAATATGAGATAATGTTGGTGGAAATAGCAACAAATTATACAAAAAATGTTGCATTTATATATGAAAAACGCGGAAAAATAATCTTTTAAATTTGCGAACTATTAAAATAATGTCCAACACTTTGTTACTTGGCCATTGAATTACCATGATTTTATACAAATTATTCAGTCATTTTTTTAGCAGCACTCATTTTCACAAACAAACAAGAGCCAAACAACGTAAAGAAAAAAAATTTATTTAAAAGTTAGTAAAAAGTCTAGTATTTTTCATAAAATATTACTATTTTCCAATAAAATGCAACAGTGTGTCTTCAACAACCCCATTTTATTTGACGTGATGCAGGTTTTTTTTCGTGAGCAAAAAAAATTTGAAGTGAAATGTGATATTCTCTGTTTTGCTCAGTGTTCATTTTTCAAAGCAACAACAATTTCATTGTTTGACAGCAAAACATTGATCGTGTAACATCGCCCTTAGTGTAACAGGGCATCAAACAAAACGATGAAAAGAGAGTAAAAACAGAAAACATTGACCGTGTAACATCAGCCTTACGGAAAATTGTTTGGCCAATTCAAAGTTCACAAATGATAGATACTGAAAAATGCTAGGATTCTGCATACAAATTGTTTTAAATCTGCTAGCAGACTGAGAAAATGCGATTTTTTAGATGTTTTTTTGAAAATGGGATGGAAATTGTAATCGGTAGAGCTGAAATTTTTTGGGAATCATCATAAAATAAGTTGAGGTTCATTTGTGGAGGTGTATACAACTTTCTTTTCGTGAAGCACCTTAATTACTTGGTATAATTGATTTTGGGTTTACTATCAATACATTAATACATTTTGTGAAATGAAATAAATTTTCCTTTTATTAAAAAAAAAATGGGATGAGACTTTTTTACTCTCAACGACCCTTTTTTTTTGCAACTTTTTGGAATTTATCAACGGCCACACTGCATGTGAGCATATACAGTGTCGGACAAAAGTAAAGCACGGATTCTTCATTGTTTTCATTTTGTTCAGTAATATTGTAAAACATGCTTGGGCTGAAATTTGAATTTTGAATGTAGTAAGAATATACACTCGTTATAATAAAATATAAGAAATTTAATATTATTTATCACATAAAATAAAAATATTAACTCAAAAGTAACAAAATGCATAAAACTGGCGCGACAAAGCTAAAGCACAAATGGAATATATAAATAGAAAATTTCGATTTCTCCACTATTTTGTAGCGTATCCATTATTTTTTAGAGCTCTTGCACATTTACGAGGCATGGACTCAATAAAATTGCTCAGAACGTCCACAGAAATGCTATTCCATGCAATCTCCGATTGGTATAAAATGGGATCCTTGTTTTTATTCTTTATGCGCGGAATTTTACGATCTATAGTTTCCTATACATTTTTTGGGATTGAGTGAATGGGTGGACCACTATAAAATACTGATCTTATCGACAACAACCCACTCTTTTACACACCGTGCTGGGATCGTCATCGTGCTGGTAGACTTGCATTAACAGCAGATCTTCCTCAGTATAAGGTAACATAACATTTTGGGGAATATCTTTGCACATCAGACGGTTCATTATACCGATTCCATATCTGAAAAATTTACCAGAGCACTACGTTGCCTCCCCCGTATTATACGTTGTTTTTCAAATAAGGCGAATTTCATATTTGCCTTTTTGGTCTGCACACTGGCTTTAATCCTTCGCAACCTTTCGTGTTAAATATCGATTCATCAGTAAGAAGCGCGGTCTTTCATTTGGCAGTAGCCCAGCTAAAGTGCGCGGCTACAAATTCGAGCCTTGCGTGTCGATTCTTTCAAGAAATAAATGGCTTTTTACGCTTTGGTATGTTGCTAAGCCACCCTCCACAGCTCGTCGTTGGATAAACCTGTATGAAATGTTTAAACGCAATTTATTTCCAAGATATAAAAGGATCTTTTTTTATAAATGATGATGACCTAATCCTCACGTTTGGTAGTGCCCCGCGGTGTGCCAACTCCATATTTAGTATTTAAAAAATGGGAAGAGCGAAAATGGCTTATAATTCGGGAATTAACGTAATGGCGAATACGAAATTTTTTTCCAATGCATGTCACTAATTCAGCTTTATTAAATTCACTTAGAATTGTGCAAAATATTTATTTCGACCAACTTTGGGAAGCAAAATTTTGAAATGCGAACGGTGACGGTAAATGATAATCAACAACTTATATACGCTTCAAATTTTTTTAAACACTGCTTTTTGTTTTCCAAAATAACGGGTTACTATTTTAAAGATGGTTGTTGTTGTTTATTTTTAACAATTGATCGTAACAGTAAGCGAACACTGTATGTGTAAAAATCAAGACAGCTGATCTGCCTGCGTGCAAGACCTTGGGAATCTCTGCGCTACAGTGTTATGATTGCAGCAGACATAAATGGTTATAAACTTATAAAAAACTCAGAGGCCAATAAAAGAAACACGACCGATCATATTGATTTCTCTCGTCGAATTGAAATATTGAAAATGTTCAACTAAATGTAATTTTCCCTCTTTTAAGTGAAAGCCAAAATTTCTACCTTTATTTTTATCAATATTAGAATAATTTTCGTTGAATTTTTAGATTTTTTGTATTGCAATAGATTCGATGACTTCATTGATATTTATACCTCGCATATTTGGGCTGAATATTTCGGTTCGTTGTCATTAAGGAAAGCCTTGACCAATGAGGCGTGTTCCAGAAGGCAAAATGTTGTCTTTGATGATATTTAAATATCCCTCTGCGCAAAATTTTTTAAATTTTTACCAGATCTCTAACCGCATAACATCCAAAACAGGTCGCGAGTTATGACAAAGCTTCCGCTATGGCTAATAGATGGCACCACACTATCCTTGCACATTCGCTCTTTTGTAGTCCTCCTAACGAAAACACGTCGTTTGGATCCAAAAACTTTAAATTTAGATTCTCCATAGCACTTTTCCCCAATCTTTCATTGTCCAATTTTGGTGACGTTTAGCTTATTCCAGTCTCTTCTTTTTATTAGCTACCCTAAGAAGGGGTTTGTTGACTGTCACACGTCTATGAAGGCTTTCGTCTTTTAACCGTAGAAACACTATTAAAAAAATCAAATTTATAATTTATTTTTAAATTTTGAATTTACCAGGTAAAAGATCGATTTTGTAATATTTGGCATAATTTCTAAAACAAAAATGATAAATACATGAAATTTTGCCAGCTATTAGGAAATTGACGCAGTTATGTTTCCCTTTAATTATAAAAAAAAAAAAACAATATTTTATAAACAGATTCTTGGTGGGCAAATAGTTTTGAGCGGTAGTGTAGCTCTAATACAAAAATTGGTTTTGGCCGATTTTAGCTGTTTTTTGTATGGGAGATGCATCAAAATTTTGTCGGATCACAAAATGTCAAATTATGTTTTCTCGTGCCAAAAAACACCCCGATATTAATTTTCGGAGCAGTTGAATCCAGAGAAAACTTTCGAATAAAAATTTTGTATGAGTTCATCACTGCACTCAGAGTTCTCAAATTAAGTAAAAAAGCCTATCTAATAAAATCCCAGAAAAAAATTGAAAAAAACTAGAACAGTAATAAACCATAAGACAACTTGCTAGTTTTGTATCAGAGCTTGTTTGTATGTTCAGAAATTTATATTAGAAGTTTCCGTTGAATATTTTCTTCCAACATTAACCTTTGGCGCCCACCATTATGGGTATTTTTTGCCTTTTTCGGCCCATTACGAGGATTGATAGAGGGTTAATATTAGTGATGCATCGATACTGCTTTTACGATTACGATTAAGATTATCATTTTTAATAAACGCCGATTACGATTACGATCATTGCCTTTAAATTAATAAAAGCCTCTTTACACTATCACATTCAGTATTACAACATGCCAAAATTTACTTTTCGCATGAAATGTGTGATAATCTAAATAAGTAGAAAAATTTTAATAGGTGCTTTGATGTGTAACCGACTGCAATTGAATTTTTGGCTTTGTTTCTATATTATACTTTTGTTCAGATAAAAAATATAAATTTTTTTCAAAGAATTTAAAAATGGAAAAATCTCAACAAAAAGTAAGTTTAATATTAAAGCATTTCACATCAATATGTCTATTTATTGCAATATGTATATTTGCAGATAGAGTGGCAAAAAAAAGTGTGCTCCAATTAATAGTGCTACTGAAACAGCACTAATGTCTTTATAACAGCCGCCATCATTTCTACCACAACAAGCATTGGCGATACGAGGCACTTTCAACAATAACAGACAACTTGAAGAGTTTTCATCCAAACATATCCCCAAACTACGTTAGGGTAAATGGTGTGCCATTTTTCTACACCTATTCATGAATTAAATATTTTCTATTTACAGATTAAGATCAACTACCTCTGCAGCCAGTATTGCAGGGAGACTGCCAAAGCTAAAGAAAGCTCCAGCAGCGGCAAAGACACAGATGACATTTACGTTCCATCACCTTCAGCTTCATTTTCTCAAAGATTATGTCCAAGTGCGCAAAGGAAAAAGCAATTTAGTTCTTGAATGTGCATTGAATAATTCATATCGTATTGGTATTTATTTTTATTTTCGTTTTGATTTAGAGCTTTGAGGAATAGAATTCGTCTAAAGATACATTTCGCATCTACCCGCCGTCATTACCAACTGTTGAAAGAACTACCAGCGTAAAGGGAAAGCGAAGTAAAAGCGCACATGAAAGTTCTGCTGCAGATGCTGTATTGGAACTGCTTCGAACGTTTTGATGTCAATCCAAAATGGTAGAGGAATGCTTTCATTCCTAAAATCTAATTTAAAGACCATTAAAGATGAACTCAATGAAAAAATAATGCAATTAATGTTTGAATATCAGAGAAAACAAAGATCTTGGAATATAATAAATAAGAAGCATTATTATCATCCAGTTCGCCTTTCAAAATTGTTTCCTTTGACTTTATTTTAATACAACAGATTTAAAAGCATTTCCTTCCTCTTTGTAAAAATATCTTTTTTTTAACTGAATACATAAATGTGTTTATTTAAATGAATTGTATAATCCTGGAAAAAATTATAAATAAATTAAAGGTGAATTGAAAACACAGTTTAGTTCTGGTTAAAAGTATGAACATGGTTTTATTGAATTTGAAAAATATAAACGTGTACAATATATGCAGGGGAAAGGCTATTTTAACTATTCTTTTAAATATCACAAACCATATGCCGGGTACTCTTTTCGTTTTTTTTTATATGAAGTTTTACGCTCTGCTGTTTTGCAAGCCTATTCGAGTATATTGTACATTAACACGTTTCTGAAGATGGAGATAATGATATATGAACATTTTTTACCTTCAAGTAGTCATCCTTTAGGCCAGAGTATATTGCTGCCAATATTTCCGGAACTATTAGAGATATTACTGGCACAGAAACGCGAAATCCATAAGATAGGTCAGCAAATAAAGAGTCAGTGGCCAGAAATCGTAAAGTTAATAGCAATCTGCGCTATTACAAATCGAGAGTGTCGTGAAAAAATAATTACTTGAATTTAGAATTTACCTTGTGGATGTTGTAATAGCTTCACGTAGGACAGTATTTTACTTTTGGATTACTGGACCCACTTTTTGCAATAAGCACTTAAAAGTTCATGAGGACATTCGTGTGAAATTTGTAAAAGCTTTAGGGTCCTTGATTCCTAATTCCCTTATGGCAATGTAAACCAAATCTCTCCCTGAGTTTCTCCTCAGGAGCCACTTACGGCTCCACAGATTTCGATGTTTTTTTGCTTTATTTCTCCTTTCAATCTCTTTAATTTTCAGCGCAGAAACTATGCATATAATGCTTGGTACAATTGCTTTGTTTTTTTATTTTATTTTTTTCAATATTTATTTTTTTACATACGATGTTTGCATAATAATTTAAACGTAAGATTTGACTTTTCTTCACAAATCACACAAGTTTGACAGTGTAGTGAAATTCTATCCCACTTTTCTTTCGACTTGTCGTAATACTCAATAGAGTAAAGAGGCTTTAAGCAATATTTTCTGAATGTATATGCTATATTTTGTTCAAGAATACTCTATTCAAAAATTTAGTTGATTACATTTGTGTAATTAAGGAAAAAAAATGGAAAAGAAAATGACCTTTTTATTTTTAAGGGCGAATTATAATTTTTCACAGGTTAAATTATAAGACCGAGTCTACTCTATAAATCCAATAAATGTCCCTCAATGTCGACATTCCTTGCGTTCCGCATGAGAAGAAAAGAAAAAGTAGCAATCTTTTCTAACATGTATATCGTCTCTAATGAACAATTGGTTTAACTTAATTAAAAAACAAATGATGGCTAGTTTGTATAAGCCCTGCGGGGGAAAATATCCTTTCTGAGGGCACTGTTGATGAAACTAATGAAAAATATCTGAGAGCTATTTTTCCAATAGTCGATTGGATTGGAGCTTCGGAATTCCCAAATATGAGACAACTTTTTTTATTGCCTGAAAAATCAACGTTTGTTTTAAAAAATCTTTTACTCTTTAGTTAATTAATTAGTTGTTTTTCTTCAATTCTTTCCGTCTTTACTTAATTTCCTTTCATTTCAAAAGTTCTAGTTTTTCATATTTTTTTATTTCTAGACTTTTTATCTCTTGATTTTTAAATAAATGGGCGATTTCATCTCACGTGAACCCACATTTAAAATCTAATGAGCTCAAACATAAGGTTTAGTCCTATCAGGTAGTAGTTACCACACCACATTTTAACGAGATCTGCCAATAACTTGCTGAGTTGAAGGGGGTAGATTTTTCGAATCCATGCGCGTTTTTGATAGATTTTTATCCAAACTTTTGAAAAAAGAAAAGAAAGCAGAAAAAAACAAATATGACGATCTTTTTTTTTTAAATGGAAAATAGTTTTGGTTTTTTTTTCAAAACTTAACTAACCCCTTGTAAATTTTGCGTATTGCGCTGTGTAATCGGTAACAATATTTATCTTTCTTTGAAATGATTTCAAATAAAAAGAATTTATTGTATGAAAGTGTACTGAAAATCTTGCTTATGTACTGACGTATTTCCGAACTTCAAAGTGTACTGAAAAATTTACGATCGTATCGAAAATCCCATCACTAGAATATACGACGCAAAGTGGTCGCAATTCGCTCTTGCTGAAATCGGAACATAAAATCGTAGAAGCCAACAACGAGGTGCAATACCGATGGTGTGAAAGCGACGGTTGTCAGCACATCCAGTTTGACGTGTTTGATAAAACAAATATTTTACATTTCTTTTGGTAAATAACATTCACCATTTACTGAATTTTATATATTTTTATATCAAATATGTAAACGTTTTGTTTTGATTTTATGTATTTTATATGAATGTTTTTTACTAATTCCATGAAATCAAAATGCAAAGAAATTGTTATTACTATTTTCAACATTTTACCTAAATACATATAAATAAATATATTTAGGTAATATGTTTGAACTTTTCATATTTCATAAATTTTAATAACAACAACTTTCTTTCAGAGGTCAACAATCTAGGACTTCAAATTAATAAACTTACCCACTAAAAATCCCATCACAACACACAATTCGATATTAACATTTTTAATTTTTGTTAAAATTTCAGCAAATTTGTATTTTAGAGCGGAATTGCCGATTTTCACTTCTGCTGCTGTAAACAAACAAAACTGAATTTGGTTTGAATTGAATATTTTGCATTTTGCCAGCGAAACTTTATGTTTGTGTTGGTAGTAATAGCCAAATACATAGTAAGAAGAAGATTTGTTGTTATGGATGTAAAAATGTACAAGAAGAATAATTTATTTATATATTCAAATATAAAATATGAAAAGTTCTAACATTTTAGCTAAATATACTTATTTACATATACATATATATTTAGGTTCAATGTTGAAAATAGTGATAATATTTCTTCGCATTTTGATTTCATGAAATCAATAGAAAAAGATTTAAAAGTACTTATATAAAATTCATAAAATCAAAACAAAACGTTTACATATTTGTATATAAAGAATATATAAATACTGTAAATGTTGAAAGTTATTTGCTAAAAGAAATGTTTAATATTTATTTCATTAAACACTCAAACTCATCCATTCATGCATTTTTATCTGCTGGATGTGTTGACAACCGTAGCTGTCACACCATCGGTATTGCACCTCGCTGTTGTTTCTACGATTTTTTGTTTCGATTCCAGCAAGAGCAAATTGCGATCTCTTTACAATCTATACTCTTTGTAAGCGAAACAAAACGAAAAGAAAAGTTCGTTATTGTTTGTTTTTTTCTCTCTCTCATTTGTCTTTGAATTTATGTATGTATACACATATACATATATTCTACTCCCGCTAAAGCAATGATTTTAACAACGATGAATTCAATGCTTGGATCTATGAAAGAAATGGTAAAATTTCCGATGCTAATATTTTAAATATTATTATATTTATATATATTTAAGATATTTCATATTGCATTGTCTTCCAGTTCTGAACTATATTAAAAGTTTCAAGTCTCTAGCTCATCGGGAAGTTAGTCTAAAATCGATTGCAAAATTTGTACCCAACAGACTGACAGACAGACACCATTGAAAGCGAGTTAATATAAAAGTGGTAATAATAAAACATAAGAAATAAATACAAAAATTTCTTGTTGACATGTTATTGTAGCAGCGATATATGAAATTTAACATGTACAAAAGAATTAACATTGCACCTCATGTCAAAATAAGAAGAAGAGTTTTGTGTTCTTGTTGTTTACCCAAATAAATCATTAAACTCATTAAATCGTATGGCCACGGCAGAGACGTCGATAGATTTAACAGTGATAAGAAAAATTAACATCTTTAATAAGAATAAATCATTCTAAAAATATGAGATGCAATGTAAAATCATACGGGCCAAAGCATTTAACATTTTGATGTGTAAACATTTTAGCTCACGGTATGGGCAAAATTTCAAGTGTGTAAAATGTAAGAATAACTGTATCGTAAGATGTAAGATAACTGTAACGTCCAGTTCCCCTCTCGCTCGCACTACTGCGCGACATGACTGTGCTACTCTAAACAACAAAGAGAAGAGAAGAAGAGAGGGAGAAATTAAAATACGAGCGGAGTTTGTTTGCTTACGTTTCGATCAATTTACTCACACATGTATGTAAATATGAAAAGAAAATGTGTGTGAACATTTATTCGTGGCAGAATTAATTGTTGGTGTTAAACGTATGGAGATTGACTATATCATACAAGCAGAGAAGTCGCCGTAGCAAACACTGGCGTTTGATAGGTTTTGCATTCGGTTAGTTAGATTGGATTCAAATAAAATATTTTTTAAAATATAAAAACAATACAAAATGATAAAAAATAAAGAATCTAGGTTTCAATAAATGTATAAACAAAATGTGGTTATAATGATAGCAAACCACGGCATTATAAAAATTTTGCTTTGTGTATTAACCTTAGAAAGGCAGCACTTGTTCATCTATGTAAATAGCAAATATGTTAAATAGAAAAAATCAAACTTATTTATTATAAAATCACTTATTTACTTTAAAAAAAATACATTGTTTCTTATTTTAATTAAATGCAATTAAGGCAAATCTCTTTGCGGTGATTTTGAAAAGACTGGTCACCCCTTTTGCCTTTCTAAAGTTAAATGAGGGAAACACTAATCGTTACCTGAGAATTGGTTTGGCGTATATGTGTACAAATTCACATACCTATACACCAAATCAATTCTCAGGCGACGTTATGTAAAATTTTCACATCTAATAAAATTTCAAATCGACAGAAAGAAAAACTTAAAGCGCTTAAAAAAAAGATGCAATTACAGCTGCGTATATGCGAACATATCGTACCCGATGCATTGAGTAAAAAAAAAATAATGCAACTACGATTTGGTGCAATTGCAAAATTGCTATCACAACAACAAATATATGCGATATGGAATAAAAATTTGCATTTGCAATGATGTAAGACCATCTTCAATTTATAGTGAATATAAAAAATAATGATATCTAATACATTTTTAAGTTTATAAAAGAATTGTTATAGTTTGAATTATTTACCTACCATATAGATTATACGTCAAATCCCTATATATGGCTATACATATGTGAGCTTATGTATATGGAATTCAGTTGGCTTAACTGTTTACACACCAAATATCTTGCGTGCCTTGCACACATCCATTGGTTTTTTTTCACCAAAGAGGGGATTTTTGGGGGGTTGCTCTGCAACCCCAGAACTGATTTTTGTGGTTTTTGAATCTATCATACCCCCACTAATAATTACTGAAGAAAAATCTCAGTTCAGAATTTTTATGATGTAAATCTTTATAATGACTGGACTACCTGTAAAATTTTATAAGAAAAATTGGGTATGTTACGAATCTGCAACACGGCGAAACGCGATGAAATTTGAAATTTAAATGCGTTGGCTAGGTCCTGGAGAGCAAAATTTCTGACGATATTTGCACAAATAAAGCTGTGTTGAATTTAAACATACGCAGACGAACAAGTTTTGAATATGAATGGGTACCTTCAGCTTTGCTACCTGTGCCTCATTGTGATAAATTTCCGGTTCCATATTTATCAGAACAATGACTACCAACATCCAATAAAGAAATTAAATTTTATATTTATTTAACCGAAAGTTATTTACATTCTTATATAATTATTATATTTATGTAAGTGAGATCTTTAAAATTCTCGCTCATTTTTGAGCGCATTGATTGCATAAATAAAAAATATAGAAAAAAAATAAAAAATATTTTGTACGAACTTAGCTATTTTGGGCATTACAGTCTTTGCATACGAAATCCATTTGAATTCGTTTTATGTTAGGTTTTTGAAATCAGTGCATTTATGATGGAACTGTTAAGGGCAAGAATCACATCCCACGTTTCTCAATCCATAATCATCAGCATCAGAGTTCAGTGCCATATTTCACCAACTTACAAATATGTGAATTGTAAGAAAATTCTCACAAAATTGTAAAAAAAAAACTTTAAATGTGGTTTCACCCAATTCCTACAAGTACTTGTAGTGACAAATTTTTCCATCAAGTTTTCTTTTTTTTTTACCTTTTGCTGGTCTGGTTTCTTTTTCATTCTTCTTTTTTTTGGCGCTCCAATTTTAATTTTTGTACAGCTTTAATTATTTTTTCGTTTTCCTTTGACTGCATATGCTTTCTCCATGCAAGAGCAGATTTAGCACTTGGGGGCTTGATTTTCATTGTGGGTTGTGCAGAACTTGATGGTTTTTGGAAAATATAGTTGCTTCGCAAAAGTTGGTGACATTGAAGTTACGCTTGTATTGTTTTTAATTACACAGTGATACAAAAAAGAATAAACTAGAAATACCTGGGAAGTGATACTATTTTTCTTGTAGAAACAAGAATCTGTGAGTGAAATTTGCCAAGCACCCCCAAAATCTTGATTTGCCGTAAACAAAAAAATGATTTTACACCTTTATAAGCCTGTAATTTAGCTGATTATTAATAGATTTTTCTTACCGACATTAGATACCAACTACTGAAAATTATGAAAAAATTTTGTTCCTTATGTCGGCAACCTTTAAAATACGAAAATTAATTTTTTTTTTTTACTTAATTGATCACATTCAATACAAAATTTTAATCAATACCTACCTTCAGAAACTTTTATGGTTAAAATAAAAACTAAAATTAAATAATTACTTACCTTTTTAAATTGATCTTTTCCCTAAAAAAATCACTAAAAAACAAGCACTTCCACACGCAATAAAAAGTTGTCATAGAATGAGGATAAAAAGACGTCAAAATGCTTCTCTCAGTTCAATTGAATCACTACAGAGAGAATGATGAATATATTTTTAATGCAAAGCTTATCTTATTTAAATGACTGTTGTTATCCTTATTTATTTATGTTCAATAAAAGCCGACTACTGGTACATGCCGAACTGATGTTTTTAGAAAAGTCAAAATTTATGAAACTATAGAATTTTATTAACATCAATGCGAAAACCATTTTTTTTTTATAAACCAATTTTTTGATCGGCCCAGGGGTTTGAAGAAATTTTATAAAACCGATTGGGCTGAAATTTTAATAGGTTATTCTACACGCCAATGGCTCTCACAGGTAGTAAAATTCTTTACTTTTAACATTATTTCCTATTTTTTATCCCGATTTTCAACAAAAAAAGCGCGATTTTTAAAAAACATTTTTCAGAAGTCTGCCATTTTGTTATTTTTTAATAAAAATGTTTAAATCTACTACCTGCCAGAGTGGCAAGTCTACAAAACTATATTCTATTTAATTTTTTTGTCTCAGATGACATCAAGTACCGTTGGGAAAACTATAACACTGTCTTTGGAGAAAATATTTTTTGTTAAAAATTAAAATTTGTTTAAATTTTGTTGGATCGGCATGGGATTCTAATGCAATTACAACAACTAACGATTCCATTATTTACTTATTTAGTGTGAGTGGCTTGGTTCTAATGCAAATATTTTCGTATTGAAAATTTCTATAAGGTAGGAGGGCTAACTTTTTGTCACCCATATAATTACTTTCACATATAAGGCTTCAAAGTTTGGCTAACAATTTAAGATTTTACAAGAACTTATGTGAAGTATTTGGATATTTGGATTCTACGGGAAATTTTACTATAGAAAACGTTATCGCCTCTCGTTGTGGAAAACCTTGTTGAGTAGTGTAATTTAACCCTAGGAGTATAGTAGTAGTGTAATTTAACCCTAGGATGATTAACCTGGTATAATTTTTCCGTAGGGACCTATGAACACTCAAATCATTGCGGACAATTGGATTATCAATAACACGGTCCGACAACGGCTTGGACCCATCAGGAATTCCAAAAAATTCTGAAAATAGCCTTAAAAAAATTATACGTGTCTCGCCGTTTTGTTGTAGCACGTAAAAATTTTTTTTAAAATCGTTTTTAAAGTTTTTACCTACCTCAACTAAATAACAAAAAAAAAAACTATAAAATGGCATTTTTTTTGTATGGTAATAATTGTAGTTCTCAACTTGATTTCTAACTATGGTAGAAGTATTTAGAGGTAGATGCATTTTTTCAAAAAGTAGCCATTTTGAATTTTTGACGAGTAAGAGGAACATTATAGAGATGCATTTTTTGAAATGGATGCAAAAGAGAGAGTTATTAGTAGATTATCAATACTATTTTTATTACTTAGTACTAAATTATAAATTTTATTTATAGTAAAAATGTGGAATATCAAAATTGATATTCACTAGCCGTAGATCAATTACCCTAATGCAATGTGGAATTTGTTAAAGTAAAAACAAGAAATATAATTCTGCTATTAAGAAGACAAAAAAAAAACAAGTGTCGCTTTATTATCAGTACAGTTCGATCGGTAACAAAAAGAAGTAAAAAAAGTATATAATGTAGAAGTAAAAAGAAACAGTATTATTGAATGTGTGTGAGTGTACTAAAGTGTACTAAATTTAGAATAACTGAATCTTAAATCAATTCATGTGAAAGCTATATTTGATCAACACTGTCCTACACTCCTCCTCGTTCACAACAAGTTGCATTTTTGACGCAAATTATTATGTTTGATTGCAGACAATGGCTTTGTTAATAAGTCTGCATCCATTTCTTCAGTGGGGCAATATTCACATTCGATGATTTTCTTCTTCACCAGGTCTCGAATCATTTTATACCTTGTATCAATGTGCTTTGTCTTGTATGAAAATTTATGATCACGTACCAAATCGATACAGCTTTGATTATCCTCGAATATCACAGTTGGACTGTCAATACGCTCGTGCATTTCTTGCAACAATTGCCGCAACCATTTCACTTCTTTTGATGCTTCTGAAATTGAGATGAATTTAGCTTCACATGATGAAGATGCAACTACACTTTGCTTGTTACATGACCAACTAATTGTGCCGCCATTGAAGTAAATTATGCGACCGCTATTTGACTTTCGCTCAATCCTATCGTCGGCCCATGTTGCATCTGCATACCCAAATAATGACAATTTAGTTGATTGGATGTTGCTCAACTTTAGCTTCATTTTATGTGTCGCTTTCAAATATTTTACAACGCGCTTGAGCTGATTCCAATCTTCTCCAGATGGTTGTGAAACTTTTTGAGCCAATATACTAACGCTGGCCGAAATATCTGGTCTTGAGTTCACCGATAAATAAAGTAACCGACCAATTAGCTGTCGATATTTCGTATTGCTTTCCAATGGTTGTGAAAAGTCTGATTTTCCGAAATTAACTTCCATTGGAGTTTTTGATGGCTTTGCATCCTTAAGTCCAAAATCTGATGCAATTTTCATGATGTATACTGACTGATTCTATTCGAAGTTTCCATGATCGTCTTTCGTAACTTCCATGCCCAAATAATGCTTGATAGATCCTAAATTTTGCATCTCAAAATGAGGCTTGAAAATGATTTCGATTTCCTTCATTTGATTGTTTGTTGGACATGCTACAATCAAATCGTCGACATTAACTATCATATAGCAAAATTCACCATCAATTTCCTTTGAATACAAGCACGGATCGTTGTAGCTTTGTTAAAAACCTGCCACCTTCTCGTCGCTATAAATTGCTTCATTGTAGTTCTTCGGTTCATTAATCTCTCTAGCCATGTGTATTTCTTCAATCAAACGCTTTGGTGGAACACTCTTATTTACCCTTTGTGAAACCCGTACCGTTGGTTCAGCTTGCTCGCTTTCATCTTCATGTGTTTCAGTTGCACACATCTCCTTTTCGATTTCATCATGAGCATTTGGTTGCTCCTCCTGAAGCGATGAGCCTTCAGCTTTAATTGCTTTCACATGACTGTCTTTTCGTGTTAGACCTAAATCATCTAAAATTTCGTTATCGCTTACATCTGATGTGCCAAATCGAACATCTCGACTAACCACTACTTTGTTTGTTGTAGCGTTATAGCATCGATAAGCCTTCGATTTTTCGTCGTATCCAAGAAAAATCATTTCCGTAGCTACATTGTCCAACTTTCCTCTTTTTGCTGATGATATATACACAAAACATTTAGAACCAAATATTTGAAAACTTTTTATACCTGGTTTAATGCAATTCCATCGTTCATATGGTGTCATGTTCGGTGTTCTAGTTATCACACGATTCTAAATAAAATTGGCTGTTGCAATTGCCTCATCCCAAAAACAATTTGGCAATCCTGCATCAATGAGCATGCAACGCGCCATTTCCATTAATCCTGCATTCGATTTATGTGTGCCTTCGCATCGCCTCCTTCTTCCAATTTCAGTGCACAAATTGATCGCACCAAATAGACTTTGTTCCCAAGCGTATTTTTCTCATGGTAGTTTCTTAATGCCTCCCATGTTTGCTTAGCTGATTGTGCTGAACGAATATGCGGAAGCTGATCATCTTCAACCGCTAAACCGATTGTGCCTCTTGCTTCGTCATCGAGTTGATCCCATTCGTCGATTGCCGGCTGATTTGTTATTGTTCCTGCCGCATTTAACGCAGCCAATGGCTTTTTACCGATAATCACATTTTTCCACAAATTTTGCTTTCGAAGCAGCAACTTCATTCTAAACTTCCAATTTGCATAATTGGTGTCGTTCAACTTTACGAATTTCTGCCTTGCTGCGTCCGACATTTTCTATATGCAAAATCTGCGTACCCTTTATTCTGAACTTAGTTATTTATTTTTTTCTTGTTTAACTCCACCCACTGGGCCCATAACCTGTGGAATATCTAAATTGATATTCACTAGCCGTAGATCAATTACCCTAATGCAATGTGGAATTTGTTAAAGTAAAAACAAGAAATATAATTCTGCTATTAAGAAGAAAAAAAAAACAAGTGTCGCTTTATTAGCAGTACAGTTCGATCTGTAACAAAAAGAAGTAAAAAAAAGTATATAATGTAGAAGTAAAAAGAAACAGTATTATTGAATGTGTGTGAGTGTACTAAAGTGTACTAAATTTAGAATAACTGAATCTTAAATCAATTCATGTGAACGCTATATTTGATCAACACTGTCCTACAAAAAATAGTATTAATAATGTTACTTAAATTTGTTTTCTTTATTAGCAAATACCTTGAACATGTGAAGAGTTAAAAAATATTATAAAAAGTAGCAACTAATTCTTCCTATGAACATGTAATACTACGCAAATTATTTTCTTATAAATTCTCACTTAAAAAATGAACCATTAAAATACAACGCTGTTGCAAAAAGAAGAATAGTATCAAAACAAATATTTTCCCAATTGTCAAAGTTCCTCTTAGGGCGATGTTACACGATCAATGTTTTGCTGTCAAACAATGAAATTGTTGTTGTTTTGAAAAATGAACTCTGAGCAAAAGAGACGATGAACCCATTTCACGTCAAATTTTTTTAGTGACGAAACAAACCTGCATCACTTCAAATAAAATGGAGTTGCTGCAGATACACTGTTGCATTTTATTGGAAAATACTCATATTTTATGAAAAATACTAGACTTTTTACTAACTTATAAATACATTTTTTTCTTTGCCACCCTTAGCGTTATTGGCTTTTTTGTTTATGAAAATGAGTACTGTTTAAAAAATTACTTAATAATTTTTTAAAAACATGGTAATTCAATGGCCAAGTAACAAAGTGGCGGAGCTTATTTTAATAGTTCGCAAATTTTAAAAATTATTTTTCTCCGTTTTTCATATATAAATACAATATTTTTTGTATAATTTGTTGCTATTTCCACCAATATTATCTCATTTTGTCATTATAATTATTTTCCATCCAATTCCATTCCAATTGTTGAATTTTCATTCACTCCAAAATACAATTAAATACTTTTTAATTGGAAAAACATAGTTGCAGATAAACGTATTAAAAAAACATTCAGCAAAAAACTGATAGTGTAACAGGGAATCAAACAAAACGATGAAAAGAGAGTAAAAATAGAAAACATTGACAGCAAAACATTGACCGTGTAACATCGCCCTAAGGCTGATGTTACACGATCAATGTTTTGCTGTCAAACAATTAAATTGTTGTTGCTTAAAAAAATGAACACTGAGCAAAAGAGAGGATGAACACTTTTCACTTCAAATTTTTTGCTGACGGAAAAAACCTACATCTCTTCAAATAAAATAGGGTTGTCGAAGATACACTGTTGTATTTTACTGGAAATAGTACACTTTTTACTAATTTATAAATACATTTTTTTCCTTTGCCACCCTTTGCGCTATTTGGCTTTTATTTATTTGTGAGACTGCTGTTTATTACTTAATAATTTTTATAAAAACATGGTAATTCAATGGCCAAGTAACAAAGTGGTGGAGTTTATTTTAATAGTTCGCAAATTTTAAAGATTATTTTTCTGCGTTTTTCATATATAAATACAATTTTTTTTTTTGTATAATTTGTTGCTATTTCCACCAATATTATCTCATATTGTCATTATAATTATTTTTCATCCAATTCCATTCCAATTGTTGAATTTTCATTCACTTTAAAATACAATTAAATACTTTTTAGTTATATATAAACAGGCTTAATGAACAAATGTAGTCATCACAACAACAATGTATATAGAGACGGGCAAATCAGACGGCCGTTTCGGAATCCGCCACAATTCCTCATCAGTGATCTTAGTGATAGTTCTTAATCTTTCAATATCCTATATAAGCTACTAATATTTGAAATCATAACCCAGAATTACGGATTTGATTCCAAATATCTTCACTGAATAGAGATATTGAAAGAAACTACCACTACCGTTCTATACACTTATGTTGTTGTTTTTTCCCCATTGTAGCTAGTCTGCATAACAATTCGTTATTTGAAAGTCTGGTACATGGGAGAGTGTGAGTGTTTGTGAGAAAATGATTCTAGGTGTCATTTTTTCTGAACGGTCCCCATTCGATCAGTTCATGATAATTTTTTTATGAGACTATGAACATATACATACATATCTCTATATACATTGTTGTTGTGATGACTACATTTGTTCATTAAGCCTGTTTATATATAACTTCAAATAACGAAATTGACATGAACTTAAGTCATGACTTTGAAAATTAACCTCTAGATTCAATTTTCATAGTCGCATAAAAAAACTATCAATACTTTTTAGTTGAAAAAAAAAACATAGTTGCAGATAAAAGTATTAAAAAAAAACATTCAGGAAAAAACTGATAATGTAACAGGGCATCAAACAAAACTATGAAAATAGAGTAAAATCAGAAAACATTGACAGTAAAACATTGACCGTGTAACATCAGCCTTACTTGTATAAATGCATCTACCTTCTTAATTCTTCTGCCATGGTGCTAACGTAATTCTTCAATTGGTCTCAAAGGAAATTTATAGTATTGCCAACAGCAATAATTATTTCTATTTAATTGAAACGCAAAAAAATAAAAGAAAATTTTAAATGACTTTTTTATTTCTTCGCCTTTCAACTTCAAAAGAAACTTATAATTTTAACAATTTTATATCACAAATTTTCCGCGATAAAGCCCTCTTCTGAATTATCTTCCATATCGTCATTTTCCTCCTCACTCATGTCAATATCACTTGGGAGTAAACAATTTTGGTTGGCAGTTGAAGTGGAAGGCTCTAGCATCAAAGATTCAGCTGTTTTGAGCACTCCGACAATATGTCCACTTCCCGCCAGACACATTTTCTTTACAAATCCAATAGCAGTGTTGCCATAATAAAATATGTAAATATTTTCTCGAATATATCTCAACTCACCCTCAATTTGAAAGCTAATGTTGAGAAAAATATTTGATATTGATTAGAGAATCATGTTGGATAGCAAATTGAGAATTATAAATTTCTCAAAGGTTAGAGAATTTTTTTTTATGTGTTTGTTGGGTAGGTATCAGCGATGCCAACTTGCAGAGAGTATAGTCAAAACTTTGAACCCGTTTTTATCAAAATAAGGTTTTTGCCATTTTTTATTTGAGTCAAAAGAGAGCCAATGACTTCTCCTTTGAGAACTTTAATGTGCAAAAGTGGGCTGAACGTCTAGTAACTCGAAACACCACATCTCGTTCAAATTTGGTGTGGCAACTACTACCCAATAGGATTAAACTTTGTGCAAGCTTGAGCCGGATCGATTTTGAGAGTGGATTCCCTTGAAGTGAAATCTCCCATGTGCCAAAAGAATTCCGGGGTCAGAAAGTACATTTCTACTAATCTACTATTCCCGTAAAAATTGGTTAAGTTTTGGACCGAGAAAGTTCAGGGTCGCCTGCATTTTTTCAAAAAGTAGCCATTTTGAATTTTTGACGAGTAAGAGGAGCATTTTAGAGATGCATTTTTTGAAATGGGAACAAAAGAGTGAGTTACTAGTAGATTATTAATACTACTTTTATTACTTTGTACTAAATTATAAATTTTATTTATAATAAAAAAAGTATAAATAATGTTATTTAAATTTGTTTTCTTTATTAGCAAATACCTTGAACTTGTTAAGTGTCAAAAAAATTATAAAAAGCATCAACTAATTCTCTCTATGTACATGCAATACTATTCAAATTATTTTCTTATAAATTCTCACTTAAAAATTTCACTATGAAAATACAACTCTGTTGCAAAAAAAAGAATAGTATCAAAACAAATGCTTTCCCAATTGTCAAAGTTCCTCTTACGTGCCAAAATGCATCTACCTTCTTAATTCTTCTGCCATGATACACATTTTAGAGAACAACAAAATCGTCGAGTAAGTACTAGTTGTTATTCGGCTGTGCTCGCTGCCAACGAATACATGTTCCTCTTTGTTACACGGTCAATGTTTTGCTGCCAATTTTTTCTGTTTTTACTCTCTTTTCATCATTTTGTTTGATGCCCTGTTACACTATCAGTTTTTTGCTGAAAGTTTTTTTTAATACTTTTATCTGCAACTATGTTTTTCCACCTAAAAAGTATTTAATTGTATTTTGGAGTGAATGAAAATTCAACAATTGGAATGGAATTGGATGGAAAATAATTATAATGACAATATGAGATAATATTGGTGGAAATAGCAACAAATTATACAAAAAATATTGCATTTATATATGAAAAACGCAGAAAAATAATCTTTAAAATTTGCGAACTATTAAAATAAGCTCCGCCACTTTGTTACTTGGCCATTGAATAACCATGTTTCAATAAAAATTATTAAGTAATTTTTTAAACAGCACTCATTTTTACAAACAAACAAAGCCAAACAACGCAAAGGGTGGCAAAGAAAAAATGTATGTACAAGTTAGTAAAAAGTGTAGTATTTATCATAAAATATGAGTATTTTCCAATAAAATGCAACAGTGCAACTTCAGCAAGTCCATTTTATTTGAAGTGAAGCAGGTTTTTTTCGACAGTAAAAAAATTTGAAGTGAAATGTGTTCATCCTCTCTTTTGCTCAGTGTTCATTTTTCAAAGCAACAACAATTGGATTGTTTGACAGCAAAACATTGATCGTGTAACCAACGTTGCCAGATGGATGACCCCTACGTAATTTGGACGATTTCAGACGATTGGACGATTTAGTAGCACGAAATGACGTTTTACGAAAAGTTTGAAAAAAGGAAACTTGAAAAGAATACAAATATGTGACAAGGAATAAAACACTATACAAAAAAATTACAACTGATTTGATTTAATTCTTGATTTTTTATAATAACATAAAAGAAAAGAGAAAACCAGTCAAAAGTGCTAAAACTAAAAAATGGGTAAATTTTTAATAAAATTGAGTAAGTTTTAATACTGGCCGTGTTTTGTTTTAACTTTCTTATGGGTTATTTCAGGTAAGAAAAATCTAAGAATGTAGTCTGGTGTTCCGACCTAATTTTCAAGGATATTTCGGGAATTTTTTATTAAATACAATCATTTAGATTTTTTATATGTTATTACCGGCTTCTTTCATTGTACAAAAAAAAATTTTTGGAGTTCATTTTACGATATTTTTTTAGAGTTTTTTACGTCGAAAGTGGACACCTAAAAAAAAGGTGTGGGACTAGGGTGATTACGGTACTTGAAGTCATCAGAAACAAAAAATTTAAATAAATTACTGTTCTGTGGGCTTGTCACTCTGGCAGGTATTAGATTTAAACATTTTTATTCAAAAATATGGCGGACTGCTAAAAAAAATTTCAAAAATCGCTTTGTTTTTTGATAAAAAATTGGGTAACATATTAAAATTTCATCCCAATCGAATTCTTTCAGACCCTTGAACGAATCAAAAAAAAGTTTTTTCGAGAAAACAGATAAAGTTTTAACAACGGGCGATCTCGACTATATGCTATAACTTTGTTATACGCTAGGGTAACTTCGTTATAGCATAACGAAAAAAATTTGGTTTATAGAAATTAAAATTTCAAGATAATTCCTTAAGTTTGATGGACCAGGTCTATCTTGCGAAGGTGTACGAAATATTCGAATATACAAAAATGTAAAATATAATATCTTCTCTAAATAACAAAAAAAATTGGCTCCGGATAGCTGCGGATCCCATTTTTATTAACAAAATAATAAATGCATATAATAAAACTGTATGAAAATGTTATTTGTGGTATCAATGTACTTTTAAGAGATATAAATTTTTTTTGTTAAAAACAAAAAAATATGAAATAAAATGAAACGTTGAAAACTATTTTTTTATGATATTTATCTCTGTATCTTGACTGTAACGGATTTTAGAGCTATTTCAGTTTTACTGTTGTATGGGAAGTGGGCGTGGCAGTTGACCAATCAAACCGTTTTTCATAATTTTTCTTTTCCACGACCTAAGACCATTTTAAATTTTTGACAAGTAAGAGAAACATTTTAGAGATGCATTTTTTGGAAATGGGTAGAAAATAGAGAGTTAGTAGTAGATTATTAATACTAACAAAAAAATATAAATAATGATATTTCATTTATTTTCCTTATTAGCAAATACCATGAAATTAATAAAAATAAACTTTTAAATCATGTTTTTGTTTTGTTACTTAAAATGACGATTTAACAGTCAAATGACGCTTTTCAAAGTTGTTGTGGACATTTTCCAAAAAAAATTCTGGCAACACTGCGTGTAACATCGCCCTTATTCGAACATACCAAGAGCGATCATGTCGAGTATGTCGCGACAGCAAAACTGCACGTTGTACTCTATGTACAACGGTCAGTTTGAAAAATATAAAGTGTAGTTATGCTTAATTCTTGCAGTTGCATTTATTCTAATCGACTTTTGACGTGTATTTCAAAATAGATACTCACAAAATAAGTTTATTCAAAATTATAATAATATAAAATAACAATTAATTAGAATTACTTAATAAACAAATTTTTTTCTCAATAATAAAGGCATCAACTCCCAAAATGGACAAGAATTTCAACGCCAGCAGGGATAATAATAATAATGATGTGAAAGTAAAAATTTTAAATTAGTTAAATACTAAAATTTTTGTTATTTTAGACAGGATTTTCTAAACTGAAATGCTTTTGTTTCAGAAAAAAATAAAAAGTTTTGAATAAAATTTTCATAGTTTCATTTTTAAATGTTGTATTGAATAATTAATGCATATATGAAATAACTTTAATTTTGGCAGACAAATAATAATAAAAGTGATAGAGTGGACGGTTGGGCTTCTTAAGGGCTTACCAGTCCAAAGATAGAAGAAACTGTTTTTTTCAGCATTTTTTTAGATAAATTGAAATTAATGATATCAGTTCTTTTACTAACTGTTCAAGATTTACAATTTTTTTTTACACATATTGTTCAATATATATATATACATATATATAGCTAAGTATCTAAAAAAGGAGTCAAATGACGCTTGTGACAGGATTTTGAAGTTCAGGAGCACCTATAAAAAATTAATCTATATGAGTGTGATTATTGGCGGAACCAGACTCAAATTCAAAAAAGATCTGAAATTTTACAATTTTTTTGGGATTAAAATGGTCATAAAAAAACCATATTTTATCCAAAAAATCTGGTTGTGGTTGAGCCAATAGAAAAATATGTTGTGAACATTTTGTTCAATTTGAGCTAATTTGCGTGAATAGATTTAGAGTATCTTAAAACAGGTATCGAAAAAAGTCATTTCGAGAAAAACGAGGTTAAAGTTATGAATATATAAAGACACACTACTGAGCTGTGATCGACTGCGCGCTAAAAATACAAAAAGGAAATGATATTAAAAAAATCCTTTGGCTCAGTGTTTCCTAAATCGAAAATTTTTTTTTTTAATATTTGAACTGGTGAGCCCCCTTAAAAATTCCAAATTCTTAACTTTTTTTTCAAGAAAAGAAGCTTTTTATTACAATGCTCCATAGCCGTTGTTGCATTTATTAATGGTTTTCTGAGCTTCATAGTCGTTTTAAGTAATTATAGGCGTAAATTATTTTAGAAATACTTACTTATGTACATGCATATCGTTGCCTTAATTTGCTAAGGCCCTAACATAAAATTTTTTAATATCGAATTATTAATGAAATATGTACCGAAAATTTTAGAGACCTATACCGAAAACTTACGTTCTTTTCTTTTAATTTAAAATTCAAATTCTCAAAACAGTACTTTAAATATCAAAATGTTTTTTGCTTCTCCTGTAAAATTTGAAAAATGCGTGTTAGGGCTTTAGCAAATTAAGGCAGCGATATGTTATATACATTTCATTTCTTATATATAATTAAGATTTCCGAAACTTAAGAATTCTGAGCGTCCACTGAATTATATTTTATTTCTTTTAATTAGCAATAAAATTTTGCTTACTGTATGAATACAACAGCCAATGTCTCAATGTTGCATACATACATTCATAAGTAAGTAGGGTAGAAGGGGAGCATTCGCCACTGGGCACATTTGCCACCCCCCTTATCTTCTAATTTAAGAAAGTTTTATAATTGAAACAATCTATAATTTGTGCTTTTATCTATCATCCTGCATCCCTTCTACTTTGACAGTTGAGCTTTGTAAGTGATCGTGGGCAGACGTGTTTTACGGGTGGTTGCAAAAATATTTGATAGTAAGTAAATCTTGTAATAACTTTTTTATTTATTGAGTGAGAAAAAAGTTGTTCAATTAAATTATTCCGGTGTCATTTAATTAAAGAATAAGCAATAGTTTCTTTTTATAAATGTTCAAAAAGTTTCAAAAAAATATGATTTTATGAAAGTGGTTGCTCCTGGGGCACATTCACCAGAATGCGGATGGGGCGGTTTCGACGGCATATGATATGAATTTTAGACAGTATAATGTTGAATTAAGTCATATCTAAATAAATTCCTCTGGATCAGTACTATCCACTTTTATTTACATGTATATATAAATGCTTATTTTTTTTAAATAAATAACTTATATTTTTTAACAAAATATTTTAAAAATGAATCATTTATATTTCTGTTACTTTATGTTATAAATAAATTTTCATAAATTAAAAATAAGTAGAACTTATTCTGACTAATAATATGTAATAGTAATATACAATCCTTTTGCGGTTGCACCCCACACCCTTGACGAATGTACCCCATGACTGGGGCACTTTCACCATTTTGGACTACTTGGAAAATCATCAAAAAAATAATAGAAATCATTAAGATAATCAACTCATAAAGATAACAGATGAAAGCTAATAAATGTAAATTTCTAATTAAAAAAAAAATTTTAAAAAAAAAACTATTAGTTTAGCCTAGACAACACTTTAAAAAAAAATGCGAATGCTCCCTCTTCTACCCTATATCGTCACTACAATATAAACAAATATATATAATATTTATTATTAAAATAGCTGAAAATCCATACAAAAACACATTCCCATACCATTCCCATTCTAATTCGAATCACAAAGTCATTATCAACATCACTGTATTATTTTGAGCTTCATTTCGTAAATTGAAAATACTCGAAGTACCACAAGAAGTGAACATCATACTCAAGCACTTTTTTTTTGATGTACTATTTTTTATATGCTCACTTTTTTCGGAACTTATTTTGCCGCGGCTACATACTCGTTGGCATTTCAAAAACAAACCTAGACTGATGTTACACGGTCACTGTTTTGCTGTCAATGTTTTCCGTTTTTACTCACTTTTCATCGTTTCGTTTGATGCCCTGTTACACTACCAGTTTTTTGCTTAATGTTATTTTTTAATACTTATATCTTCAACTATGTTTTTCCAACTAAAATGTGAATGAAAATTCAACAATTGGTAAGGAATTGGATGGAAAATAGTTATAACGTTAATATGAGATTATATTATACAAAAAATAGTGCATTTATATATGAAAACGCAGAAAAATAATCTTTAAAATTTGCGAACTATTAAAATAAGCCCCGCCACTTTGTTTCTTGGCCATTGAATTACCATGTTTTTATAAAAATTATAAGGCAATTTTGTATTCAGCAGTCTCACAACCAAACAAAAGCCAAACAGTTAAGAGTGGCAAAGTAAAAAAATGTATTTATAAGTTAGTAATAAGTGGTAGTATTTTCCATAAAATATTAGTATTTCCAGTATAAATATGCAACAGTATATCATAGGCAACCCCATTTTTTTTAAAGTGATTTAGGTTTTTTCATCAGCAAAAAAATTTGAAGTGACATTGTTTGACAGCAAAACACTGATCGTGTAACATCGCCCCTATACTTCATTTCTCAGCTTGTGCTTTGAGAGAGAGTATGTGAGGCAAATCGCGTCAAATCACCACCGGAAAAAAAAATCACTGCGATTTTGTTGAAACTTGGTCTACTTGTTATACTAGTGAACTACATTTTTTAATGCGAAAGGAGGGTAAGTAATATCAGCGGAGCCAAGATATGACAATTTCCAAAAATTCATATGTGAGATCAAATTAAACTATTACAAAAATTCTTTAATGTTTCTAGTAGGGTTTTGTCGAATCTTTTCAATAAAAATATTTTAAGTACTGTAATTTTTTTTTTAACCAAAAAACTCAAATTCACACACCTTTTCCATTTTTTCTCGCAATACGACAATTTTGATATTTTTTACTTTACACTAAAAGAAAGCCTATGCTTTCCCTTTAAAATGATGTATCAAAAGTAGTGGGAACGTGAAGTAGTAATAAGAAATGAAGACTTAGAACCATGCGCAACCAGCGCGCTGAACGCCTGGAACAGTGGTGCGCAGCAAACATGCCATAGCTATTGACCATTGCACATAACTTCGTTTCGTTTTCCCGTTGGATAACTATGGTTTTATTATTATCCACGATATACGAATTACCCAATATTTTAAGAATCTTAAGCCAAAGAATATGTTGTTATTGTCATTTATTTTTTAAAGTAAATTTTTCATGTAAATATACAGTGCGTGACACAACTGTGTAAATGCTTTATATATGTTTTGAGATCAAAGGTAGATGCTAGTATGAAACCGATTTGGGAAAAACCTTTTATGTTTTCAAATCTTTATTAATTATGTAATTATTTAGTAGAAACAAATTCAATATAATTTCAATTTCATTTAAGAAAAATTAAATTTTTAATAAGAACCCATTTACGAAATTGTGACGCGATGCAGCAAAATGCAATTCTATTAAAGAAAAAATATGGATGAATGTTTTTATTGTTTTTTTGGTTTTACCACATCTTGTATAAGAGAACGCATGATTCCAAATACTCGTCCTACAATATGATACGGTTAAGATCTAATGACTGTTGTGGCCATTTCAACAATATAACTTTCTCGTTTTCTTTATATTTCATGTGTCTTTTGGTTAGCACCCATGATAGTGTTGCACTGAATTTTTAACTAAGTTGAGTTGTGATCGTCGGGAGGGACGGACGTTCCCACCGGTCTTTTTTTTTCTGCGTTCAAGTTCACTTTGTTCTAAATAATAATAAAACTATACTTAATAATCATACAGACACTCCGCGTGTGCCTAACAATTAAACGCAAACAATTTAAACAAACTCAATAACAATATATAAACACATTTACATACAATAAAATAAATAATCACAATAATAACGGCAAAACTAAACACAGCAATAGTTCAACAATACAACAACAACATAGTGGAACTGCATTGCCGTTGATTTCTTTTTCCTTCCTCCTTCCTTTCCCATTCGTTGGCGCTACATGCGGTCATAGCCGGCACTGATAAATTGAAATTCATCGTGGTAAAGGCATAACACTTACCACAATGCTTGTTTTTCCTTCTATCAATGCTCTATGAGTGCATTCTCTGCCTTTTCTATCTTGTTTTCTAATTTGTTCAGTGTCGTAAATGTCGGACAACTTTCGCATAGCTTTTTGCAATATTAGCGGACTCAGAGCAAATTTCTTTTCTGTATTTGCATTTATAAACCTCCATAAGCCCCATATAATGACACTGGGCGAGACCCAGGTGCAGACCCACTGGACTTCCACATACTCGGCTATCGCTTAGTGCCATTATTTTCTCCCCATAGGGGTCTTGCCCTCTTTATAAATCAGGAAGCTGCATACCAGTGCCAGGAACAACTCTACATGACGGATGCTGAGTTTAGCTCCATGTGGGTTAAACTTAACATCCACTCACATTTGCTGCACTTCTGTTTTCTTTATAGAAGCCCGAATTCAGATAGGAATCTTACTTTTAATAAGTAAGACTTCCTTTCTGATTCGATTGTTTCTATTTTGCAAACATATCCGTGCAGTGAAATTGTTTTTGCTGGAGACTTTAATGTTCACAATTCAAATTGGCTACGCCATTCCAGCCACACAACACCCGAAGGCTTATATGTTGAGCTTTTTGCCGAGTCGAACTGTCTGACTTAATTAGTGACTGAACCGACGCACATTCCGTGCATCGTAGGCCAATCGCATAACATTCTGGACCTGTTTCTTACTTCCCATCATGACAAATATGATGTAAGTATCCACGCACCTCTCGGAAATTCGGACCATTGCACCATTTTAGCATCCTTTCCGTATTCAAGAATCCATAACACTTTGCCAATGGCTCCAAAGCGATTAATGTGGCTTTATGGAAAGGCAAATTGGAGTAGTCTTAATAAATTTTTTGACCACTTCAATTGGAAATTGTGCTTTCTCAATAAAAGCATAGAAGCCAGTGCTAAAATGGTAGAATAAATTATTTTATTAGGAATGCGATCTTTCATTCCTAATAAAATTAGGAATGCGATCTTTCATTCCTAATAAAATGGTTAGCATTAAACCAAAAGATATCTCGTGTTTTAATGCGACTTGCAGATCAGCAGTCAGGTCCAAAGAGGCTTCTTTCAGGAACTAGCAATCTTAAAAGAATGCCAATACTGAACAGTTGCGTAAGCAGGCAAGAAATCGCTGTAATGCCATATTAAGGCGTGAAAAGTTTCTTCACGAACAGCGCCAGAGGCAAAAAGTCTTACAATTCCATAGGGGTAGTAAGAACTTTTGGTTATATAAAGAGAGTAAAGAACCAAACGACTTCGTCAGTTCCAACTCTTTTTATAGGTGATCGCCTCGTCACTAGCTCGGTTGATAAAGCGAATCTTTTAGCTAGCATTTCCGAAGAGAACTCTTCTCTGCGAGATAGCAGTCAGCCACTACCCGTTATCGAATCTGTATCTTGTGATATGCCTGAGATACACTTTCGAACACGTGTAGTTAAAAGAGTGCTTGCGAATCTCGACATCAATAAGGCTTCGGGGCCCGATGGCATTCCAGCCCATGTATTGCGATCATGCTCGTCAACACTGTCGCGACCGTTACGCAATCTTTTTAACATTTCATACACTGCAGGTGTATTTCCGTCTTATTGGAAAGTTGCTAACGTTCAGCCTATTCCTAAAAAGGGCAAGACTACGGACCCTGCGAATTGCCGCCCCATCGCAATTTGTTCTACACTGGCCAAGGTCATGGAAAGTGTAGTAAACTTTCACTTGGTCAAATATTTAGAGCGAAATGAGTTTCTTAATGACCGCTAATACGGTCTCCGCCGTAATCGCTCAACGGGCGATCTCATGGCGGTTCTCACCAAGAACTGGAACCATAGTGTCCATGGCTTAGGTGAGAGCAAAACGGTTGCTCTGGATATTTCCAAGGCGTTTGACCTAGTGTGGCACAAAGCACTGGTGTCAAAACTGATTGCGTATGGGGTCGGCAATAACTTCACCCGATGGATCACGAGTTTTCTAAGTGACCGCTCTATCCGTGTAGTGATAGACGGTGTTACTTCGGAGGCTCGTGCCATTAATGCTGAAGTGCCGCAGGGCTCGGTCCTCTCCCCATCCCTTTTCCTTATCTTTATCAATGACCTGACATTTACTAGAAATCCCATTCACTCCTTTGCAGATGACAGTACCATTTGTCATTCATACACCTGCTCAAAACGCCCTAACTCTTTGGAGATTGAGAGTAAACGGCATGCTATGAATGGCTCCCTCAATAATGATCTCCAATCAATCTACGAGTGGGGTCTCACGAACAGAGTTGAATTCAACACGCGTAAGACCCAATGTTGTTTGTTATCCCACAAACGAATGCCATCTGTTAACCCCCCTGGTTATGGGTGGGGTGATTATTGCGGAGTCAGAAACTCTTGATGTTCTGGGCATGTCCATCCAATGTGACGTTCGTTGGAATAATCATATTTTTGATGTGTCGAAAGAAGTAGCCAAGTGTCTCGGCTTTCTAAGGCGGTGTAAGAAATACTTCACTCCGTCTGATCTACACCACCTATATCCGCCCCAAAATGGAGTATAATTCGCACCTATGGGCAGGAGCTTCACGAACGCAACTAGAGTTCCTGGACCGTATTCAATATCGGGCGATAAAGCTAATAGGAGACAGTAGGGTTTCCAGCTCTATTGACTCCTTGGAACACCGTAGAAACGTGGCTTGTGTGACTCTGTTCTACCGGTATTTTCATGATAAATGTTCCGTTCCAGTTCATATGTTCACCAGAACTACTTGAACTGCAAGCGGAAGTCACGCATTCCACGTGGGTATAGTACCCCAACGCACCACGCATTACAGAGATAGTTCTTTTCTCTGCCGTACCGCGCGTATATGGAATAAACTCCCTGCAACCGTTTTTCCTGACTTTTATGACATTTCCAAATTTAAAAGAAACGTTTACAACTTTTTCTCCCTCTTTCCTCCTACCACTAATCTATCTTCAATCCTCAATCAACGCAATGTTTTGCATTCTTAGGGGTTTAATAAAAAAAAAAAAAACAATGGATGTGTGCAAGGCACGCAAGATATTTGATGTGTAAACAGTTAAGCCAACTTAATGACATATACATAAGCTCACATATGTATAGCCATATATAGAGATTTTATGTATGATGTAAATGCTAGGTAAATAATTCAAATTAAAAGAATTCTTTTATAAACTTAAAAATTTATTAGATATCATCTTTTATATATAATTGCCCAATTCACTATAAATTGCAAATGGTGTTGCATCATTGCAAATGCAAATTTTTATTCCATATCGCATATATTTGTTGTTGTGATAGAAAAAATATTTTGCAATTGCACCAAATCGTAGTTGCATTATTTTTCTTTTACTCAATGCATCGGGCGCGATATGTTCGCATATACGCAGCTGTAATTGCATCTTTTTTTCCGCGCTTTAAGTTTTTCTTCCTGTCGATTTGAAATTTTATTATATGTGAAAATTGTATATAACGTCGCCTGAGAATTGATTTCGCGTATAGGTATATAAATTTATACACACATAAATCAATTCTCAGGCGACAATAAGTTCTCTCCGCATTTAACCTTAGAAAGGCAACCAAGGGTGACCAGTCACCCCACTACTTTTTTAAAGCACCGCAAAGAAAGAAACAATGTGTTTTTATTGAAGTAAATAAGTGATTTTATAATAAATAAATTTGATTTTTTCTGTTTAACAATTATGCTATTTACATAGATAAAAAAAGTGTTGCCTTTCTAAGGTTAATGTATAAAGCAAAATTTTTATAATGCCGTGGTTTGCTATCATTATCACTACATTTTGTTTATACATTTATTGAAACCTAGATTACTTATTACTTATCATTTTGTAGGTATTGTCTTTATATCCCAATATACATTATTGTTTGATATCAACTTGAGGTAGATTTGAGGTCAAATACCTTTCTCAAATCTCCAACGTTAATTCTCAAATGCACCTCAATGATCCTATTATAGTCTTCTTAACTTAAAAGGCATATTTTTTATACGGTGATTTTCTTAGTTATCAAATTGAAAAATGTATGATTCCCAACTTGATATCAAAGGAATTTCTCCAACCTGTCAAACCTCACTTTTCACTTTTTTGCTCTTACGCATCCCACAAATTGAATTATAATTATGTACAAAATATACATTATGTAAAGCATATATTTCCCTTCAATTCATTTTCACCTCACTTTTATTTCGAATTTTTTTCACTTTCACTCAGTTTTTTATATTTATTTTTCAAAATTGAATTGAATTTACAGAAAATGTTTTCCACAAATTAAATTTCTGTGAGAATCTGTGAGAAATCAACAGTATTGCCATACGTATATGAGTATACTTATAAAATATTGTAAATAATATCTCACATTTAACTCAAATCGTATTCAAGTTAATATCAAGCGTTGGAAAAAATGTTTGGTTTCAAGTGGAGAAAAGCGTTTGATATCTAATTGAGAATTATAATATTTCTCAAACATTGAAAAAAATGTTGATTCTCAACTTGATGTCAAGTAGAAAGCCAACAAGGAGCAAAAATGTTTGAACTTAAATTGAGAAAAACATTGGAAATCAATTTGAGAACTAAGCTTTTCTCCAACAAAAAAATATTTAATTTTAATCCAATCTAACTAACCGAATGCAAAACCTATCAAACGCCTGTGTTTGCTACGGCGACTTCTCTGCTTGTATGGTATGGTCGATCTCCATACGTTGAACACCAACAAATAATTCTGTCACGAATAAATGTACACACACATTTTGTTTTCGTATGTACATATATGTGTGAGTAAATTGATCGAAACATAAACAAACAAACTCCGCTCGTATTTTAATTTCTCCCTCTCTTCTCTCTTCTCTTTGTTGTTTAGAGTAGCACAGTCATGTCGCGCAGTAGTGCGAGCGAGAGGGGAACTGGACGTTACAGCCCATACCGTGAGCTAAAATGTTTACACATCAATAATAAAGAAAACTGTGCATAATCTTAAGGAGTTTTATATTTATATGGAAGGTATTCGATACAATGTTCGAAGTCTTTTACAAGCCATTGATTTAGTAATAACAATTTCCTTTGTGTTTAACTTCGAATATTCGCAAAAAAATATATGGGTAAATATTTTTGCAAGAATATATTTATAAAATCTGTTCTGATGAGCTATGTAAAAATTCCAAAAAACATACTCCATCATCTGAAATGCGAACATAAAACTCCTTCACATTACCAATATTTATGTAAATTCAGTTTATATAACAAGTATCTATATAACTCTAAAAATGTCCTTAATTTTTGTAGTAATTTATTGAGTACATATCTACTTATGTATGGCAATAAAATAAAAATTTAAAATAAACTTAATATTTTTTATTTAGCAATGTTCGGGGGATATTTACAACAACAATTTTTGACAGGATTAACAAGAACTAAAATTCTTGGATTAAGAATTAAATTCTCAAATATCAACAACAATATCTTTTTGCTTTAACAATTCGGGTTTTTGGGCCAACAATTTAATTCTTAATGGCTTAACAATCTTCTTTCTTAAACCAAATAGTTTATTTTTAAACGATTTTTACACTTAATATTCTTGTTTTAAGAATGTACAGTTGTTGGGAAGGATTTAACCTACGAAAATACTTGAATCAAAGTATAAATCTGTTGGCATTACCTTCAACCTCATTTAAGTTAAAGAGTACAATTTAAATTACTGTGACCTCCTAGGTATATTAGATTGCATCTGGCCTTCACTGCTGTGATTGGTATAAATTCCCCTTTAAATTTCCTTTTTTCTCTTTCTGACAACTTTCCTCCTCGCCTAAACACCATTATAGCTGACTTAGAGAGGTGCAAGATTCCGTATCATTAGCACGTCAATATCATCCGAAAGTACCACAATGTCAACCGCATATAAAAGTAGTCGAATATTTAACTCGTTAATACAAATTGCTCCTTCTAAACTGTTATGCAGGTCGTTTAAATACAGTGAACGACAAGGATTCACCAGTCCATAATACTGAGTTAGTGTTTTTGTAGATATTGTCTATGAAATTTACCATTTTCGTCGAAATTTGCACCTTATGCAATTTTCATATTAAAAGCTGTCCAGGCGCTGTGTCAAAGACCACTTTAAAGTCCACAAAAAGCATAAACTTCATTTTTTCTTTAAATTTAATGTTCATATGTTCAATAGTTCATTGTTGTCAAGTTATATATGTTATCAGTCGTTGAATGTTTTTTTAAACCCTGCCTAATATTCCGTAATTATATTATTATTCTCTGCCCAGTTTGAAAGTCACTCATTTAAAATGCCCATTAAAATCTTTGCAATCCAATTCATAAAGGAGATATCCCTAAAAATAGATACTACATTTCTGTCACCTTTTTTAAATAGTGGAAATATTATGCTGCTCTCAAAGGATTCATCTGCTTCTCCACTGTTATATAATCTGGTATAGAATTACGCTGGTTCGTCCAGAAATTGAATGTCAGAGTTCATAAAGAAGTCGTATGACACCCGATCTAAGCCCGGTGCTTTTCCTTTCTTAGTTTTTTCAACATTTTGGAATTTTTTTCGAAAGAAATGGCTTATGTAAACCAGGGTGACCAGCCAGAAGCTCAATTGGCTTTTTTGGCTCTTTTTCAAATTGTGTTTGTTGCAATGGCTCTTTTAAAATACATGTGTTTGTTGTATTTAAATATTTTACAAAAACATGAATTTTTGTTTTTATGTTGTTTTTCCTCGATTATATTTGTTGATGTTGCCTCGTTACAGAAATCATTTCATTAGTATGAGTATTTATTGTTGCGGTTGCGTACTAAGAATATTTGTTTTTGTTTTCCCTTGTTGTGTTCTTGCTGCAAAAATCAATTCATTGCTTTCATCACTGACCATATAAAAGTATAGAGACATCAAATAGCCAAAAAAGTTGTTTCACTAAAAACTTGTAGTCTGACTCCCAATCATGCTTCGTAGCATTTCGGTGGCATACCAAACACAATATTGTGTTTGTTTCATTTCAATGTTCCGCATAGTCGTCATTTGAAATTATCAATCCTTCTGTTTTAGACCGCTGAAGTGTATGCACCAGGGATGCCAACTTATCTTTCTGTCTCCCCGAGAAATTCCCCGATTTTCAATCGAATTCCCCGCACCGGGATAATTTTATATTATAACAGCGCGAAACGTTTAAAATTTATCAAGGTTAATGTTATTTTAATGCGGTCCAGAACTGGTAGGTTAATAGTAAGATACTTTCTAACTCCGGAACTCTTTTGACACATTTGAGATATCATCTCAAGGGAACCCACTTTTAAAATCGATTGAGCGCAAATAAATCCGATGTACCGAGTTACTCGACGTTCATTTTGATAGATAAACACTCAAAATTCTCAAAGGAAAATACATCGGCTTTTTTTTTTGGACACAAATAAAAACAAAAAATGTTTCCTTTTAAAAAAAAAGTCAAAACTATTTTTGATTTTGAAAAAAAAAATGTCACATTTTGAATTTTTAAGATTTTTTTAATTTTTCGAAAGATTAAATAAAAAACGTGTTCGATAAAAATTTCCAAATGCAATAGGTGATTAGTTACATGGATCCAAAACAGGGGCTGTTTGACAAAAATGTATAAATTCTACCGCCCTCCAACTCTGCGAATTTTTGACTGATCGCGTTCAAATTTGTTGTAACTACTTCCCAATAAGGCAAAACTTTGGGGACGAAATCTCCCATTACTACGTATATTTAAAGGCTTTAAATATAAGAAAAATTGTCTAAAATTGTATACAAGATTTTTTGTAGCTTAATGGAGGACGTTTTGAAAATCATCATCTCACGAAAAATTATGACTATGGTCTTAGGACATTCTACTATTATTTTGATTGACCGATAATTCACGAAATGGCTGACAGCCAAAATTAGTTTTCTCAAAAATTGGATTTTTTTCGAAAGTACAACGTTGGAAATTGAACAAAAAATGAACCGAACTTTTTTCCTATTATGTTTTGGGGTCATTTTTGTGTAGAAAAACATATTTAATTTTTAGATCCTTTCGTTAATGGTCTATATCTACGAGTTTCTCTCTGAAATTTTAACAAAATACTGTTGCTATATAATATTTTCAAATTACGCACTTTTTAAAAATCGATTTCTCCAAACCAAGAAAGTGCAGGGCCCTCTTAAGAAGAGATGAAGATTATAAGACCCAAAATATGAAGTATTGCCAAAGTTAAACGATTTACATTACATAAAATTTGATAAAAAATATTTTTTTTACAGACTTTATTAACTAAAAGCTGGACGGTTTCAAATTCCCCGCAAAAAAAAAGCTCATTCCGCGATTCCCCGTACTAAGGAAAATTTTACCACGTTTATATCAACTCGCTTTCAATGGTGTCTGTCGGTCAGTCTGTTCGGTACAAATCTTGCAATCGATTTTAAACTAACTTCCCGATGAGCTAGAGACTTGAAACTTTTAATATAGCTCAGAACTGGAAGACAATGCAATATAAAATATCTAAAATATATGTAAATATAATAATACTTAAAATATTAGCATCGGAAGTTTTTCCATTTTTTTCATAGATCAAAGCATTGAATTCATCGTTGTTAAAATCATTGCTTTAGCGGGAGTAGAATATATGTATATGTGTATCCATACACAAATTCAAAGGCAAATGAGAGAGAGAACAAAAACAAACAATAATGAACTTTTCATTTCGTTTTGTTTCGCTTACAAAGAGTATAGATTGTAAAGAGATCGCAATTTGCTCTTGCTGGAATCGAGGTGCAATACCGATGGTGTGACAGCGACGGTTGTCAACACATCCAGCAGACAAAAAAGTATGAATGACTTTGAATGAGTTTGACGTGTTTGATGAAATAAATATTTAACATTTTTTTTAGCAAATAACTTTCAACATTTACAGTATTTATATATTCTTTATATACAAATAGTAAACGTTTTGTTTTGATTTTATGAATTTTATATAAGTACTTTTAAATCTTTTTCTACTGATTTCATGAAATCAAAATGCGAAGAAATATTATCACTATTTTCAACATTGTACCTAAATATATGTATGTAAATAAGTATATTTAGCTAAAATGTTAGAACTTTTCATATTTTATATTTGAATATATAAATAAATTATTCTTCTTGTACATTTTTACATCCATAAAAACAAATCTTCTTCTTACTATGTATTTGGCAAATGCCTTTATTTCATTTCTGTTTCAAAATGTAGAATCACAACGAGGTGCAATGTAAAAACAGTATTTATTGAGTACCCATTTATGTGAAAAGATATAATTTGAATTCTGTTATATTTAATGAATAGGGCTATTCGCAATCTGGGGAAAATGATCTTGCACGAGTCCAATAATTAATTGTGACATTGCTTAGACAATTGGTTTTGATTCAATGTGTCAACAATTTCAAATTCCAATTGAGTTCAAGTGACTTCAAAACCTCAATTGACTTCAAGTCACTCAAATTTAGTGCAAATTGTCGGTTATTAACCATGACTTCAATGTATTGCAATTAAAATGAATGCATTCTTTTACACCTCTGGTCTTTACTTAAAATCGATTGCAAAATTTCACACACACAAGACTAAAAAGTAAAAAATAACAATTTAAATAAAAAATATTTTTAATATACCACGTTTTTAAAATGGACTAAAAAGTATAAAATAATTTCTCCTAACCCCATACAGATTCACAACCACATATAGATTCCTTATCCCATACAGATTGTCTTGAAAATTTGTAACTGTGAATTTTAGTAGGACGAAGATACTTTAAAACGAAAAACGTGGGACGCATATGGATAGAGATAAAATTGCTAGCCATTTAGGTGATTTGATCCATCAATTTGCTATTGCATGCGAACCACGTTTGTTGTTTTAAATCATACAAGTATTTTCGTCCTACTAAAATTCACAGTTACAAATTTTCAAGACAATCTGTATGGGATAAGGAATCTGTATGTGGTTGTGAATCTGTATGGGGTTAGGAGAAATTATTTTATACTTTTTAGTCCATTTTAAAAACGTGGTATTTTAAAAATATTTTTTATTTAAATTATTTTTATATTTTTTATCCAATTATAAATTTTTAATATTTGAGCCATTTTCACTTAGCCGTTGTCTATCCTGCCAATGAGGGAAAGATAGAGATTCGCGCAATTTAGGTAAGATAGGTATTTTGTATAGGCCAATTAAGGTAAGATAGGAATTTTGTAACCGGCCAATTAAGGCAAGATAGGGATTTAGTATACAGCTAATTAAGGCCATACAGGGATTTTGTTACCTACCAATTAAGAAAAGATAGGAATTTTGTACAGGCCAATTAAGACCAGATAGGGATTTTGTAACTGGCCAATTAAGACAAGGTAGGGATTTTGTATCCGGCCAATTAAGGTAAGATAGGAATTTTGTAACCGGCCAATTAAGGCAAGATAGGGATTTTGTATCCAGCCAATTAAGGTAAGATAGGAATTTTGTTACCGACCCATTAAAGTAAGATAGGGATTTTGTCTCCGGCCAATTAAGGCAAGATAGGGATTTTGTATAGGCCAATTAAGGCAAGATAGGGGTTTTGTATCCGGGCAATTAAGGTAAGATAGGGATTTTGTAACCGGCCAATTAAGGCAAGATAGGGATTTTATATCCGCCCAATTAAGGTAAGATAGGAATTTTGTTACCGACCAATTAAGGTAAGAAGGGATTTTGTCTCCGGCCAATTAAGGCAAGATAGGGATTTTGTATCCGGCCAATTAAGGTAAGATAGGAATTTTGTTACCGACCAATTAAGGTAAGATAGTGATTTGATCTCCGGCCAATTAAGGCAAGATAGGGATTTTGTATAGGCCATTTAAGGAAAGATAGGGGTTTTGTATCCGGCCAAGTAAGGTAAGATTGGAATTTTGTATAGGCCAATTAAGGCTGTATACTAAACCCCTATCTTGCCTTAATTGACCTGTTAAAAAATTCCTGCCTTACCTTAATTGGCCTATACAAAATACCTATCTTACCTAAATTGCGCGGATCTCTATCTTTCCTTCATTGGCAGGATAGACAACGGCTAAGTGAAAATGGCTCAAATATTAAAAATTTATAATTGGATAAAAAATATAAAAATAAATATTCTTAATGAACGAAAACCCCAAAAAGAGTTATCTATAAAGCAATATAAAAATTTTTATTTTACTTCAATTACTTATTTTCGCACACAGAATAATTAGTTAATTTCAGATTTTTAAATTAAAACAATATTGGTTAGAAATTTTCTAAAATATAAGAGATGTATATTACATCCTACTATGATCATATATTGAAATAAAATTATAGGTTCATAATAACCCAATTTTGCTCATCATTTTTATGTTCCGCAATATAATTTTCAATAGAAAAATTTTCCCTACATTCCGCACTTACAAGTGTACATACGATCATGCAAATTGCTATTGCGTTCACAAACAGAAAACACAAAACTTCTAAAATATAAAATCATTTATTTATTCCTACGCAAACACACACACATACTGAAATTAAGCATCATACATATATTCCAATTCAAATAACGCACTGCTAGGCGCATAATCCACCACCGTGCATACACTTCAGCAGTCTAAAACAGAATGATTGATAATTTCAAATGACGACTACGCGGAACATTGAAATGAAACAAACACAATATTGTGTTTGGTATGCCACCCAAATGCTACGAAGCATGATTGGGAGTCAGGCTACAAGTTTTTAGTGAAACAACTTTTTTGGCTATTTGAGGTCTCTATATTTTATATGCTCAGTGCTTTCATTTAGCCTCGCGCGCATGCCTAGTTGCCGAAATCATTTCATTGCTATGAATATTTGTTGTTGCGGTCGCGCGCTAATTATATTTTTTGGGCCTCGTTGCCGAAATCATTTCATTGCTATGAATGTTTGTTGTTGTGATCGCTCGCTAAGAATATTTGTTTTTGTTTTTCCATAGCTTTTGCTTTCAACATGCAAAAACAAATATTCTTGTCACATTTGGTTGTGTTGTTGGTGTCTTGTGCCCGTAGCTCAATTGGTTCTTTTTGCTCTTTACAACAAACACAAAAATGGTTGTTTATGATTTTAATTCGCACCGCCCGATCAGATCAGGGATTGTTGTTTGTGTGTTTTATTTTTTTAACACATTTCTTAAATTCGTTGTTGTTGTTATTGTTGTTGCTTGGCTCTCAAAATATTTTTTGTGGTCACCCCTGATTTAGATCATCGTCAGCTATTAATAAAACTGAATAGTGTATATTAAAAGTATATTATATATTTTATTCTTCGCTCTATATCCTCATATTTCCTCTTACTACTTGCGCATAGTTCCTTGTATTTAAGTTTTGCTTTTTTTGTTTTTTTTTAATTTACTAAGTAGTTTTAGAGTTGTAAGCATTTTTGCTTAACAATTAAAGTGGGTTATAACTATATGCTGGTATATAGGCCTCTGTAAAAAAAAAATATTTTCATGAAAATAAACTCGTCCAAGAAATTTAGAATTTCATGTCTAACAGCCTATATACATATATGAAGATGCTTTAGCCGATTTGTTGGAAAACTAACTGTCTAATAATTTAAATTAATATTTCTTTCTAGGCAAATGAAATTATATTTGAAAATGTAGCAAACGAATATTTTAATTTTTAAATAGCAGCGTTGTGCTCAAATACCATAATGGCTGAATTCAATTATATTATTTTGAAGGTAAGATTATTACATTGCACATCACTTGTTTGCTGTTTTCATAAACTTTATATTTTTTCCACAATATATTTTATTCAGATAAATGGTATTGATGTTAGTCAGATACCACAAAATGAAGCGGTTAAAATGTTCCTTACGGCTAACGAGCCCATAGTTCTTGCAGTTCGACGTAAATGTGACGTTTACGTACACAAAAATCTAACAAATAATTCTATAGATGTCGGTGGCGGAATACAAGAAAGTTTTAATTCCCAATTAGAAGAACTAAAAATTTCAGCTTCTGCAAGCAAACAAGCAACAACGAAGTGCAATGCTATAAATAGAGACACAACAATAACGGCAGCTGAAATGAAAACATCAGAACAAACTAATCCATTAGAAAATGAGTTAATGTTAAAACTTACACCAACAACAGCGTCTGTAGATATAAATGATAAAACAGAATCATCGATATCGTCAATTCAGAAGAGTCTATCAAAGTCAACGCAAACTGATGATAGCATTTGTTTCTCGCTGCAACATCAAAATGCAAAAGACACAGCTGATCGTTTAATCGAACAGGAACATCATTTGTTTGAACAATGTTTGGCGCCTGAAATCGATATAGAAGTACGTATTAAAAAAAAATTACTTTCGCGAACATTACCTGTATTCAGGGACAGAAGTGCTCATTTAATTGCTCCTAAAGGGAATGAGCTCACAATTTACGGTAGGCAAAATTTGGGTTGCTGAGCTGGCTTATATGATATTTTCTCTAACTTTGTTATTAAATGAACGCCTGGTGAACATGAATGCTCGTATTTGTTTCGTCAAAAATTTGTATTCTTTAATTACGAAAGTGGAATTTTTTTATTAATTTTTTAATTTTTTTTATATATATTTATAGGAAATAACATTACGTAAATCAGACAGTAATGAGCGTTTGGGCTTAACTGTCTGCTATAGTGGTGGTTGTAGTAATAATGGCAGTGGTAACAATAATGGTGCCTTATCGGGTTCAGATGACAATGAAACGTGTACTGAAGTTTATATAAGTGATATTCATCCGGATAGTATTGCGGGGCGCGATGGTCGCCTGCGCCAGGGTGATCAAATACTACAAATTAATGGAAAAGATATAAAAAATAAAGAAGAAACCGAATCGCTTATGGCAGAAAATAATAATGCGGTTACATTATTAGTTAGTCGCTATTTATGTGCAGTAAGTAAAAAAAAAAAACACAAAAGTATAAAATCACTTCTTTATATTTAATGCAATGCAGGATGAAGATGATTTTAATGTTCCTTCTGTTGCCGATGTTGATGTTGAAGATGATGACGACGAAGATGATGAATATTATGATGATAATAATTTAGCATACGAGAACTGTTTTATGGCAAATGATTATATAAATGTAGTAGATGAACTTGATAAGGTACTCTTATCACAAGTGACAGCACAACACCAAGACTCTGTACATGCGACTGAAAAATCTTCAATATTTAACACATCATTGACAGTATTAAATACTGCAAACTCTGTTCCATCATTGACAGCAGTTACAGCCGTTACAACATCTTTAGCTAAATCTAAATGTACAGCTTCAGCAGCAACAAGTATTGAGAATAACATTAAAAATGACGCCACAAGAGATGTAGAACAAAATAGTATATATTCCCCAAATGATGAACTGAAGGTTAAGCCTGCGTATACAAAAAAAAATGATCTACATGCAACATCAACGCAAGCAGTTTTATCAGTATCAACAACATCAACAAATCATGGTGATTATGAGACTGAACACATCTATGAAACAATACCGGAAGATTCTGAATCAGAACCTTTTTACTGTTCACCATATGAGAGCACATTTTATATGACAGCTGTTGGTTCTTGTTCGTCAGCTGCAACAGATGTGCTACAGCTACAACAACAAAAGCAACGTGTTGCACAGTGGTTAGGTTTAAAGTCCCATGCGGTTGCAGCAACAACGACATCAATGACGATGGCAACAACAGCGCCTAGACAATCAATGCGTAGCAGTAGTGGGTGCGGTCGTAGCTTAACACATTATGATGCATCAAATTTTATAGTTCATAATCGTAATGGCACTTTACACAGTGCTATAACTACTGCAACAAATGGCTCTAGTAATTATGGCGGTAGTTGTATAAGTGGCGTCGTTGGCAGCACCAATACCAATACAGATATTTTGCAAAATGATGAAAAAGATAATTCATCTAGCGCTTACAATACAGGAGACTCGAATAATAGTGTAGCTCCTTTAATTTTAGTTCTTAATCAGAACAATCGCGGTGACATATTAACATGCTGTTTGGATAACGAACAAATGATGGCAGCTGCTTCACCTTCAATAAAGAATCAACGCTTACTATCACCAAAATTTAATATCGCAAGCCCAAAACACAGTGGCTTTTCGTTAAGCAGAAATGTAAATGGTGGTCAGCCGAATCGTGGCAATAGTGGTAAGTAATTGTTTGTTATTTCACAAAGACCGATTTTGTTTTTTAAGATTACTTCCCTTATAAAAGATGGACTCTAGCTTAAATGAATATACTTTTAATTCGAACAATTAGATTTGCAAGCAACAGAAACATTTGTGCAGACGACTACAACGCCACTAGATGTTTCTCAGCAACAACTGTTTTCACCTAAAACTATGTATACTAATGAAGCTAATCTATACCAAACGATGTTATTGCAACAGCATTTATTTAGAAAAGCTATAACTCGGCAACAACATCAACACCATTTGCAGCAAGAACAGCAGCAAGTGCATTGCCCACAATTTACTGCACCAAATTTGAGCCAGTATCATTTTGTTAGCAGTCAAGAGGTAAGTGCCGTGCTAAGTACTCTAATTAATATTAATTTCATAAAGTTTATTTTATATTCATGAAGCAGGTCAGTGCAGCGCATGTAAATACAACAGCATCAGCATCAACCACTGCATCTACTACGGTTGTTGTAGCACATACAAAGAATGAAGAAACTGCAATGGTTTGGAAGGTGAAACGTCGACCTGATGGTACACGTTATATTGTAAGGCGTCCAGCACGAAATCGCTTATTACGTGATCGTTCGGTTCGCTTAAATACAGAACGTGTACGCAATAACGAGATGACAACAACCGAAGAGGATACTGTATCGGAGGTAAAAACGGGTCGTTACTGGTCGAAAGAAGAACGAAAAAAGCATATTGAGCGTGCACGTGAAAGACGACAGCAACACCAATATAACGCATCGGGATCGCGTACATTTATGTCCACTACGACTATGCGTATCAGTGATAGAACAGCACTTAAGCTGCAACAGCAACAGCAACGAGAACGTTCATTGCAACGAGAACAGAAACAACAACACCAATATTTACAACAACAGCAACAGATTATGTCACAACAACAACAATCTAACACGCGTTTACACCGGCAGAGTTCGTTAAAACCATCACAGCATCATCAGTTACAATTCAATTCGGTTACAACACAACAGCAGCAATCACAATTCTGTGTATCCACACTAAGCGTTAGCTGTGCAAGCCCAAATATTCCATCTGATATTAAATTAAAGCAATTATCTTTACCATGTAAAAATGTATCTTCTTATACACACTTCATATGTAGTCCTGTAGATGTACTACCCTCAGGACAGATTACTGTTGCTTCGGCTGGTGGTGGTGCTGTGATAGCAAATTCAATGTCGTCTGGTGTTGCGGATGCTGTGCCAATTATTGCAACACAGAATTTTCAAACTATAAATGATTCCAGTAAAATAAAGGATTTGTTATCAGTAACAACAGTTTAAATAGTTGAAAATAAAATTATAGAAGTAGTCCATGTACTTCGTCCGTCATTCCATCTTCTTTTTGTTTTTTATTGTCACTAAAATAGAGGGGGGGGGGGGGTTGAGGGAGAAGTGTAAATTAGGTTGAGTGGTTGCTCCTCCGATTACACGAATTTGAATTGGTCATTTTTAAGATTATGGCTTGGAAATTTGACATTGGTTATCAGAACAAATTGCTACATTTTTCCCTCTCAGTGTGTTGTCAGAAATTAGCTAGTAAATTATCGAACAATTCCTACTGGAATACGCTTTAGAGTCTGGCAAACAGAAAAAAGTAGAGCAGTCTAAAGTACGCGAGAAGACACCAGCACCTACTTCACAATCCATTTTTGACCTGTCCATGCAAAAAGGATAATATTAGTTGTTTTCTAGTGGCCGATAAGAATCGTGTCTAGTAAGAATTAAAACTTTTAAGTTTGAACTATAAAAGCAAAGTTTTGGCCTACTGGTAGGGCATTGATTAGGATGTAGATACTTTATAATGTATCCTTTTATCCTTCTTTTTTCATATAATGTTGTTTTTATGTGCTCACCATTTTTATTGTATTTTGAAAAATAAATTGAAAATCAGAATAATAAAATTACGGGCGGGTTGGGATCTGATCCCTGGGGACGACTTCAAGTTGTGCTCCGAACCAAACCTCGCAAAGTTTGGTAACCGCAGCTTTATAGAGCTCGTCTGATCTTTGATCAGCATAAGCTGTGAGTTTTATGAACCCTTGATGTATTCCTACAGAAAACCTATGGAGCCGGAACAGAGGTTATTCATTACACTACAGTAGAGATGTGCACTTCGACACATATGGGCAAAAAACACATATGAGCTGATGCTATACCCATACGGGCTAGACGAGGGGTAACGCTGTGCTAAGGGGAAGAGTATCTAGTATGAGAGAACAAATGTGATTTCTTTTGTGTATGTATATGTGTATGAATTTATTGATTTCGTCCCTGTAGAGAGTGTGAACATGAATGCATAAGAAAACTTCGTACTTAGCTATACTTTACTCATGCTTTTTGGATTGATTTCATAAACCTAGAAATTGCTTTACCAGGAAAAGAAAGATTTTTTCATTTCCCTTTGTATTGTGGAACTCTTTAATTACATTATTGAATGCATATGTAATTTTCCTGCTTGGTTGTTACTTTGAAAGATCGAAAAGAAGAGAAGCAGCAAACACACTGCTGCGTGCTGATCAGGGATGCCAACTCTATATTTTAGATTCAGTTAATTATAAACACAAAAAGGAAATAATATTTTGGTTTACGATCACAACTTTTATGCATATATGTATATGTATGTAATATACCCAAATATATTTAACAAAATTAAAGAATAATGAAAATAAAAAATTAATAAAAGGTTTTAGACAAAAAATATATTCTTTTCATATCTACAAATTGACAAAAAAATTTAATTTCAGTCGCCCACGAAAACGATCTCACTCCCAAATTCCCGAGAACTAACTAAAAGTGAAGTCGATTCCCCACAATTGGAGGAATTCCTCACAAGTTGGCATCCCTACTGCTATGCACTACAAAAGTAGCCAGGGCTGTAACTTCAAAATTTTAAGTAGTAGATTTGAAAAAGTTGCGATAGATTTATATTCTTTTTTTATAAGTAATAAACAAACTTATACAAACAGCAAGAAGATGAATAAATAAAAAAAATGTAATTTCCTTTTGGCGTAATAAATTTGTTTTTTTCACAAAAATATCCTATTTTAGTTATCAAATGTATTTTATTGTAAATAAAATCACAAAGTAGAAATCTATTTCTTTTCTAACATTTATAATCACATTTACACATATTTGTTAATTGTTTAGAAAAATTTTGACTAAAGGAATAAGGTGGCTGATTTTGTGGTAGAAGCTGAAATTTTCTGTAACTTTACAGCCCTGATCGTGATGTGTGTTATTTCTCTAAATGCAATGTTGTTGATTGTCACTCTCACTCTGCTTTACAATTGTGTAAGTCAGTGGCTGTTGCAAGGGGATAAATGGGACAATTTAACCCTCCCCGTCCTCCCCCGAAAAATTTTCAAATACATAAAATAGTAATATCTGATATAAAAATTCTAAATATATGGAACATTTTTAATGTTTATGATCCCCTCAGAAATTTTTTTTGTATTCACCACTACTGTACTCTCTTCTATATGTTAGTTTTTTTTGCACATGTACATACACATTTATGTGTACTTTTGGCAAAAAACAACAACAATAATGTGTATGTGTACACACAACAAAACCAACACCGCTCGTCTTTTAATTTACACCCCGCTTCTAGCACCTTCGTACACACGACGTCGACAGAGGGCAACTGAAGTGCACATCCCTACACTACAGTAAGAGCAAGTAATTTAAGTGATTATTAAAAGAATATACTATGCATTTTATTTTTTGTTCCTTAGCTCATGGATGTGCTCTTCATGGGCTCTCAATGCAATTCAGAATTGGCCTGATAAGTTCTTGCACACTACCAGGTTATCGAACTGCTTAGAAGCGCTGGAATACATCCGAATCATTGGCCCACTCCATTCGAGTTCGCAATATTTTAATTATAAGAAATTCATTACCATTGTAAGTACAAACCAGCTGCAGTGCAATATTTCGGCCACTCAGATTTTTAACAATTACAGGTTATGTTAGCGGTAGATGACAGCAATTATTGTTTCACTTTTGTAAATGTTGGCGCATATGGAAGTTATTGAACAATATTCTAACTATTTCAGCAAAAACCAACTTACCACAATCTGATACGATTTGTAAATGTTGGCGCATATGGAAGTTATTGAACAATATTCTAACTATTTCAGCAAAAACCAACTTACCACAATCTGATACGATTTTCCCGTATTTCGTTGCTGATGCTGCATTTCTCTTACGGGAAAATATAATGAAACCACATTCACATATGCGGCAACTGATTTTTAATTATTCTTTTTAATTGTAACGTAAATGGAGGTAGTTCTTATCGATTTATATAAGTCGGACAGATTTTGTTTTTCTAATAACTTTCTTTGGTATTTTTTAAAATTATGATTATATATATATAGCCGGCGCTGCCATTAAAATACATGGAGATGATAAATTTATGATGGATACGAAATACTAAATTCTATTACAAAATTCCATTAAGGCAATTCAGTATGCATTCAATATAATATAAAATTACATTTCAATAGATCAATAAAAGAGGAATTACAATAGGTTAATACATTTCAATAAATCAATAAAAGAGAAATTACATTTTAATAATAACAAAATGAGAAACGACTGATTCATTCGGAACTGGTTCCTACATGGCGGCCCCCTTGCACGGGTGCGAGGTCCATGGTAGCTTGAAGTTGCTGGAGCTCTTGTACAGCCGAGTTGAGCAGACGACGGGCGCTTTGGGTTCGTCGGCGTCTAGTTTCTAACCCATCATTGTTACGGCGTATTGTTTTGGACCCATTCAAGGGGGTCACACAGCATGTAGTTTTATGTGATGTCGATCGAGAGTTGACGACACTGGTGGTAGACGCATGCCGGCTGCCGTGGTGTATAGCTCCCGGGCTAATTCGTTGCATATGGTTATGTTTATGATGCGCCTGGTGGGCGTTGCGTTCTCCATCAGTGTCTTTATGTAGCATCGTGTGGTGTGCTCGCTTGCAGATACAGCACCCGCTTGGCGAGTCACAACATCCTGTAACGTGGGTCCTAGCCAGGCAGTTAAAACAATATTTATGTTTTCGTACAACTTCTGCCCGTTGATTGAGTGTAATGTATATGAGTATATAATTGTCAGTAGATGTTTGAACTGTTGATGACGATAGTGTATTTATGCAAGAGGGAGCACGCACAGTTTAACTATTGGTCGCCGTATCAATCCGGTACTTGTTCGGATATCAGCGACGCGGATATGGCTATCTTGACCGCTGAACAATTTCTCGATGCGTCTAAGACGCCACTCGTTTGGAGGGAGAAGATCGTCTTTGATGACTACGAATTCACCTTCTGTCAAGTCTTTGTGGGGATGTTTCCACTTGTATCTCTTTTGGAGCTCCTTGAGATACTCATTCTTCCACCTCTTGCTGAACATATGATGTAAGACCTTAAGCTTTTCCCAGCGATTTACTAAAGAAAGATCCTCAGAGTTGGGTTCTGGAGGAGATAGCAATGGTGGCAGAGGAAGTGGCCTGGGGTGAGCACAATGAGGTATTCTGGGTCTTGAGACATGGGAGAGAGGGGGCGAGAGTTGAGCACAGCTTCAATGCGTATTAGAAGAGTTGTAAACTCTTCAAAGGTAAACTTGTGGTTTCCTACCACTTTCTTTAAATGGGTTTTGAAGCTTTTGACAGCGGACTCCCACAAGCCGCCCATGTGAGGAGCGTATGGTGGAATAAATACCCAATCATCACCTTGGGTTGCGTACTTGACTGAGATATCTGTGGACACTCCCCTTAGAATTTTTGTGAACTCCTTGCTGATAGCACGCTGGGCACTCGGGAGAACGCCGCCGGACGGAGAAACGCTTATGTTGTGAGGTCAGAGCACAGTTCCTTTGTCGAGAAACATACACACTGCGACGTATCCCTTTAAATAAGGAGACTGAAGACAGTATACAAAATTGTCGGTAAATTGGAGCGGGGTGCATTTCTGAGTTTTGCAAGGCTGTTTCGGGAGAATCGAAATATGTATGCAATTACTCTGAAAGCATTTGAAAACGAGGAAAACCGATCGAGAATGTCGGATTGTTCTTCGTGAGTATGAAAGCTTTCTATTTTGCGTATTGGTACGCTATTGGATCGAAAATTTGACCAGGAATCTTGAGATTTCAGTAGCCACATGGGGCCGTTCCACCACAGAGAAGAAGCAACCAAATCTTGTGGCGAGCATCCACGTGTTCCTAAATCGGCAGGGTTGTCACCACTTGAGACGTGCCGCCACGTAGTATTGCCAACATTTTTCAGAATCTCTGACGTACGGTTCGCTACATTGGTGCGGTGGCTTTTCCAGCCATGCAAGGACGATGGAGCAATCACATCATAGAAAGATGTTGGTGTTCTCTAGACCAAGCTGGGAGCTGTGGTTAACTAGCCTTGAGAGGAGAACGGCACCACACAGCTCTAAGCGCGGGAGGCTTATAGTTTACAGAGGGGCAACTTTCCCCTTTGATACCAAAAGATGAGAAGAGACGTTGTGATCACCTTCCAGTGTGCGTATATACAGCGCAGTACAATATGCTTTCTCAAAAGCGTCAGAGAATTTAACCCAACGGGGGATTTAGATTTGGTCAATAGCGCTCAGATTACCCACAAACTGGTTACATTTTATGAGCGATGTTGGTTTTACACATTCGTCCCATTCTGCGGGGTCAAAAAGTTTCGCAACAGATGAAAGTATCTGATAATGCATTCTATCTAATGCCTAACGTTTTTGTGGCGCTTGCGCTATGGAATTTCAGGAAGATGGAGTCCAACAGATTTTCCTTGGGATCTGCTTTAAAATCATTGGATTGTTTGCGGTGATCTTTTTCAGCAGTTTTCAGGGTTTGAATAACTTGGTTCATTGCTTCTATTGTAGAGAGTATATCATGTCCACCAGATAATATGTCATCGACATATGTTTTTTCTTTAAGAATTTTTGCAGCGACAGCGCGCTCTTGTTTGGTATCGTTAGCCAGCTGATGAAGAGTTCGTATGGCTAGATATAGGGCACAACCTACACCGAATGTGACGGTTTTTAATTTATAATCCTGAATGGATTCTTGTGGGTGCTTACGAAAGAGGATTCGTTGAAATTGTTGATCGTTTTCATGGACTAGGATTTGCCTTTACATCTTTTCTATGTCATCATTGAAAACGAATTCATAGAGACGCCATTTGAGAATAATTATCATGAGGTCTGATTGCAGGGTAGGGCCTGTATGGAGAACATTGTTTAACGAGTTTCCGGAGCTTGATGCTATACGGACCTTGGAGGTTGTTTTCTCCTGTCGTACAACTGCATGATGGGGTAAGTAGTAAGATAAATATCTGCCATTTGAAATTATTTCACGAGAGGATGCGCACTCCATTTGGTCAAGAGTGATATATTCTTCGAGGACGTCAGTATATGTTTTTTTAAGATCACACTTTTTTTCTAGGGAGCGTTCTATGCTTGATAGCTGTTGTAAAGCGGCACTTCGAGAGTGTCCTAATGCTAGATTTTTTGGAAAATCTTGCTTAAATGGGAGTCTTACAACATATCGACCATCCGACCTTTGAACGGTTGGGTGTTGGTATAATTGCTCACAGAATTTATCCTCTTCGGATGGGGGACGAGATTCCGGCAATTCTTCTTGTTCCCAGAATTGCTTAAGCTGGTGACTAAGAGGGTCTTGGGGAGTGACCTGTAAGACTTGTGTCGAGTGTGTTGAGATTTCTTCGATTATATGACCACTTAGGATCCATCCTAATATGGTGTTTTGAGCAAGAAGGCTACCGCATGTGTTGCGCGTACCTTCCAGAACGATTTTTGGAATGATATCACTACCTATGACCATGTCGATTTGTCCCGAGGTAAAACGGCTGGGGTCAGCGAGATTGAAGGCTGACAATTTTTTTCCAGTTTGGATGACTTACTCTGAAAGTGGGGAGGAGTTTAGTCAGTTGGGGAAGCACGATAGCTTGCGCTTCAATTTTAATGTTATTTGCGACTAGTGTCAGGAAGCAAACTCGTTTTGCGGTCTGAACGATTCCACCGCCTATGCCAGAAATTGCATAATAGGACTCTTTAGTTGGTAGCCCTATTCGCTTTTGGACCTTTGAAGAGATTAAGGTCCTTTGGGATCCTTGGTCAATTAGGGCTTGAACTTTGAAATGTTCGCCTGACTGTTCCAAGGATATGAGTGCTGTGGGGAGTAGTGTTTTTTCACTATTACTGGCATAATGGGATTAAATTGCTTCATTGGGGTTTTTACTTGAACAAGAAGGTTTTTCTGAAGCTAGCTGTATTGGGTTTCGAATTTGGGACACTTGACATATTGATGTTTCTCTTTCTTCAGGCTGCGCTGTTGAGACTTGAGAAAGTATTGGACGAAATCGACTGCTTGGTAGTGTATGTTGTGTATTTCCATACGAATTGTGAAGCATAGAATTATGCCTCTTTTGGCAATAGACACAAGTGAAGTTACTTTTACAGTCTTGCCTGTGGTGTGAGAAAGCAAGGCAGTTTTCACAAATGTTGTTCTCTTTTGCGTGTTTTTGTCTTTCGGGTACTGACATTTTTTTGAATTGTGGACAAAGTCTCACAGAATGGTTTAAGTTACATAACTTGCACTGGAAGCGCTTGTTCTCTGTGAAGTATGTTTGAGATTTATTAATATATTTATTTGGAAGATAATTTTGACTAGTACTAATTGGTTTGGGTTTATTGGGTTGGATACTGTTGAATCTCTCTACGACTTCGTACCAACTAGTTAAAAAGTCATTCATTTGAGACCACTTGGGAAGATCTTTACGTGATTTGAGTGATTGCTCCTAGAGTGATAGGGTTTCTTCTGGTAATTTTGTTGAACAAATGTAAACAAGTATTGGGTCTCAGTTTGTTGCATTGACACCTTCTGACGAAAAGACAAACAAACTGTTATTTATTGTGGTTTGAACCTTTTGTATTGCGTTACTATCTTCAGCAATAACGGGTGGCATATTCAAGAGGACTTTGATTTGATTATCTACTAGAATACGTGTATTACCGTACCGAGATTTTAATGCATCCCATGCTAACTCGAAATTGTCATCGACAAGCTGGTACTGTTTGACAATAGCACCAGCTTGGCCCTTTGTTTTGAATCGAATGTGGTATAGTTTTTGGGCTGGAGTAAGTTTTGGGTGATTTAATAACACCGCAGTAAACATGTCCCGGAAGGACTGCCACTCTTCATACCCTCCATAAAATTTTTCTGCGTCGCAGGGTGGAAGTTTTAGATGAATCTCAGAAGAAATATTATGGATTTGGCTTGGAGTTTGGGGTATTATGGGTTCTCTGGATTGGGCTTGTAGCATTTTGAGCAGGTCCAGCATTTGCGCTTTGCACTCTTCAAAGTCCCCTGAGCAGACGTCAAACTTGCTACACGCAGTAACTTTGAAATTTTCAGGTAGCACGGCAGTATCAGCGTTGTATACCTGCTCATAAGCGTCCATGACTCCAGACCACCTGTGCTCGAGATTTTGAAGCCTTTCTCCAATCTGCGACTATGTCCGATCTTCATTTGGACTCGATGCAAATTTATTGCATAATTGGACCAGAGTATCAGATTCGAATATAAATTTGGAAATGGATACGTCTTGCCTGTTAGTACTCCTCGTGCGAGGTTTTGAAATTTGCTTCGAGTCTTTCTCAGGCTCATTTTGAGACCCGTTTGATGTTGAGGGTGGTTGGGTTCTCTCCATTATGCGTGTTTAAATTCGTCAGGAAAAGGGGAAGTCTACACTTAGTGTTTAACTACGTGAACTACTTATTTGATTCCTACGCAAAACGAGAATTTACTGCCAGAAATTGAAATTATTCAAATTATGGAATTCGAGTCAAAAGGGTTTGTTATGGGTTGAAGTATATATTCAATTGGCCTTTAATAAATTTTGAATAACAAAAATATAGTGATAAAAAGGGTCAGTCAACTATGTAAACTAGGGTTTATTGTATTCAACCAATGTTGTAATGAACCATTTTTAAGCTAATATTCCATTAATGTATTAGCTGTGCAGAACGAGGGTTTTCTGTAATGCTAATATTTTTAATACAAAGGATCACAGGTGTATTGCGGAAAATAGTAAGAGTAATTCAATTGTTTTTGTAATATAAGCAAAACGAGAGTTTGCTGTAGTATTAAATAATTTTGGGAGAATTCGAATTAATTCAAATTAAAAAAATTTAATAAGAGAGACTACGTGAGCGAAGTTCTACTATAGAATTAAATAACTTTGAAAATTTTAATTTATTTTTTTTTTAATTTAAAAGAGGTTGAGAAGAGATACTACGTAAACGAGGGTCTACTGTAGTATATATTAAATAGCTATGCAAAACAATGGTTTTTTTGTTTGTTTTTTTATATAATATTGTTCAAGTGCATTTCATATGTTCATTGGGTTAAACTTCCTTCCAACTCATAGGTGATAGATACAGATGTATTCAACTTGAGCCTTTTTAAAACTTAGATTAATTTAGTTTCAATAAAGGTCTTATTAATTTTTTTTTTTTTTTGTAGTAACCCAACTGAAGTTATGAGTGTGAATTGATAGATAAAATTTGTTATTAGAAACGACCAAAATTAAGCTTGCGTTTGCTTATAAGTGTAAACTTATGTATAAAATTAAGCTAAGTGTAAACAAGCTGAAAAACCGAAAGTAGTTCGTGATATATAATATGAGTATATAAGTATATAGAAAAAGCGCCAGAATGTGTATATATGTACTCTTTGTGGTACTTTATATAAAAAAAAGGATTTTGCGATCGCGGAACGAAAGGAATTGAAACGTGCGTTTACTTGAATATATAAAGAAAATCGAGCCAAATTTTGCATATACATATGTATTTATGTATATATCCTTTGAAGTTGAAGTTCGCCTTGTCTGTTAACTGCAAATTTGTAATGTCCCCTTTTTGTTTTTATATGGATAATTGTGTTTTGTAGCCAAAGAACACAAGTTGGGCACAGATTAGTTGTTTCCTCGCTTTTTAATTGTTTTTTTTTTTTTTTTGTTCTTTAGTTTATTTTCAAATTTTTTAATTATTCTGCGCGTAACAATCGCGTTTTAGTCAAGCGAGGCGCTCCTTTGGCAGGGAAGTCTCGAAACAAAATGGCGTACAGAAATATGGTGTATTTTCAGTTCAAACCCGAGTTTTAAGTCGTTTTTCACTGATTTTCACTACCAGAATTTATGCGCAAATTATTTTCGTTCAATATAATTTTAAATTTTAAGCAACATTATTCAATTTTAGAGCGTATTTTCATGAAATTTTTACTTTAGTTGATGCTGCTTTCAATTTTCAAGTGTGCTTTTAAACGTTTGCAAAGGTTCTACCGTTATAAAGTTCTAGAAATGGACAAGCTGTGACAAAACGCACGATTATCGATTATTATGAGCGCGCGCCGATTAAAATGTTTTAGCATTGAACGGCGAACGACGAACGGCTCGAAGGACCATGTAGAAGTTTATGATAACTTCCTTTTTGTAAATGAAAGATTTTGATCGTTATAAATTCATTTAATAATTAACTTGTTTTAGATTACACTTTTATATAAGTAGGAAATTGAAAGAGGTTTGCAAAGAGAAATATACAAATGTATTGAGGGCGAGTATTCTTCAGCTTCTGCCCGACGATTACGAGCAGGGGGCTTATATAGCCGGCGCTGCCGTTAAAATACATGGAGATGATAAATTTATGATGAATAGGAAATACTAAATTCTATTACAAAATTCCATTAAGGCAATTCAGTATGCATTCAATACAATATAAAATTACATTTCAATAAATCAATAAAAGAGGAATTACAATAGATTAACACATTTCAATAAATCAATAAAAGAGAAATTACATTTTAATAATAACAAAATGAGAAACGACTGATTCATTCGGAACTGGTTCCGACACATACCTTTAACATTTTTTTTTTATTTGTGCCCAACGATCAAATATATGAAATTCGTATCAGTAAGGAAGGGAGGGAGTTAGGTAGGCGATGGGGAAGGGGGAGTTGGAGGAGGGGAGTAAGGGCCATTTAATCCCAAATCCTCCTCCTTTCCTATGCCCCTTAGTTCCGCCATACCTCCTACCTAAGATTGCACAGCCCAATACTTTTGTTTGGGCATCTATCGTCCAGGCACAACCCTCTTCCCTTAATTTTGATACGCCCATGAGTAGGCCCATATTTGAAAATTGATTCGGTGCGGAACAAGTAAGTCTCCATATAAAATTTTATTAATTTAGCTCGATGTGAAGAAGATATTGGATTTTTGCGAAAATGCCACGCTCACTTTGCGGCCGAATTTTATAGCCCACAACTTGACATAGACACCAATGCATCTCTGCACTAAATTTCATTAAAGGCTGTGGCACATAGAGTCCTTTGTGTATGTGAGAGCAAAGTATACAACTGACAACTACTATAAAATATATGAAATCGTATGTAGTGTGGCCCATACACAAGGTATACGTTGAAGTAACGTAAAATGTTGGGCAACATTTAACTATGCCGTACGTTGAAAGAGAGTTGAGAGTGTTGCAGCTATCAGCTGATTTACTTTGTGTATGATTGTGTATCCGTTGCAGCGATGCCAACTTGCGGAGAATTCCCCAGTTGGTGGGAAATTTCAATTTATACGTGGAATCGGGGAATGAGCTGTTTTTTGCGGGGAATTTGAAACCGTTCAGCTTTTAGTTAATAAATTCTGTTGAATATTTTTTGTCAAATTTTATGTAATGTAAATCGTTTAACTTTTGCAATTCTTATAACCTTCATCTCTTCTTAAGCGAGCCATGCACTTTCTTGGTTTAGAGAAATCGATTTTTAAAAAAGTGTGTAATTCGAAAGTATTAAATTTCAAAATTTTTGTGTAAAAATTTCAGAGAGAAACTCGAAGTGCTTTCGTAGATATAGAACATTATAGAGGCGAGTGTCAGTCAGGCCAAAACAATCGCTCAGCGCTTCGGCTTCCCTTTCGGCCATTCAGAAAAACTTGGCTATGCCTTCGTCCAGTACCTCCTAATTAATAACTCCGGTCTACGATTGCATCAGTCACCGATCTGTGCGTTATGCAGATGCGCTTCTTGGTCGTATTGGGATTCGACGATTCTTCTCAAAACAAGGTTTTTGCCATTGGCACATACGATCTAAAAGTTAAATATGTTTTTCTATACAACAATGGCCTCACGACATAATAGAAAAAAAGTTTGGTTAATTTTTTGTTGCAACGTTGTACTTTCAAAAAAGTCCAATTTTTTAAAAAACTAATTATGACTGTCAGCCATTTCGTGAATTATCGGTCAAACGAAATAATAGTAGTATCCCATGCTAACTCGAAATTGTCACCGACAAGCTGGTACTGTTTGACAATAGCACCAGCTTGGCCCTTTGTTTTGAATCGAATGTGGTATAGTTTTTGGGCTGGAGTAAGTTTTGGGTGATTTAATAACACCGCAGTAAACATGTCCCGGAAGGACTGCCACTCTTCATACCCTCCATAAAATACTTCTGTGTCGCAGGGTGGAAGTTTTAGATGAATCTCAGAAGAAGTATTATGGCTTTGGCTTGGAGTTTGGGGTATAATGGGTGCTCGGGATTGGGCTTGTAGCATTTTGAGCAGGTCCAGCATTTGCGCTTTGCACTCTTCAAAGTCCCCTGAGCAGACGTCAAACTTGCTACACGCAGTAACTTTGAAATTTTCAGGTAGCACCGCAGTATCAGCGATGTATACCTGCTCATAAGCGTCCATGACTCCGGACCACCTGTGCTCGAGATTTTGAAGCCTTTCTTCAATCTGCGACTATGTCCGATCTTCATTTGGACTCGATGCAAATTTATTGCATAATTGGACCAGAGTGTCAAAATTTGGAAACGGATACGTCTTGCCTGTTAGTAGTCCTCGTGCGAGGTTCTGAAATTTTCTTCGAGTCTTCCTCAGGCTCATTTTGAGACGCGTTTGATGTTGAGGGTGGTGGGGTTCTCTCCATTATGCGTGTTTAAATTCGTCAGGAAAATGGGAAATCTACACTTAGTGTTTAACTACGTGAACTACTTATTTGATTCCTCCGCAAAACGAGAATTTACTGCCAGAAATTGAAATTATTCAAATTATGGAATTCGAGTCAAAAGGGTTTGTTATGGGTTGAAGTATATATTCAATTGGCCTTCAATAAATTTTGAATAACAAAAATATAGTGATAAAAAGGGCCAGTCAACTATGTAAACTAGGGTTTATTGTATTCAACCAATGTTGTAATGAACCATTTTTAAGCTAATATTCCATTAATGTATTAGCTGTGCAGAACGAGGGTTTTCTGTAATGCTAATATTTTTAATACAAAGGATCACAGGTGTATTGCGGAAAATAGTAAGAGTAATTCAATTGTTTTTGTAATATAAGCAAAACGAGAGTTTGCTGTAGTATTAAATAATTTTGGGAGAATTCGAATTAATTCAAATTAAAAAAATTTAATAAGAAAGACTACGTGAGCGAGGTTCTACTATAGAATTAAATAACTTTGAAAATTTTTATTTATTTTTTTTTTTAATTTAAAAGAGGTTGAGAAGAGATACTACGTAAACGAGGGTCTACTGTAGTATATATTAAATATGCAAAACAATGGTTTTTTTGTTTGTTTTTTTATATAATATTGTTCATGTGCATTTCATATGTTCATTGGGTTAAACTTCCTTCCAACTCACAGGTGATAGATACAGATGTATTCAACTTGAGCCTTTTTAAAACTTAGATTAATTTAGTTTCAATAAAGGTCTTATTAATTCTTTTTTTTTTTGTAGTAACCCAACTGAAGTTATGAGTGTGAATTGATAGATAAAATTTGTTATTAGAAACGACCAAAATTAAGCTTGCGTTTGCTTATAAGTGTAAACTTATGTATAAAATTAAGCTAAGTGTAAACAAGCTGGAAAACCGAAAGTAGTTCGTGATATATAATATGTGTATATAAGTATAGAAAAGGCGCCAAAAAAGTGTATATATGTACTCTTTGTGGTACTTTATATAAAAAAAAGGATTTTGCGATCGCGGAACGAAAGGAATTGAAACGTGCGTTTACTTGAATATATAAAGAAAATCGAGCCAAATTTTGCACATACATATGTATTTATGTATATATCTGTTGAAACGAGTTCCAACTAATGCATTTTCTTATGTTTTTCTATCGCTGTTATGTTTGCTTATGCTAACCTTGTCCATGCGTCAAGCATATTTTAAATTACTCTCAAAACAAATTCAGCTTTGATTGCCTGCGGTTGAAAAACGTGGACTTCACTTTATATTTTCTTTTGCTGTGTGTGGAATTTTTTGAATAGAAAAAAAAATCTTATATTTTTTTACAAAAATTTGTAAAGAAATGTGAAAACAATTTGTACAAAAGTGAGCTTTAACGTATCGCATTGTTAAAAACGAAAAGACTGCAATAAATAACAAAGAAAAAACGTGAACGATTTCTCATAAACAAGCGAATTCGAATTAAAAAAATAAAATCCCAAAGATTGTTATTTTTGTGTGGTACGTGTGTGCTAAACATTGAACTTAATGTTGACAGGGAAGAGTTCGTGCTTTAGTTTTGTCCGACACTGTACATATGCTCATAGTTGTCCAAATATTTTGTTTTTGGTAGGCAAACATTACTAGCAGCCCTATTGTAAATTTTCAAGGGGATTTCTTTTCGAGAATAGGCTGTTTTTTTATTTGGGAGTTTTTGTGGGATTTTGTTTATAATGTGTAGCGGAAAATGGCATTTTGATGCTACTGCGATGGGAAATTTTATATTAAAGACTGACATCTGCAGGATGGGAAATTCGGGGAGTTTCTGCAGCATCAACAGGCAGAAGCATTGAATGCTAAACGTAAGCAGCGTGAAGCACGTCGTCGCGCAATTTTAGCTCGTGCCATCCTAGCACAGGCGCGTCTTAATCCACGTTTAGTGCGTAATCTTCATGGATTTTTGGCAGCGGCCGCTGGTCACGGAAGAACGTCGTCAACAGGAGCTGGACAGAGTTTTCAGGTCGCTAACGGTTTTGGTAGCGGCAGCGTAGGCGCTAGCGGCAATCAAAATCCTAGTGGTGGTGCAGGTTCACCAACAGGATTCGGTGGAGCACTTGGCGGAAGCGGTAGCGACGGTGCTGGTGGCGGAAGGGGTGGAGGACGAGACGGTCGTAGCAATTACGGTCCCAATTCACCGCCCTCTGGTGCATTGCCACCTTTTTACGAGAGTTTGAAAGGTGGCAACACAATGAATTAGTCATCGTCTTCTTTGAATTTCAACGGGAATTCGAATTTTCTTTTACAAAATGCAGCTGCTGCGGCATATCTTATGGCTGCAGGTGGTAGTGGTGGTGTTGGCTCCAGCCAGCAACAGCAGCAGAATAATTTTTTGGACTGTTCCTCGACGACGGTAGGCAATGGTATTGGTGGTGGGGGAAACGGTGGTTTAGAGATCACGACATTCGCCAATGGCCAGGCATATGGTATCATTTTGAAGGGCGAGCCGGATATAGAGTATGATGAAGCAAAGATCGATATTGGCGCTTTTGCGCAGAACATCATTCAAGCAACCATGGGAAATTCGGGGAGTTTCAACGCATCTGCGTACGAGGATGCCATTATGTCTGATCTGGCCAACTCCCAGGGTCCCAATGGTTCAGTAGATTCCAACTCACTTCAGTTTACTGCTACACTCATGCTCAGTTCGCAGACGGATAATTTGCTGGAACAATTTTCGGACGCTGTAGATTTAAGTTCGTTTTTGCAACGTGAATGCGTTGACGATGAGAACTCGACAAGCCCGCGACAAGATTTCGAATTAGTTTCTACGCCATCGTTGACACCGGACTCAGTGTCCATTACACCGGTAGAGGGCAGTAACCCGTCCAACAATTTGGACTCTTTCCACGAAAGTCTTATCCAGCAAATTACTAACAACATTTCGCGTAATCATATCGGCAACAATCAAAACTGCAATAATTCGCAGGCTTACTCTTCGTTCGATCGCCAACAACAACATCTTTCAAATAACAATCAGCAGCATATCAATAATTCACAGCAACATGTTGCCAACCATCAGCAACAACAGCCACCTCCATCGTATCAACATGCAACACGCGATTTAATGCAAATGCAGCAGCAACAACATTCCTCCTATCAACAGCAGCAGCACCAACATCAGCAAAATTCACTTATGGCACATGCTTCTCCGCTACTACTAACGCAACAGCACCAACAGCAATCACAACATTCATATCAGCAGCATAGTCCATACGGTCATTCGCAACAACAGCATCACCATCATCAACAACAACATCAGCAGCAACAACAGCATCATGTTGTGCCACCAACTCATCACAGCATGCAACAACATCATCATCATATCAACAGCGATAACAGCAATTTATCGCTGCCTTCGCCAAATGCAGCACAAATATTCGCCCATCATCCGATGTCATCAGCGGCGAGTAATTCATCGGGTGCCTCTACATCCGGTTTACTCGATACTGCAGCGGCTATGCTCGATGCCAAACCTCTCATTCAAAGCTTGGGCCTACCACCAGAAGTACAATTGGAATTTGTCAACGGAGGGCATGGCATTAAAAATCCACTTACTGTTGAGAATACACATTCGGGACATCATCGCATACGCAGCATTGATTGTGTTGATGATTTGAAAAAGGGTGGCGGCGGTGGTAGTGGAGGTAGCGGCAGTGGGTGCAGCAGCAGCTCACAAAGTGGCACGGATATTGGTGAAATTACCGATGGCAGCACTTCAAAATTTGTTTGTCGCATTTGCTTGAAATCATTTACACTACAGCGTTTACTTAATCGTCACATGAAATGTCATTCCGAAATCAAACGTTATCTGTGCACATTTTGTGGCAAAGGTTTCAATGACACATTCGATTTGAAGCGACATACGCGCACACATACCGGAGTGCGTCCATACAAGTGTAATTTGTGCGAGAAGAGTTTCACGCAACGTTGTTCGCTAGAGTCGCACTGCCTGAAGGTGCACAGCGTGCAACATCAATATACATACAAGGAGCGAAGAGCTAAGATGTACGTTTGTGAGGAATGTGGTCACACCACCTGCGAACCTGAGGTGCATTATATACACCTGAAGGAAAATCATCCTTATTCACCTGCGAAATTGTACGATAAGCGTCATTTTAAATTTACAAACTCACAATTTGCTAACAATCTTTTGGGAACTGCCGATGCCGGTACATAATTGAAAAGAAAATAGAAAACGGCGTAACTACGAAACAAAACCACCTCTTTCAGCTATTTGAAAACTGTTCCCACTGCAAATATCTTCTTTTTGTTTTTGAAAACTGCCCTCAGTTGGAGATTATTTTTTCCTGTATTTACAATTTTTTAAAGCATATGTACCGAAATATATATTGCTTTTAAGTTTCTCGCGTTATTTTAAATTTAAAGAAAAGATGGAAAAAGAATAATTAATTTTTTGCCGCTCAAATTATTGAATAATTAAAACACTTACAAAAACAAAGAAAAACAGCAAAAGTGTTGATTGAAATATGAAATTACTGGAAATATGTATTTTCTTTGTATAACAATTAAATCATTAAGTTCTTTTTTTTACTCATTCATAAGTTTGAAGTCATTTTAAGTTAAATTTTCTTTGCGCCTTACTGAATTTCTAGCACTACAACTACACATTTCCAATGATTTTGTATAGTTTACATATAAGCTTCACTTGTTCATATCTTCTTCATATATACAATTTATGAATATATATGCGTACGTACACGTACATATTTAATAATGTTTTATAAACAAATGTAATATTACTATTTTTATTATTAATCATAGCATCAACTTAAGAAAAATTTAGTACCGCATACGAAATATTTAAAGATTGTATTCATTTTATTTCGCGCTGCTGCTACCCTGCACTCAATTTTGAAGGCAAATTATTAATTTTTCAAATTTTTTTTACCACTACCCCTAACTCCTACTTATATAAGTTGAATCATGTACATTTTGTTTAAATATTACACGGAAAAGAGAAAAAATCATTTTAATTAAATAGCAAATAAATTTTAAAACAATGAATATTGTTAATAATTTGTTTAGCACACACGTACCACACAAAAATAATAATCTTTGGGATTTTATTTTTTTAATTCGAATTCGCTTGTTTATGAGAAATCGTTCACGTTTTTCTTTGTTATTTATTGCAGTCTTTTCGTTTTTAACAATGCGATACGTTAAAGCTCACTTTTGTACAAATTGTTTTCACATTTCTTTACAAATTTTTGTAAATAAATATAAGATGTTTTTTTCTATTCAAAAAATTCCACACACAGCAAAAGAAAATATAAAGTGAAGTCCACGTTTTTCAACCGCACGCAATCAAAGCTGAATTTGTTTTGAGAGTAATTTAAAATATGCTTGACGCATGGACAAGGTTAACATAAGCAAACATAACAGCGATAGAAAAACATAAGAAAATGCATTAGTTGGAACTCGTTCCAACAATATCCTTTGGGCTATATATATGTACCCCACTTTTAACGATTGTCTCTGAATTTTCCTTGAGTTGAATTTGATGTTATGTATTAAACAAGTATTATGTAAAGTAATATATAATTAAGATTTGGATATTGTACTGTAATTTTAAAATAAACGACTGTACTTTCAGTACATATAAGCAAAATATTGAGATTTTGATAATTTTAAAGTGAAGGACTGTACTTGTACTTATGAAAATTTCTACATATATTTTAACAAAAAAATTGTACGGATTATATATGAAAATTTGCGCCAACTTACTTTCCCATTTCCCTGGAATTGTCTTACTTTGCTGCTGTGGATGTATGTTATAGTTGACGATGTTGCTTTTTTTCAGAAGCTACTGCTGCCACCTTTGATGTTGGAGGTTAATAGTGCGATTACTGGTTCCAATATCCCACGAAATTGGTGCTTTATTTAATTTTTAGAAGTTGAAGTTCGCCTTGTCTGTTAACTGCAAATTTGTAATGTCCCCTTTTTATTTTTATATGGATAATTGTGTTTTGCAGCCAAAGAACACAAGTTGGGCACAGATTTGAAAAACGTCTTAGTTTTTTCCTCGCTTTTTAATTGTTTTTTTTTTTGTTCTTTAGTTTATTTTCAAATTTTTTAATTATTCTGCGCGTAACAATCGCGTTTTAGTCAAGCGAGGCGCTCCTTTGGCAGGGAAGTCTCGAAACAAAATGGCGTACAGAAATATGGTGTATTTTCAGTTCAAACCCGTGTTTTAAGTCATTTTCCACTGATTTTCACTACCAGAATTCATGTGCAAATTATTTTCGTTCAATTTAATTTTAAATTTTAAGCAACATTATTCAATTTTAGAGCGTATTTTCATGAAATTTTTACTTTAGTTGATGCTGCTTTCAATTTTCAAGTGTGCTTTTAAAAGTTTGCAAAGGTTCTACCGTTATAAAGTTCTAGAAATGGACAAGCTGTGACAACACGCACGATTATCGATTATTATGAGCGCGCGCCGATTAAAATGTTTTAGCATTGAACGACGAACGGCTCGAAGGACCATGTAGAAGTTTATGATAATTTCCTTTTTTGTAAATGAAAGATTTTGATCGTTATAAATTCATTTAATAATTAACTTGTTTTAGATTACACTTTTATATAAGTAGGAAATTGAAAGAGATTTGCAAAGAGAAATATACAAATGTATTGAGGGCGAGTATTCTTCAGCTTCTGCCCGACGATTACGAGCAGGGGGCTTATATAGCCGGCGTTGCCGTTAAAATACATGGAGATGATAAATTTATGATAAATAGGAAGTACTAAATTCTATTACAAAATTCCATTAAGGCAATTCAGTATGCATTCAATACAATATAAAATTACATTTCAATAAATCAATAAAAGAGGAATTACAATAGATTAACACATTTCAATAAATCAATAAAAGAGAAATTACATTTTAATAATAACAAAATGAGAAACGACTGATTCATTCGGAACTGGTTCCGACACATACCTTTAACATTTTTTTTTTATTTGTGCCCAACGATCAAATATATGAAATTCGTATCAGTAAGGAAGGGAGGGAGTTAGGTAGGCGATGGGGAAGGGGGAGTTGGAGGAGGGGAGTAAGGGCCATTTAATCCCAAATCCTCCTCCTTTCCTACGCCCCTTAGTTCCGCCATTCCTCCTACCTAAGATTGCAAAGCCCAATACTTTTGTTTGGGCATCTATCGTCCAGGCACAACCCTCTTCCCTTAATTTTGATACGCCCATGAGTAGGCCCATATTTGAAAATTGGTTCAGTGCGGAACAAGTAAGTCTCCATATTAAATTTTATTAATTTAGCTCGATGTGAAGAAGATATTGGATTTTTGCGAAAATGCCACGCCCACTTTGCGGCCGAATTTTATAGCCCACAACTTGACATAGACACCAATGCATCTCTGCACTAAATTTCATTAAAGGCTTTGGCACATAGAGTCCTTTGTGTATGTGAGAGCAAAGTATACAACTGACAACTACTATAAAATATATGAAATCGTATGTAGTGTGGCCCATACACAAGGTATACGTTGAAGTAACGTAAAAAGTTGGGCAACATTTAACTATGCCGTACGTTGAAAGAGAGTTGAGAGTGTTGCAGCTATCAGCTGATTTACTTTGTGTATGATTGTGTATCCGTTGCAGCGATGCCAACTTGCGGAGAATTCCCCGGTTGGTGGGAAATTTCAATTTATACGTGGAATCGGGGAATGAGCTGTTTTTTGCGGGGAATTTGAAACCGTTCAGCTTTTAATTAATAAATTCTGTAGAATATTTTTTGTCAAATTTTATAGTCGAATAATATAATTAAAGAGTTGCCAACTGACAAACCTACTTAATATTAAACTATCAAACTAATATTGAAATAATCATACACAAATATTATGACAACAAAAGCATCAAAACGTATTCGGGATTTGCAACAATCTCTGCAAACTCCAAATGCCAAAACACCTCGGCTATCGGAGTGTGATGTACCTCCTAAATTATGGCAGCTGCTGGATGAGCGCCTGGAAAAACATCTCGAACTTATTAGTGGAAAAATTATGGAATCTGAAAACAAAATATTGACTGAAATCAGTTTAAAAATTGACGGATTTCAACGTGAACTAAAATCTATTACAGACAGAGTGGCACAACTTGAAGCAAATGTGAGTGAAATTCAACTACTCAAAACTGAAATATCTAGCCTAAAAAGCCAAAACGATAAGCGCGAAAATGCGGCAGTGGCGTGCGACTTACGTTTGAATGGTATTCCTCACCACAAAGATGAAAACTTAGGTCAAATATTTGGAAAAATTTGCAACTCCATTAATATGCCAGCAGTAGTTGTCAATAATATCTATAGACTACCTAATAAAAACTCTAAGACTGCTAAAACGGACCCACCAATTATTATAAAACTAACTTCGCCGTACATAAAAAACGAATTTTTAAAGACTTTGGACATTTTCAAAAAGGCGAACTCTGGTTTTCCTAAGCTTAACCGTGCGGGATTTCAATCTGATGCTCCGCTTTATATAAACGAATGCTTGACAGCTGCTAACTACCACATCTTGAGAACATCGATCCGATATAAGAAAAATAAGCAATTGTGGTCGTCATTCACACGGCGTGGACTAGTATTCATCAAACGGTTTCCTGAGGATGTACCCACCTGTGTCAACTCCATCGAGGCACTAAATTATCTAATGAGCTTGCAGCCACTTGGACATACGGAACACAACTTTTTTCGTAAATAAATTTTTTTATATGCAATATTTTAATTATTATTATTATTATTTTATATTTAACTTTTACAATTACTCATTCAAAAACTTTATCCCAAAAATGACAAAAGCAAACTTCAATAACATAACACGTGAGATATATTCTGAAGCATGCGTTGCTAAAGGTAAATTTTTTAAATATGCGAAACCATAGACAGAATAGTTCCACAGACGGCACATTCAATATGATTCGTATTCTGAGCAAACAGAAGTCTGGTCTAAAAATTTGTCATCTAAATGCGCAAAGTCTCGTAAGGAAAATTGACGATTTTAGACTAATTTTTGAAGGTTCAAATATTGACATAATATGCATATCTGAAACATGGTTTTCTATGACGATGTGTGATGATTTATTTAAGGTCAAAGGCTATCAACTCTTTCGGTCGGATAGGGACAGTCATGCTGGAGGTGTGGCTATTTTTGTAAAAAACTATATTGCTTGTAAACAAGTCTGCAAGTCTCAATCTGGTAATATCATTGAATATTTATTTTTAGAAGTTAGTAATAAGTCGAATAAAGCTCTAGTTGGGTGTGTCTACGGACCTAATAGATCAATTGACTTATTACCATTTATTGACATAATTGAGAACTTAACATTGAACTATACGAACATTATAATATGCGGCGACTTCAACAGTAACATACTCATTGAACAACACTTAATTGACAGTATGCAAACTTTAGGACTCTTTCCGACCAATAATACCACTCCAACTCATTTTACTAAAACTTCAAATAGTCTTTTAGATCTTTTCTTTATTAATAAAAAATCTAAAATCCTACTTTATGACCAAATCTCTGCACCTGAATTCTCAAGACACGATATTATTTTATTAATTTATGACTTTGAACTTAGAAATAATTCCCAACCATACAATTACAGAGACTTCAAAAATATTAGCTATGGTTTATTGAAAGATGAGATTGCGGGTATTGACTGGTCTGTAATTTATAGTATGGCTTCTGTAGATGACCAGACATGTTTTCTACAACAACACATAAATAGACTTTTTGATACCTTTGTTCCCCTTAAAACGAAGACAGTTAAACATACTCAACGTCCGTGGTTTAATCGCAACATAAAAATGTTGATTAGTATACGCAACCTTAAATACAACCGCTAGAAAAGGTATAAAACACCAGAGTTATATATTGAATTTACTACATCCAGGGCAGCTGTGGTAAAAGAGATAAAGGGTGCAAAAACAAAATATTATGAATCGCGATTTAGAGAATCTGTTTCCAGTAAAGAAACTTGGAAACATGTTCGTGATATTGGCATTAGTAGCAAAACATTGCCAAAGCAAATAGTCACCAAAAATGATTTAAATTATATTAACTTTAAGTTTACAGACATTCCAGTTAAACCTTTGGACAATAATAACTTCTATAGTACTACCAATGTCTTAAACTCGGGAAATACTTTTAGCTTTAATAATGTTGATCAATGTGATGTGCTTCAGGCTTTTTTGTCTATAAAATCGAATGCCACTGGTCTTGACTTAGTCCATCCTATTTTTGTTAAAGCATTATTACCAATAATATTACCTATAATAACACATGTATTCAATACTGTGCTTATGACCTCTATTTTTCCAAAATGTTGGAAAATAGCAAAAGTCATACCCGTGCCTAAGAATAATAGTGATTATCGACCAATATCTATACTGCCTTACTTTTCTAAAGCATTGGAATCAATAATGTCCTATCAAATCAATCTATTTCTTGAAAAAAATTCGCTAATCACTAGTAAACAGTCTGGCTTTAGACCAAAACATAGCAGTATTACAGCACTTATTGACGTCTCTGAAGATATTCGCTGTGCTATTGAAAAGAACGAAATAATGATACTTACCTTACTTGACCACTCAAAAGCTTTTGACACTGTAAATCATGAAGTATTGTGTCAGAAATTGTTAAATGTTTTTTGTTTTTCCTCGTCAGCAGTTAATTTAGTTAAATCGTATTTATATAAAAGATCACAATCTGTATGTGTGGGTGACATTATGTCAGACCCACTATTTGTTACTAAAGGTGTTCCTCAGGGTTCTGTATTAGGACCTCTTTTGTTTATAATGTACATCAATGACTTGCCCAAATCACTCCAAACCTGCAAAATACACATATATGCTGATGATGTACAACTATATACTAATACTGATCGTGACTCATTATATAGCCGCATAATTGACTTCAATAAAGACTTAGATATAGTAAAAAACTGGGCACTCAGAAATGGTTTGAGCATAAATCCGACAAAATCCAAATGTTTGGTTGTTTGTAAGAAACTTATTGATATTAGTAACCTACCGACCTTGAATTTTGACGGAATAGAAATTGACTATGTTAATAAGGCCAACAATCTAGGTATTATTTTCAACGGAAATTTGACTTGGGACAATCAAATCTCTTGTGCTATTGGGAGAGTATATGGTAGACTCCGTAATCTTTGGTCCGTACAGTACTTTACACCATTAAAAATCAGGCTTCTGCTCGCAAAAACGTATCTCGTTCCTGTCCTATTATATGGCTGCGAGATATTTGCAAATTGTGACATCGTTAGTAAAACCAAGCTTAAAGTGGTATATAATAATATAACGAGATATGTATTTGGACTGAGTCGTAGAAGCCATGTTTCGAAATATGCCATACAAATTTTTAACACCACTTTTGACAATCTCTTAAAATTTCGAACAATTCTCCTGTTGCACAAGATCATATATACCAAGGAACCATGTTATCTATACAAGCGACTGACTTTCATGAAATCATTACGTGGGAAACAAATTTTAATACCATCTTATTCATGTCTGACTTCTGAGCGTCAATTTTTTATGTATGCCATCCGTCTATGGAACTCGTTAACAAACCACTTGCAGCTTATTGGCAACGCATTGCAATTCAGAGTAAGTTTGTTAAAATTTTTGAATGAGTAAACTCTTAAACTTTTGAATAATAAACTATTGCTATTATTCTTTATTTAATTTTTGATTTTCTTTGTCACCCCATATATTGACCTTTTGCTAATTGTTAAATAAATGTAAAATTAAAGATATTTTTTGTAATTTAATTAATTTTGTTGATATTGTATGTATTGCATAATTCTTACTGCCCTTTTTACTTGTTAAATTGTTTTATTTTTACTTAAATCTAATCTTAAAAATTCATATATGTAACTAATGCCTGTAATATATAAGATGTAAATCTTGTGGCATTAGGAATGCTTTGAAATAAAAATAAATAACAAAAATATAGTGATAAAAAGGGCCAATCAACTATGTAAACTAGGGTTTATTGTATTCAACCAATGTTGTAATGAATCATTTTTAAGCTAATATTCCATTAATGTATTAGCTGTGCAGAACGAGGGTTTTCTGTAATGCTAATATTTTTAATACAAAGGATCACAGGTGTATTGCGGAAAATAGTAAGAGTAATTCAATTATTTTTGTAATATAAGCAAAACGAGAGTTTGCTGTAGTATTAAATAATTTTGGGAGAATTCGAATTAATTCAAATTAAAAAAATTTAATAAGAGAGACTACGTGAGCGAGGTTCTACTATAGAATTAAATAACTTTGAAAATTTTTATTTATTTTTTTTTTTAATTTAAAAGAGGTTGAGAAGAGATACTACGTAAACGAGGGTCTACTGTAGTATATATTAAATAGCTATGCAAAACAATGGTTTTTTTGTTTGTTTTTTTATATAATATTGTTCATGTGCATTTCATATGTTCATTGGGTTAAACTTCCTTCCAACTCACAGGTGATAGATACAGATGTATTCAACTTGAGCCTTTTTAAAACTTAGATTAATTTAGTTTCAATAAAGGTCTTATTAATTTTTTTTTTTTGTAGTAACCCAACTGAAGTTATGAGTGTGAATTGATAGATAAAATTTGTTATTAGAAACGACCAAAATTAAGCTTGCGTTTGCTTATAAGTGTAAACTTATGTATAAAATTAAGCTAAGTGTAAACAAGCTGAAAAACCGAAAGTAGTTCGTGATATATAATATGTGTATATAAGTATAGAAAAGGCGCCAAAAAAGTGTACATATGTACTCTTTGTGGTACTTTATATAAAAAAAAGGATTTTGCGATCGCGGAACGAAAGGAATTGAAACGTGCGTTTACTTGAATATATAAAGAAAATCGGGCCAAATTTTGCATATACATATGTATTTATGTATATATCCTTTGGGCTATATATATGTACCCCACTTTTAACGGTTGTCTCTGAATTTTCCTTGAGTTAAATTTGATGTTATGTATTAAACAAGTATTATGTAAAGTAATATATAATTAAGATTTGGATATTGTACTGTAATTTTAAAATAAGCGACTGTACTTTCAGTATATATAAGCAAAATATTGAGATTTTGATAATTTTAAAGTGAGGGACTGTACTTGTACATATGAAAATTTCTACATATATTTTAACAAAAAAATTGTACGGATTATATATGAAAATTTGCGCCAACTTACTTTCCCATTTCATTGGAATTGTCTTACTTTGCTGCTGTGGATGTATGTTATAGTTGACGATGTTGCTTTTTTTCAGAAGCTACTGCTGTCACCTTTGATGTTGGAGGTTAATAGTGCGATTACTGGTTCCAATATCCCACGAAATTGGTGCTTTATTTAATTTTTAGAAGTTGAAGTTCGCCTTGTCTGTTAACTGCAAATTTGTAATGGTTTGAACTGGAAACGCGAAAATTTCAACTGTATTTAAAACAATTACGATTTCTAAATTGTTTAACAATAAAAGTTGTGCTGTTTGCCAGAAAAGAATACTTCAAATAAGTCTAAAAATAAAATTGCATTTTTTTAGTTCATTTGAAGAAGTTTTCGTTTCGCGCAGAACTTCAAGGCAAATGTCTCTACTTTGCGTGCAGTGCCGCTACACGTAGATCTGACTTCTTCGGTAGATGTATACGCCACATTTACATTAACCTACCCTCTTAATCGATCAGCAGACCAAATGGTTTAAGCACATCACAAACTCAATTCCATCCTCTTTTTATCAATGCTTTCAATCAAAAACTAAAGTACAAAATTCTGTTAACCCAAATTCCAACCAAAAAAACAAAGAAAAACAAGTGATTCAAAAACAAAAAAAAAAAAAAAAAGAGACGGATATAAAAAACCGCAAAGCTTATCAGCGCGAAAAAAGCCCAAATTGGCATAAACGTGGTCGCCAATGCACTAGGTTAGGTTAAAATGGCTGCCAGCGAACGCCAGCACACTTAGGCCAGACAGGCCCATTGCGATACCATACAAAAGGAGCGAAGTCCCTATCCCTCTAAATCAGGCCATTTGAACCATTGAGCACTTTTCAGGAAGTTAAGTAGGTGTCTGATTTGGATGTTAGTCAAGTCTTTAAGGTCATCGAAGACAAAATTGTCCAGATGTTTCTTTCGTACGTGAATCAAAGCTGGGCATTCGCATAAAAGATGAGTTACAGTTTCCTGTTCTTCCTCGTTGCCACAGCTCCTGCAATGATTTCTATATGGAAGACCCAGTCTTTCTGCATGTTTTCCAATGGGGCAATGTCCAGTAATCACCCAAGTCACAGTACTGATGAAGTGCCTGTTGGTATGTATCAGGTCATTTGTCCGGCGACTATCCAGCCTAGGCCAAATGAGTCTAGTAGTTTTGCAGGTGTTTTCCAGTGACCACCTTTCGTTAGTAAGTTTTATTGCATTCGTGGCTAGCCTTAGTTTACACGTTGCCATAGGGACGCCTATATGCTCCTTGTCAGGAGTGATTTGCAACAGTGTTCCTTTTCTAACTAACCCGTCAGCAGTTTCGTTCCCCGGTATACCTATATGCCCCGGCACCCAAATTAGGTGCAGATTGAACTGATCGGACATCTCGTTAAGAGACGCTCTACAGTTAAGAGCTATTTTAGAAGTAAGGTAGACAGATTCAAGGGATTTTATAGCTGCCTGACTATCGGTAAAAATACATATATCCCTCTTGGATATCACGTTATACCTCAGCCAGTACGTGACTTCCTTGATTGCCGTGACCTCTGCCTGAAATACACTGCAGTGATCAGGCAGCCTGAAGGATAAATTTACATCCAGCTCTTCACAAAAGATGCCAGCTCCAACTCTGCCATCCAGTTTAGAGCCGTCAGTATAGAAGTGGATAGAATCCTTTTGAAACCGCTCTCCATCCTCCCATTCCTGTCTATCAGGAATAAGAGTGTCGAACTCGTCGTTGAAGATTGGTTTCGCAAGGGTGTAATCAATTGTCTTAGGTACGAAACTAAAATTATTTAGGATCGTGGAGTGTCCTGATCTGCCTGTTGACCATTCCGAAATGGAATTTAGTCTCAGGGCAGTACTGGCTGCACAATGTTTGCCATAAATGTCAAGAGGAAGGAAGTGAAGCATGATATCCAAGGACTTGGTGGCCGTGCTTCTTAGTGCACCAGTGATACAGAGTGAAGCAGTTCTTTGTACTTTCAAAAGCATATTCATATGAATTGCCTTGTCCAAAGCCGTCCACCAGACCGCAACACCATACATCAATATGGGCCTGACTACGGAAGTATATAGCCAGTGAACCACGTGCGGCTGCATACCCCATTTGGTTCCTATTGCTCGTTTGCACGAGTAAAGCGCTGTTATTGCTTTATCTACCCGCCATCGGGTATTTTGCTTCCAGCTGAGTTTTTTGCCTAAAATGAGGCCTAAGTATTTAGCTTCTTCATTGAGAACAAGCCTAGTGCCATTGAGTGAAGGTGCAATAAAGGGTGGTACTTTGTACCTTATAGTAAAGAGGACAAGTTCGGTTTTCTGCGGATTGACGCTCAGTCCACAATTTCCTGTCCATTTCGTGAGAATGTTAAGAGCAGATTGCATAACATCTCCTAGTGTGTTCGGGAATTTGCCTGATATAGCAATGGCTATGTCATCTGCATAGGCAATCACTTTGCAGCCTGTTTCTTCTAGGGATAGAAGCAATCCGTTGACTACAAGTGTCCAGAGAAGTGGCGAGAGTACCCCCCCTTGGGGGGTGCCTCTATGAGCATACCTTGTTATGGAAGAGCCCCCCAATTTCGACTTGATAACCCTCCTTGTAAGTAAGGAGTGTATAAGTTTCCTCAAAGGAGCCTCCACCTCAAGGGTCTCGAGAGCATGAATGATCGCTTCAGGAAAGACATTGTTGAAGGCCCGCTCGATGTCGAGAAAAGCCACCAAAGTGTAATCCCTGAAGTGAAGGGCCTGTTCAATAGTGAAAACTAGAGAATTCAATGCCGTTTCAACCGATTTGCCTTTGCAGTACGCATGTTGCGACTGTGACAGTACATCTCGGTCGACCTTATGCCGAATAAAGGTGTCTATCAGCCTTTCCAGTGTTTTCAAAAGAAATGATGAAAGACTTATTGGTCTAAGGTCTTTGGGTTTGCTGTGAGAGCATTTCCCTGCCTTAGGGATAAAGGTTACATTCACCACAGTCCAGCTAGAGGGAATGTGGCATAGGTGCAGGCATGCCTTAAAAATAGTTTCTAACCAAGGAAGCACAATTTCAGAGACGGTTTGCAATTCAGCAGGTATGATGCCATCAGGTCCTGGGGACTTAAATGGCTTGAAACTGTTGATTGCCCACCGAATTTTATTCTTATCAATGATAGAATGTCCCAGGGGGCTGTTAGAAACAGTCTCAGGGATATGTGAAAGGGTGGGTGCAAGGTTATCCTTGGAGCAACCCGGAAAGTGAGTATCGAATAGGAGCTCCAAGGATTCCTCGCTGCTGGTTGTCCAGTTCCCGTCCACTTTTTGGAAAAAGCTCGGAATACTGGGACTAGTAGAAAGGATCCTCCTAAGCCTCGAAGCCTCTGAAAATTTACTTATGCTTCCGCAAAAGTTTTCCCAGGAGCTACGCTGGGCCTTACGAGTCTCTTTCTTATATACCTTGAGAAGGGTTTTATAGGAAGTCCAGTCGTCATTTGACCTACTGTACTTAGCTGTGCTAAAGGCTTTACGACATTCCAACCTTAGGGAGCTGAGCTCAGTAGACCACCAAGGTGGTTTTTGCTTGCCGCGTGGCCTTACAATCGGGCAGCAGCTCTCAGTAGCGTGCTTAAAAGAAGAGGTAAGCACATTGACCAAATTGTCGAGTTCATGTGCATTTGAAGGTTGCTCAATTGCAATTGAGCTGAGTGAGTGGTTTATAGTGTCCTTAAACAACAGCCAATCGGTCTTCTTACGATTTCTGAAAACCGGCAATTCAGGCTGTTGTACCTCGAGACTAAATTGTATATAACGGTGGTCGGAGAAGGAGTTCTCATTGGAAACTCTCCAATCTCTAACCTTTCGAGATAGTAGTTCAGATGCAAGTGTGATATCTAGTACCTCTTGCCTGTTACTAGTGATAAAGGTAGGTTCAGTACCAATGTTACAGATTAGTAGATTAGTACTTAATAAATAATCAAAAAGTAACTCACCCCGTGTGTTAGTGTCGCTGCTTCCCCACGATGTGTGGTGAGCATTCACGTCTCCGGCGACAATGTGTGAGATGTTCCGCTTTCTTGCCTCTCTTATTGATTCTTCCAATGGAGAAGGCAGGAGAGACCCTTGATGGTCATGGGCCAAGTATATTGATGTGACCCAGAATCCGCCGTTCGGATGTTCCAGGCCCACCGTGACTGTGTCTCCGTTACTGTAATTGGAAAGAATATTAGCGTTCAAGTTTTTCTTTACTAAGATGCAAGATCGAGGTTTCCCTTTGTCTCGCACATAGAAAAGTTTGAACCCAGTGTTACTGAGTCCTCTTACCTGATTGTTGGTGATCCAAGGTTCTTGGATCAATGCGATATCTTCTCCTCCTGACATCAGGCGAAGAAGAAGGTTGGCCGAAGCCAGTTTACAGTGATGGAGGTTGATCTGCACTACCCGAAGCATGGCTAGTGGTGGCAGAACACTCCACAACGGTGGAGTCCATGTCCTCTTCATCGGACTGCAGTAGTGTGTCCTCCGTAAGAAGGTCAAAGAAATCTCGAACCAGCTCCGACTGCGACAACGAATCATCGTTCGCAGCGGTATCTGGCTCTGGATCTTCAGGGTCGGATTTCACCCCGATATCGAGAAGCGAATCCGGATTAGTGGCAACTCGGTGTCTTCCAACTCATCCTGTTTGTAGACCTTCAGTGTGATCGACTCGAAACCGTAGTTAATCACACCTCCGGTTTTCGCCAAAGGAGCCAAGGAATCTTTGTTAACCACTATGCAGGCGCATCTGTGGTCACCTCGAGGCTCCTCCAGCTTAGCTACCTTCCAGTAATGAGTTGGAAGATCCGGATTGCCAATTTTTATAAGATCAAGGATCTCCTGTGGATCAGCAGGATACACAGGGATCCAAGCCCGAGTTCGGGGACGTGTTGGGATTTGATCCTTGGGGCCGACCTCTAATTTGGCGCCGGGCCAGACTTCCCCAAGCCTGGCGACCGCAGCTTTGAACAGCTCTACTGACCTCTCGTCACTGCAAGCCATCAGCTTAATATAGCCTTGATGCCAACCAGCGTCTCGGCACGATGGTGCAGGTCCTGGGTTACTATGAAGTACTTCATAATAGACCTTCATCAGCCTGGACTGAACCAGCTTCCAATTGGAATGGCTGATGGCACCATCGTCAATGGCTCTGTCGATGACCGCCAGCGTCAAGCGATCTTTAAGGACCTCACTGAAAGACTTACTAAGGGGTTGGCTATGCAGCTTAACCCTCTTAGGGTCCTTCGGGGTCTCCTCAGAGGTTCTTTGACGCTTGGCGGTACCCACAGAGTCAGTCGAAGACGCCAGTATATCTTTGGCCGACCCGAGAGAGTCTATCTGCCTTTCAGATAAGTCGCCCACAGGAGTTTGCCCGAATTTCTCATGAAGCCTGCGGGCAAGTCTCCTGTCCCTATACGCCTTTTTCGAAGGGGAACGTGGCGCGATCTCGTGGCGTTTTTCGTTGCCTCCTTCGACGTACTGGATCGAGTGTTCAGGGAAGTACTGCTCTCAGCTGTGACCTTTTTGGGAATGGAGGTGGCCGGGGAATGCCTGTGCTGAGCGCTACTAGCGCTAGGCAGTGATGCTGAAACTCTAGCGGCTTTTAGCAAAGGTGTTTTATTGGAGCGTCGCTCCTTGTTTATGTGACCAGGCTCGGAGGCCACAGTCTTTTTGCCGCCTGTTTTCAGTAACGGCTGTGGTTTTGTGTTTTTGTTTGGTTTATTATTGTTCATATTGGCGGGGCGGGTGCGCCTTGAAAGGTGCCCGAAGGCACCAGGGCACCCAAATAGAAGTAGGGGGAAGTATTGGGGTCCACCACGGCAGCGCCCCATACCGTGGTAAGGCCGTAGTTACTCTCTGAATTGGCCAGGGGTGAATACCAGAGAGGCTCTGTTAGAAGACAGCCTATTTTTAGCCCCAGCATCCCACTCATTATGGTTCTCACGTGCTGATTTCACATAGGTACGTATACCTACATAAAAACAAACGTTGGAACTATATGAGACGGTCTACTGAAACTAATCCCCTGGCTGCCAAACCAATGGGCACGGGTCGCATGACACCCTGGATTAGGGGAGCTTTTACTTAAGAGGGTCAGCTGCCTCCGCCTGGTCTATCTTAGCCTGCTGCAATATCAGATGTGCCATGTCATTCGCCGATGACAGGTCACAGCAGTCATCTGATATGCAGCAGTTTCCAGCCGTCACCGCGTGGAGGTGATAGACCACACTACCATCAGATCACTCAATTACGGCACGTACACGATATACCGAAATACGTGTTGGTCCCCTTGAGTGACTGATGGCATGACGGCCAATGCACTAACAATAACAACTGTGAAACTCATACACAGATTGTGTGAGTGTGTGTGTGTGAAAGAGAATTTGAGTAAAACGAATACATTAACACATAAACAGACACGCTCATCAATTTAACTGTCAAAAAGAGTACTGACAAAAAAGTTGGATGGGGGTGAACCCCATCCAAAATAAACAAAAATAAGAAACTCATGCTGACGAAAGCGGAAGTGAAAAGAGCGGAAGTAAAAGCCGTTAAATGAAACGACAACTGAAACAGAGAATGAAATTAATTTGAAGACCGCACTGCCATTCGAAGATATACCAAGCCCTAAAAAATTTGAATTTATACGTGCATTTCTGCCGGGAAGTTACTTGTATAAAAAATCAGCTGGCGATTTATTATTATTGTTAGCAAAAAAATATGGAAAGCTCTTTCGTATGCCAGGTCTACTCTAAATCCCGATGATTTTCCTATAATATTTCGTAATGAGGGGCAATGGCCAGATCGTAGAAACTTTGAAACAATAGCCTATCATCGTGAAGTACAAAAACGTGATTTCTTTCAAGGATTTGACGGCATTACTACGACAAAAAGTGAGGAATGGGCCAAAATGCGTTCCGCTGTGAATCCGGTGTTGATTCATCCAAAAAATGCCAGATTATATTTGAATACAATGCTAGAAGTAAATGATGAATTTCTCCAGAGAATACGTGAGATACGGGATCCATTGACAAATGAGATGCCCGATACCTTTGAAGATGAAATCATTCGCCTTACATTTGAAACTGTGGCTGCAGTAGCATTGAATACTCAACTTGGAGCCTTACGCAAAAATCGCGATTCCCCTGAAGCGAATGCTCTGCTGAGAAGTTTAGATAAGTTTTTTGATTTGGCATTCGATTTGGAGATAAAGCCAACGTTATGGAAAATTATAAAAACACCGAAATTCTATGAAATGATGAAAACATTGGATACTTTAATGGAAGTTTGCAATAAATATATAGACGAAGCGTTCGATAAAATTGCGCATGACACTGATCACAAGCTGGCAACGGAGGCGGGCATGGAAAAAAGTGTGCTGGAGAAATTGCTGAGAATTGATAAACGTTTAGTTTTGGTGACTGCATTAGATATGATAATGGCTGGTGTGGATACAACAAGTTCCGCACTCACTGGCATACTCCTTTGCATTGCTACAAATCCCTTAAAACAAGAAAAACTTTTTGAAGAAATTACGCAAATCCTGGCGCAAAAAGATTCATGTCTCAGGCTAGAGAATATGCAAGACATGCCATTTTTGCGCGCCTGTATCAAAGAAGGTCTACGAATGTACCCTGTGCTGGCGGGTAACATGCGTCGCATGCCTTACGATGTTGCACTGAGTGGTTGTCGTGTGAAGGCTGGTGTTGATATTATAATCGGTTCCAATATACAGCTACGGAATGAGAAATTTGTACCACGCCCCAATGAATTTTTGCCAGAGCGTTGGCTGCGTGGTTCTACAGAGGCTGAGGGCCATATTTCTAATCCATTTATTTATGCATCATTTGGTTTCGGGCCCCGTAGTTATGTTGGTAAGCGTATTGTTGATTTGGAAATTACTATGGCACGTTTGGTGCGTAACTTTAATATTGAATTTAATCATTCGGTGGAGAATGCATTCAAATCGAAGTTGATCAGTGTTCCGAATATTCCATTGAAATTTAAGTTTGAAGAAAGGAAAGTATAGAATATTCCGATTATTTTTAGAAGATGCTGATTATAATATGGTCTTAAATATATCAATAAAAAAAAGAAAGAATTGAACTATTTAACAGTTTGAAAGCAAAGGAAAAAAATAAAATAAAAATAAAAAAAAACCGTGTGCTCAAAACTCCTGTGTAACAAAGTAGTGAAAAGGAAGAGGGATAACCTATCATTCACTCACAATCATCCGCTGAAAACCAAGGGAAAGCTTCCAAGCTCGTTGCCCACGCCACACTCCCAAAATAAAGCAAAGGCTAGTAAATTTGCTGCAACGAAAAGATCAATTAAAAACGGAAATTTGATTGAAGCAAGAAATATATTGTGTCTACGGTACTAGTTGCTATCAACAACAGCAATAAAAGCGCCTTTTGGAAAAATTTGAACCCAGGTGAAATCAACAACACCACCTAGCACTCATTCATCAGGCCACGGAGGTGAAATTAGTTTTAATTTCTTTCTTTTTGAAATAAGAACAGGGACTATTATTGGATTTAAACGTTATAAATTACTTTTAATGATTCATAGAAATAGGACTAGTTATACAAAATAGACAAGAAATAATGTATGTAAATCAGAGTCGAGTGATCTTCAGCTACTCCTCTATGGTTACGGGCGGGCGGCTTATATATCCGTCGCTGCCGTTAAATTACATAGAGATGTGAAAATAATGATAAATTTAAATGTAGAGAGTACTAAAATACTTAGTTCTATTACAATATTCTATTAAAGTAATTCAGTATGCGTTTAATACGATATTAGAATATAAGTAAAAGGTTACAATTCAATAGAATAATAATAATAGAATAAAATACAATACAAAATTTAATGAAAAAGAAAAAGGATAGTCCATTTGGAACTGGTTCCGACAGTCCCCTTTTTGTTTTTATATGGATAATTGTGTTTTGTAGCCAAAGAACACAAGTTGGGCACAGATTTGACAAACGTCTTAGTTTTTTCCTCGCTTTTTAATTGTTTTTTTTTTTGTTCTTTAGTTTATTTTCAAATTTTTTAATTATTCTGCGCGTAACAATCGCGTTTTAGCCAAGCGAGGCGCTCCTTTGGCAGGGAAGTCTCGAAACAAAATGGCGTACAGAAATATGGTGTATTTTCAGTTCAAACCCGAGTTTTAAGTCGTTTTTCACTGATTTTCACTACCAGAATTTATGCGCAAATTATTTTCGTTCAATTTAATTTTAAATTTTAAGCAACATTATTCAATTTTAGAGCGTATTTTCATGAAATTTTTACTTTAGTTGATGCTGCTTTCAATTTTCAAGTGTGCTTTTAAAAGTTTGCAAAGGTTCTACCGTTATAAAGTTCTAGAAATGGACAAGCTGTGACAACACGCACGATTATCGATTATTATGAGCGCGCGCCGATTAAAATGTTTTAGCATTGAACGGCGAACGACGATTACGAGCAGGGGCCTTATATAGCCGGCGCTGCCGTTAAAATACATGGAGATGATAAATTTATGATAAATAGGAAGTACTAAATTATATTACAAAATTCCATTAAGGCAATTCAGTATGCATTCAATACAATATAAAATTACATTTCAATAGATCAATAAAAGAGGAATTACAATAGATTAACACATTTCAATAAATCAATAAAAGAGAAATTACATTTTAATAATAACAAAATGAGAAACGACTGATTCATTCGGAACTGGTTCCGACACATACCTTTAACATTTTTTTTTTATTTGTGCCCAACGATCAAATATATGAAATTCGTATCAGTAAGGAAGGGAGGGAGTTAGGTAGGCGATGGGGAAGGGGGAGTTGGAGGAGGGGAGTAAGGGCCACTTAATCCCAAATCCTCCCCCTTTCCTACGCCCTTTAGTTCCGCCATTCCTCCTACCTAAGATTGCACAGCCCAATACTTTTGTTTGGGCATCTATCGCCCAGGCACAGCCCTCTTCCCTTAATTTTGATACGCCCATGAGTAGGCCCATATTTGAAAATTGGTTCAGTGCGGAACAAGTAAGTCTCCATATTAAATTTTATTAATTTAGATCGATGTGAAGAAGATATTGGATTTTTGCGAAAATGCCACGCCCACTTTGCGGCCGAATTTTATAGCCCACAACTTGACATAGACACCAATGCATCTCTGCACTAAATTTCATTAAAGGCTTTGGCACATAGAGTCCTTTGTGTATGTGAGAGCAAAGTATACAACTGACAACTACTATAAAATATATGAAATCGTATGTAGTGTGGCCCATACACAAGGTATACGTTGAAGTAACGTAAAAAGTTGGGCAACATTTAACTATGCCGTACGTTGAAAGAGAGTTGAGAGTGTTGCAGCTATCAGCTGATTTACTTTGTGAATGATTGTGTATCCGTTGCAGCGATGCCAGCTTGCGGAGAATTCCCCGGTTGGTGGGAAATTTCAATTTATACGTGGAATCGGGGAATGAGCTGTTTTTTGCGGGGAATTTGAAACCGTTCAGCTTTTAGTTAATAAATTCTGTAGAATATTTTTTGTCAAATTTTATGTAATGTAAATCGTTTAACTTTTGCAATACTTATAACCTTCATCTCTTCTTAAGCGAGCCATGCACTTTCTTGGTTTAGAGAAATCGATTTTTAAAAAAGTGTGTAATTCGAAAGTATTAAATTTCAAAATTTTTGTGTAAAAACTTCAGAGAGAAACTCGAAGTGCTTTCGTAGATATAGAACATTATAGAGGCGAGTGTCAGTCAGGCCAAAACAATCGCTCAGCGCTTCGGCTTCCCTTTCGGTCATTCAGAAAAACTTAGCTATGCCTTCGTCCAGTACCTCCTAATTAATAACTCCGATATACGATTGCATCAGTCACCGATCTGTGCGTTATGCAGATGCGCTTCTTGGTCGTATTGGGATTCGACGATTCTTCTCAAAACAAGGTTTTTGCCATTGGCACATACGATCTAAAAGTTAAATATGTTTTTCTATACAACAATGGCCTCACGACAAAATAGAAAAAAAGTTTGGTTAATTTTTTGTTGCAACGTTGTACTTTCAAAAAAGTCCAATTTTTTAAAAAACTAATTATGACTGTCAGCCATTTCGTGAATTATCGGTCAAACGAAATAATAGTAGTATGCCCTAAGACCATACTCATAATTTTTTTTTCGGGTTTTTTTAGTCCTTCCAGTGTGCCACATTTGTGCGATGATGATTTTCAAATGTAATGGGAGATTTCGTCCCCGTTTCGGGCTCAAACTTATACAAAATTTAGCCTTATTGGGTAGTAGTTACCACACTAAATTTGAACCCGATCAGTCAAAAATTCGCCGAGTTTGAGGGCTGTAAAATTTATACATTTTGGTCACACAGCCTCTGCTTTGGATCCATGTAACTAATCACCTATTGCATTTGAAAATTTTTATCAAACACGTTTTTTATTTAATCTTTCGAAAAATTAAAAAAAATCTTAAAAATTCAAAATGTGACCATTTTTTTTTTTCAAAATCAAAAATAGTTTTGACTTTTTTTCAAAAGGAAACATTTTTTGTTTTTATCTGGGTCAAAAGAAAGTCCATGTCCTTTGAGAACTTTAATGGTTTATTTATCAAAATGAACATCGAGTAACTCGGTACACCGGATTCATTTGAGCTCAATCAATTTTAGGAGTGGGTACCCTTGAGATGAAATCTCCCATGTGTCAAAAGAATTCCGGAGTCAGAAAGTACTTTACTATTAATCTACCAGTTTTGGACCGTATTGAAATAACATTAACCTTGATAAATTTTATACCGGTGCGGGGAATTTGATTGAAAATCGGGGCTATCGGGGAGATAGAAAAAATAAGTTGGCATCCCTGATCCGTTGGCAACGTATGCTTTGTGTCACTTCTCTCCTTCGCTTACTTCGTGTCAGTTGTATACCTCACTCTCACGTACACAACGGATTCTATGTGCCAGAGCCTTAAGATCGGACAAACGGTTTATGATTACATAAGGAAAATACATTGATTTGGACAATAATTTGCTTGTATGTGTTAAGACCCCCTGAAGACCCCATTCTTCCAAATTCAGGTTTATATTGTTAGAGAACTAGATGTGATGGAGAAAAACTGAGTATGCAGTCATAATCAGTGACCCTAAATTACTATAAAACAAGAATTTGAAATTTTGTTGCACTATGTTTTTTTATTTAATTAGAATAAAGTTGGTGTAAAAGAAAAAATGGTTTTTGCATTGATGTTAATAAAATGCTATAATGCTATATAATAAAATGCTGATGATTCAACAATTCATTAAATGGGTTTTAACATAAAATCAAGTATACCAATTCGTTCTCCCAAATTTTATAGAAATATTATCCAGGCTACATCAATTAAATTTAACTATTCTGTTGGTTGGGCTAATATTGTCTCGTGTTATTTTCCACACAATCGTAATTTGACGATCGATCAGTGTAATGACTTTTAATCTTTGGTGATCATTCATCCAATAGCTATAGCATTCATATAATAAACTCTTCTAATACACTTGGTTTCCACATAATTAATCCATCTCAACCTTCATATTATCGCTCTGAATACGATTCATTCATAGATTTCGCGCTATCGAGCTCACTTTCAATTCCAAATGTCCAAACTATTCCACGTAAAATAAAACATTTTCATCTTGTGGATATGGATAAAATTAAAATAAAATTAATTATTTTCACAAAGCTAAACAGTTTGTGGTACCATTAAATAATAACTTGGACAGTTGTGAACTTGAGCAAATTTCACAAAATTTTGCTGACGTCACAAGAGATGTCATTAATAAATATACACCGACAAATCGTATTTCTTGTAACAGAGTTATACTGCCACCAAGAATAAGGGCCATGCAAACGATATGTAAAACTCTATCAAGAAAACTCCAGCGTATTGGTAATACTGGACAATATTTCACAAGAATATAGACCCTAAAGCAAATATCATTATTAAAGGGCATGATAATAAATGCTGTTCAGTTTGAAACCGGTACATTTTACTCGAACATTTTTGACAGTGTTACTGATAGTTCCGATGCTTTTAAATTCATAAAACGATTTACTGGTCACAAAATTAAACCCAATATTTTCGGTTGCTTATTCACTGTCGAAAATAAAACAAATGCCATTGCTGGTGGTAATAATATTGCAAATGCTTTAGAACAACAGTTTTTAAATAACCATCTATTAACAGTTCATATTAATTCCATTATCGATGATGGAGTCAAATCTGACATTGAAAACCTCACTAACATTCATCAAGGTATCACATTCAATCATAATATAACTCCGGTGATTCGTAGCAATGAAGACCTGGATAAAATAAACTCTTTATTACCTGAGGGCCAGCGTGGAATTCTTACTTCGGTTGAAGAGGTCAATAATATCATCAAAACTAGGCCCAATAAAAAGTCTACTGGCTCTGACGATTTACCTTTTTTTATAATTAAACAATTCCCTCCGGGTATTCTACTATTCTTAACTATTTTATTCAACCATCTTCTTCCCATTGCATATTTTCCACACTCTTGGAAGATGGCACTCATCACGGCTATACCCAAGCCGGGTAAAGATTCAACAATCATTTCAAACTGGATACCTATTTCTCAACCGCTATGCATAGCCAAGATATTTGAGAAAATTATTGGTGTTCGTATTTGGTCACATATTGATTCACTTGATATTCTTCAAAATCAGTTTGGTTTTTTACCCGGGCATTCAAGTGAACACGCTTTATGCAAAATTCAGAATGATATTATAAACGGCCTTAATAATAAAATGATCACATCAATTGTGGCATTGGACTTAAAAGCGACTTTTGACACTGTATGGCATGACGGTTTCATTCATAAAATAATGAAACTAAATTTTAACATTTTTATAACTAGGATTATCAGATCATCATTGAACTCAAAAAGATTTGCGGTTCGAATTATTAATGAAATTTCAGATTGACACGACATGCCTTGCGGCACCCCACAGGGTTCAGTATTATCGCCAATCTGATTCAATTTGTTTATGTATGATATTCCTATTAATAATAACGTTAAACTTACTCAGTTTGCAGACGACACGACGATTCATATTACACATGACCGACCCACGATAGCACAAAATTTCTTAAACGTTTATTTAAATGAACTACTAGCCTATTTTAACAAATGGAAACTCATGCTCAATGTTTCTAAAACGGAATTCATCAATATTATAGGTCAGGTTTGCGATACCAGTGCTTATTTTAGAAAGAAATGTCGTGGCATCTGTATAAAACTGGGTGGTGAAGCTATCCCACACTCAAAAGACATCCGATTATTGGGAGTGCCATTTCAAACAATTAATTAATTAATAAGGCTCGAAAAATTTGCAATTAATCGTATTTTAACTAACCGTTACATAAACATGAGAATTAAAACTGGTATTTATATATACGACCCATCCTTACATATGCTGCCCCCGTTTGGTGTTTACAACCCTTTGTTAGTTCACATCAGATGGAATTAATGAGAACGTTTGAACGTGGTTGTCTTCGTTCCACCACAAATACTAAAAGAGACATTGGTTCATATAAATATGGTAAAATCTCTGAAATATATTCCGCAGCAAAGTGTGCGAGAATGGATCGCTTCGTGGCGTACAGACACTATAATTTTTTGAATAAATGCATAAACTCTGAACTTTTTAAAATTAGGGATATCATACATTGCCCAAATCTGATAAGTGGTAAATACACAAAGATTACATACATTCATGATCTACATGAATCGGGACAACTGGTCTTAAATGACAAAATTTTAATTTTTCACACTAGGTACAATCATGAAAACGGACTAGTGTATAACACCGGGCAATAGACAATATTTAATTAATTAATTCTTTTAACTTTTGTCACATGTACCGTATCAGTTTTGTTTAAGTATTATGGTTTTTCATTGTTTTTTACCTTTTTTAATATTTTACCCATGAATAAAAATTTACCTATTTAATTTTGTACTTAGATAAGTTAACTAAGCATCCATATAAATTGGATAAATAAATAAACATTTAAGCAAAAAAAAAAAAAAAACAATAATATTACTGATACTATTGTGCACGTATTATACCTTAAAATTTTTCTCCAGCTCCAATCTAAAATATGCAAAAATTTACAATTCATTGGCTGAAAATTAAAATTTTTACAACCATTTAATTGAAGTATATACTATCAACAGTGCACTTTTTTGATTTTTGTGAAATTTTCCGAAGAAAATTTCTTCGGAAAATTTCACTATAGAAAATGTTACCGCCTCTCGTTGTGCAAAATCTTGTTGAGTAGTGCAATTTGCTGATCCGACTTACATGCACACTCAATTTTGCTATCCGAATTACACGCAATCCATTCTTTTCAAGGTGATGTTACCTTAGTAATTATTAAAAAAAAAGTTATGATTTTTTTTTTTTTTGGTAGTTAACAAGTTTAAAATAGGAAGAAATATGCTTTAATTTTGTATTTAAAATTTTTTTCATAAATCTTTAATCCTTATTTTTACCGCTCAAAGTTTCCCTTGCAAAAATCGATCCCCATTTACGTTATTTTGTGTCCAATGAATTATAAAAATAAGTGTTTTTTTCTAAGTCAACGGCTCTGAATTTTTTTATTTTTTTGAAACGTGATACTATTTTAAAAATAAATAGATTTATTATTATTTAAATAATATGCATACAAATTTTTATTTAAAATTAGGACAAATTTATTATTCAAAAAGAAAAATTATTGATTGCCAAACATTAAAATTTTGGCCGACGTTCGGTTCGACTTCGGCCAAAAAATGGACGTTCAGTTAAACTCTAATTGGAAGAAAAACATGAAACAAGGGTCTGGTACGATATATCGAAAATAAAAATGTCGAAAACAAAAACCGAAGTCAAAAATGAGGAAAAAGAGAATAATGAAAACGCATTATTGTTCATTCAAAACCTAATAATTTTAATAATTAATTAGCAATGTGAACTGCCAAATTTGGAAGTAATTTGCAAAAATTAATTCAAAATGTTAAAAAAGAAGAAGTAGGCCTGCTTCTACGTATATAAAAATCTATATATATATAATAGAGGCTGTTAAATCTTTAGTCCTAATAAGTTTCTATATTTCGCAATGGATTGTCATGAAATATCGTATGTAGTTGCTTTGGACATTTGTCGAGTTAAGTTGATATTTATTTTAAGTTAATTTCAAATAGTTTCTTTAATATAAATCGATATTTGAACCAAAGTCAATTTTTTTCAAAAAATTTAGCTACTTAATGCAAAATGCTGCTTAAACTATAAGAGGTATATAAAAATTATGTATGGAAAGATTATAGATCTTATCGTTTGCTAAAATAAAGTCAGTGGTGGCATACATCTAAAGTTAATAGTTTACCTGTAAAATGCATTTTTATATTAAAAATTTGTTCACTTTACATTTGTTATTGTAAATATTTATGTTTTTCCTAGAACTAATAACAATGATTTTGATTTCATTTCTCCTCTATCTCGCTCTTATGATTTCCACCACACAAACACAAAACAATATGCGAGCTTTCGTTTTATATGATTCTTCATTTGCATGCATGTAACTATCTATATATTACTAATTTGATCATGATTTTAGATAGTGGCGTGTGGATGAGAGTGTTAAAGTGAAGGGTAAAGAATGTAAAAGGGATTAGAGGGGATGTATTGAGTTGGAATCCCGCTAACTGCAAATCAATTGTTTTCTTCTTATATTCTTTTCTTTATATTCTATTTTTTTTCCTTCTTTCTTTTTTGTTTTTCATCGCTGTGGTGGAAAAAAAGTAAATATACAACAAAAATACCTAAAAGACAATATATACAATATGCAAAAATATTATACTTTCATCACATAAATATAAAAATACTAGCTGGGCTTCGCCCAGCTTCGTTGTCCGGACCTGGCAAAGTAGGTCTAATGCAAAAATTACAACAACTAAAACTTTTGCAAGAGATATATCTATATGAGCGTGCCAGTCTCCGATCAAAATCGAATCATTGCACTAATCATTCATATCATTTACATGATTAGTTCCACTTCCACGTGTTTAATGGTGTCAACATTCTTCTCAGTTATTGCTATCAACATCCCATCTTAACATACAAACCTTCACCATCTTTCTTACTATGGCTCTCTAATAACTATCAACATACATCCTTTACAACTAAATTTTGATTGCTTGCCTTATTATGGTTGCCTTAATTTGCTAAAGCCCTAACACGCATTTTTCAAATTTTACAGGTGAAGCAAAAAAAATTTTTGTATTTGGAGTACTGTTTCGAGAATTTGTAATTTAAACTAAAAGAAAAGATTGTAAGTTTTCAATGAAGGTTTCTAAAATTTTCGGTACAGGGCACATTTGTTATCATAATCCATCGAAAATTCTATACTGAAAAACTGATGTTAGGGCCTTAGCAAAATAAGGCAGAGATACATATACACCTTTAGAAGCATTTCCTTTGTATGCCAAAACATTTCCACATTCTGCGCAACAACTACTACTAACCTTCACACACAAACTGCCAGTGTGTTCTTTGCAATGGTTTCTCAGGTATACAGTTTCAAACATTTTCTTTGCATGGGAGGTGTCACGAATATTTTATTTATTCCATTCATTTTTTTCTACCATTTTCCATTGGCAATCAAAGCTCTCTAACCACAAATAATTTATTAAAAATATCTTATAAAACCGAGGTGGAACAGTCACTAACTCAAGTCTACCCATACTTTACCCACCAAATCCCATTGACAAATCATATTATCATTCCAAATCTTAGTACTGAACTAAAAATAGTTTCTAAGAAATATATATAAAAGCATTAGAATTGAACGGAAAAGGCCACGCCTATCCATATTTTTTCATAGAATGCCATTGACAAATAAAGTTTTTTAGAGACGTGCCACGAATGAATACTGAGATATTCCATAAAACTCAGATTATATAGGAGATGCCATGTCACCTTTTTTCAATTTCACAGACCTTTTTCCTGCGGCATTACATTGTCTATTAACATCCTTGAACTAAATCTCTGGTTGTGGAGATATACTTAAAAATTATCTGAGTTATTGATGGGCATATGTCCATGAAATCAAGTTACAGTTTTATATAATAGTATAAAATAAATTAATTATTTGTATCAAAAAATAATCACTTGGCGGGTTCACCTGTAGTGGGATTCGAACTCATGACACCAAAAAAAAAATAACAATTTCTTTGCTCAACCACAACTTTACTCTCCTTTTTAACTCACTAAGCCACAAACCTTTACAAAATATTGTGCTCACATTATTTATTTATTTCATTCAGTCTACAGTTAAAAAAAAAAAAAAAAAAAAATTACTTACAGACTAGTGATACGAAAGAAGGTAAAAGATTAATTAAAAATTTTTAATAAATCTAGCTTAAATCTATACTCGTTAACATTGAAATCAATCACATGGGAAAAATTGTTACATGATCTAATGCATCTTGATATTGGTTCGTAGAATGCATAATTAGTGCGGTGTGAGGAATCGACAAACAAATGATTTTGACGTAATTCGCGAAGCGGTACATGAAAGCGAAATAAATTACTTAATTCCTCGGAATTGATTTTGCCATTGACTAGTTTGAATGCGAACAATAAAGACAAAAAGATTGGAGATATCATTACGATCGCCTGATTTAAAAATTGGTACAATTGCGCATAGCTTCCAAGCATCAAGGAATACACCTTTTTTTAAGCACTCGTTGAAAAGCTTAGCAAATGGAACGACGACCACGTCAGAGGAAATTTTAAGAAATGTTGGAGAAAAACCTTCGATATCCCTGTTACAGCTAGATTTCAACTCTGAAATCGCAGTTGCTACATCATTATGAGAAATGTGAAAGATATTAGGACCATTAATTGAGTTGAGCAATTGAAGGTTGTTATTTGAATTAATAATATTATTATCATTATCATACTTAACATAAACTTCTTGAAAATATTGGGCAAATAAATTACATGACTCGAGAGTATTATTAGACGATATGCCATTTAATACCAATGTAGTAGGGTAACCATTCGATTGACGTTTAGAATTTATGTAATTCCAGAAACCGGAAGGGTTGGATGTAAGTTTAGATTCAATGTCAAGAATATATTGTCCATATAGAAACTTATGTAAGCAGTCAAAATCTTTCCTTAAGCGTTGTAAGTTAAGAAAATCTGTTTCACAGTTTGTTCGTTGGTATTTTTTATATGCTTTATTTTTAACATTTTTTAAATGGCATAGTCTAGAATTAAACCATGGTGGTTTTGTAAGCTTTTTCTTAATACGCTTAATAGGAACAAAATTCGATAAAGCAAAATTCAATTTATTGCGTAGAATATCATATGAGTTAGCTGGATCTAAAACGCCCAAAAACGACCAATCAGAAGATTCCAAAAAATCTCTAATTGCTTCACTGTCTGCATGGGAAATTAATAATGACCGCTTTATGATGTATGCTATTGTTCGAAATAGGAGAGACACATTCTATGCAAGATGCTTTTAAATCAGATGATACAAAAATTAGATCTAAAATACGAGAATTATCATTACAATATAGTTAATTTGTTTGAATCCATATGTGCTTATAACGAGTAAATAAATATCGGACTTAATATTAATAGGTAATAAACTATTGTTACGATATAGCCATGAAATATTACATAGGTTAAAATCACCAAGGAAAACGATTTCATCGAATTCATTAGCTATATCTGCGATAACTTTAAAATTTTCTAAGTGGTTTTTATATAATTCAAAAGAACTATTAGGTGGTATATATGATATTAAAAGAAAAAGAGATCTATTGTTTGAACATTTAATTTTAACACATAGTTGTTCAATATGTTTATCATTTCGATGAAGATTAATCTGACTGCAGTTTAAGTCAGCTCTAATAACAAGTAGAACGCCACCTCCCCTTGCTAGTCCAGTTGTAATAGGGCAGCGGTCAGTACGATATACATAGTAGTAATTATCAAAATATTCATAAGAAGCAATGGTCTGATTTAGCCAGGTTTCAGTAATAGCTATTATGTCGTATTAGGTTAGGTTAGGTTAAAATGGCTGCCAGCGAACGCCAGCACACTTAAGCCAGACAGGCCCATTGCGATACCATACAAAAGGAGCGAAGTCCCTATCCCTCTAATTCAGGCCATTGAACCATTGAGTACCTTTCAGGAAGTTAAGTAGGTGTCTGATTTGGATGTTAGTCAAGTCTTTAAGGTCATCGAAGACAAAATTGTCCAGATGTTTCTTTCGTACGTGAATCAAAGCTGGGCATTCGCATAAAAGATGAGTTACAGTTTCCTGTTCTTCCTCGTTGCCACAGCTCCAGCTCCTGCAATGATTTCTATATGGAAGACCCAGTCTTTCTGCATGTCTTCCAATGGGGCAATGTCCAGTAATCACCCAAGTCACAGTACTGATGTAGTGCCTGTTGGTATGTATCAGGTCATTTGTCCGGCGACTATCCAGCTTAGGCCAAATGAGTCTAGTAGTTTTGCAGGTGTTTTCCAGTGACCACCTTTCGTTAGTAAGTTTTATTGCATTCGTGGCTAGCATTAGTTTACACGTTGCCATAGGGACGCCTATATGCTCCTTGTCAGGAGTGATTTGCAACAGTGTTCCTTTTCTAGCTAACCCGTCAGCAGTTTCGTTCCCCGGTATACCTATATGCCCCGGCACCCAAATTAGGTGCAGATTGAACTGATCGGACATCTCGTTAAGAGACGCTCTACAGTTAAGAGCTATTTTAGAAGTAAGGTAGACAGATTCAAGGGATTTTATAGCTGCCTGATTATCGGTAAAAATACATATATCCCTCTTGCATATCACGTTATACCTCAGCCAGTACGTGACTTCCTTGATTGCCGTGACCTCTGCCTGAAATACACTGCAGTGATCAGGCAGCCTGAAGGATAAATTTACATCCAGCTCTTCACAAAAGATGCCAGCTCCAACTCTGCCATCCAGTTTAGAGCCGTCAGTATAGAAGTGGATAGAATCCTTTTGAAACCGCTCTCCATCCTCCCATTCCTGTCTATCAGGAATAAGAGTGTCGAACTTGTCGTTGAAGATTGGTTTCGCAAGGGTGTAATCAATTGTCTTAGGTACGAAACTAAAATTATTTAGGATCGTGGAGTGTCCTGATCTGCCTGTTGACCATTCCGAAATGGAATTTAGTCTCAGGGCAGTACTGGCTGCACAATGTTTGCCATAAATGTCAAGAGGAAGGAAGTGAAGCATGATATCCAAGGACTTGGTGGCCGTGCTTCTTAGTGCACCAGTGATACAGAGTGAAGCAGTTCTTTGTACTTTCAAAAGCATATTCATATGAATTGCCTTGTCCAAAGCCGTCCACCAGACCGCAACACCATACATCAATATGGGCCTGACTACGGAAGTATATAGCCAGTGAACCACGTGCGGCTGCATACCCCATTTGGTTCCTATTGCTCGTTTGCACGAGTAAAGCGCTGTTATTGCTTTATCTACCCGCCATCGGGTATTTTGCTTCCAGCTGAGTTTTTTGTCTAAAATGAGGCCTAAGTATTTAGCTTCTTCATTGAGAACAAGCCTAGTGCCATTGAGTGAAGGTGCAATAAAGGGTGGTACTTTGTACCTTATAGTAAAGAGGACAAGTTCGGTTTTCTGCGGATTGACGCTCAGTCCACAATTTCCTGTCCATTTCGTGAGAATGTTAAGAGCAGATTGCATAACATCTCCTAGTGTGTTCGGGAATTTGCCTGATATAGCAATGGCTATGTCATCTGCATAGGCAATCACTTTGCAGCCTGTTTCTTCTAGGGATAGAAGCAATCCGTTGACTACAAGTGTCCAGAGAAGTGGCGAGAGTACCCCCCCTTGGGGGGTGCCTCTATGAGCATACCTTGTTATGGAAGAGCCCCCCAATTTCGACTTGATAACCCTCCTTGTAAGTAAGGAGTGTATAAGTTTCCTCAAAGGAGCCTCCACCTCAAGGGTCTCGAGAGCATGAATGATCGCTTCAGGAAAGACATTGTTGAAGGCCCGCTCGATGTCGAGAAAAGCCACCAAAGTGTAATCCCTGAAGTGAAGGGCCTGTTCAATAGTGAAAACTAGAGAATTCAATGCCGTTTCAACCGATTTGCCTTTGCAGTACGCATGTTGCGACTGTGACAGTACATCTCGGTCGACCTTATGCCGAATAAAGGTGTCTATCAGCCTTTCCAGTGTTTTCAAAAGAAATGATGAAAGACTTATTGGTCTAAGGTCTTTGGGTTTGCTGTGAGAGCATTTCCCTGCCTTAGGGATAAAGGTTACATTCACCACAGTCCAGCTAGAGGGAATGTGGCATAGGTGCAGGCATGCCTTAAAAATAGTTTCTAACCAAGGAAGCACAATTTCAGAGACGGTTTGCAATTCAGCAGGTATGATGCCATCCGGTCCTGGGGACTTAAATGGCTTGAAACTGTTGATTGCCCACCGAATTTTATTCTTATCAATGATAGAATGTCCCAGGGGGCTGTTAGAAACAGTCTCAGGGATATGTGAAAGGGTGGGTGCAAGGTTATCCTTGGAGCAACCCGGAAAGTGAGTATCGAATAGGAGCTCCAAGGATTCCTCGCTGCTGGTTGTCCAGTTCCCGTCCACTTTTTGGAAAAAGCTCGGAATACTGGGACTAGTAGAAAGGATCCTCCTAAGCCTCGAAGCCTCTGAAAATTTACTTATGCTTCCGCAAAAGTTTTCCCAGGAGCTACGCTGGGCCTTACGAGTCTCTTTCTTATATACCTTGAGAAGGGTTTTATAGGAAGTCCAGTCGTCATTTGACCTACTGTACTTAGCTGTGCTAAAGGCTTTACGACATTCCAACCTTAGGGAGCTGAGCTCAGTAGACCACCAAGGTGGTTTTTGCTTGCCGCGTGGCCTTACAATCGGGCAGCAGCTCTCAGTAGCGTGCTTAAAAGAAGAGGTAAGCACATTGACCAAATTGTCGAGTTCATGTGCATTTGAAGGTTGCTCAATTGCAATTGAGCTGAGTGAGTGGTTTATAGTGTCCTTAAACAACAGCCAATCGGTCTTCTTACGATTTCTGAAAACCGGCAATTCAGGCTGTTGTACCTCGAGACTAAATTGTATATAACGGTGGTCGGAGAAGGAGTTCTCATTGGAAACTCTCCAATCTCTAACCTTTCGAGATAGTAGTTCAGATGCAAGTGTGATATCTAGTACCTCTTGCCTGTTACTAGTGATAAAGGTAGGTTCAGTACCAATGTTACAGATTAGTAGATTAGTACTTAATAAATAATCAAAAAGTAACTCACCCCGTGTGTTAGTGTCGCTGCTTCCCCACGATGTGTGGTGAGCATTCACGTCTCCGGCGACAATGTGTGAGATGTTCCGCTTTCTTGCCTCTCTTATTGATTCTTCCAATGGAGAAGGCAGGAGAGACCCTTGATGGTCATGGGCCAAGTATATTGATGTGACCCAGAATCCGCCGTTCGGATGTTCCAGGCCCACCGTGACTGTGTCTCCGTTACTGTAATTGGAAAGAATATTAGCGTTCAAGTTTTTCTTTACTAAGATGCAAGATCGAGGTTTCCCTTTGTCTCGCACATAGAAAAGTTTGAACCCAGTGTTACTGAGTCCTCTTACCTGTGCAACGCACACAAAAGGTTGACTTGTTCTTAATGATGCCGTTACCAAACTAAATGACACATAGCAATAAAAATTCACAGAATAGTGGTTGACAGTTATGCCAACCTGGAAAAAAAAAATTTTTGAAATATTCTCAGAGGGAAAATTTAAAATGAGAATTTCCGGGTACTTATTTGACAGAATGTATACACAAAAACAACACGAAACTTAAATACATAATACACATGCACATAACACTAGTGTGGTGAACAATATTCAAATACTCAAAAAATAAAATTTGTATACTTACCCAAACCTGAAAAAAACATACATTACCTGAAAAATAATTGAAAAAAAAGAAATCATACATTACCTGAAAAATAATTAAAAAAAAAAAAAACGTGAAAACAATCAAATACAACACAACATAAAACAACACAGTCCACAGCTTTACCAGTCATCAGATCATCAACAGTCACCATATCACCAATCACATCATATATTCAACATAGCCCAAATAAACAGGCATCAATCCACACATCATCACAAAACAATCATCAAATTTCCTCTCACAACATCAATCTCAGCAATCCCATAATACCCGAAAATGTCACAGTAAGTTGGTGTATCGTTCCTAATTTTGTTAAATATTACATATATATCCCTTATATAGTAAATATTGTAAAGAGAATTCTCCATTTTCCTTTACAGTACTTAAAAAACAACATTATCCCTAAATTGCAAATTTTCTAAAATTTTCTGTAATATAAATACATTTTAAAGGAGATTTTCTGCTTTCCTTTACCTTAATTAAAAATCAAAATCAAAATATTTTCCGCTGCTTTTCAACTGTGAAAAAATAGGTTATAAATTAGCCCATTATCAAAAAGATCCACTATTTCTTAGGGATCCCGCGATTTTATATAAATGATTTGTATGTATAATAGCCGTTTGAACTATTACATACTTTGAAAAATTTTCCGTTTTTCCGCTAATCTTATTATTTACTCAAAATAATTCGTTCTTTTGTATATATAAGTATATAATAGCCGTTTGAACTATTACATATTTTGAAAAATTTTCCGTTTTTCCGCTAATCTTATTATTTACTCAAAATAAATCGTTCTTTTGTATATATAAGTATATAATAGCCGTTTGAACTATTACATACTTTGAAAAATTTTCCGTTTTTCCGCTAATCTTATTATTTACTCAAAATAATCCATTCTTTTGTATATATAAGTATATAACAGCTGTTTGAGCTATTACATACTTCTAAAAATTTTCTGGTTTTCCGCTAACTCTAGCGCATTATATACACACTTTCGGGTGATTATATATTTGCTAACTCTAGCATGTTATATAGTCATATTATATATTATATAATTAATTTATAATATATGAGCTCGAAGAAAAGTTTAAATTTTAAAGTGGTGCTTATATATTCACATATATAAACAGAATTCTCTCTCCCTTATTACCCATAAATAAGGAGAGGCGCGAAAAAAGATAAAAGGAAGAGGATCAGCAAATCATTCCCTATTTTTTGCAATTCTCATAAAAGCGCAATAGCCGTGTGGTTTAATACATACGCGCAGAATTCGATCACATACTAGAAAAATATAACCCAGTATATTACTAGTATTAGCACACCCAAACAAAAAATTTTAATTTTATTAAATATATTTCTTTTACATTTTAGAAAATAAACTAATACTTACTTTACTTTCTCTTGATATCCCACAAGGGAAGACGCGATCTTCATCAAGAAATCTTTTTGACGCGGTTTTGAAAAAATTTATTTTCGAATCAGATCGCTTGATACAATTTTGCATTAGATGGTCCAACACCCCAGTTGAAGATCAAACTGACAGCATTCTGGCAGTAAAGCTACATAAGCTTGAGCAAAGTTGGGCTCGTGTTTTGCAAACATATGAGGATGTTTATGCTACTGACGATGAAAACATCAAAAAGTCAGCAGAACAGAAATTTTGGAATTGCAGCGATCACTTCGAAAGCTGCAAAGCCCAATTAAATGAGATTTTGAAGATCTCTACTTCAAACCCTAAATCTCAACCACTCTCTAGTTCCAATACCCAAACTTCTCACGAAGATAAAATTGGATCGACAAATATCTGCCTTCAGGTCCCACCATGTGACACTGAAATTTTTTATGGTGGATATGAAGAGTGGCCATCCTTTCGTGACATGTTCACTGCCGTCTACATAAATCATGCAAAGCTCACTCCTGCCCAAAAATTGTATCACCTTCGCTATAAAACAAAAGGCAAAGCTGGTGCCATTGTTAAACAATACCCCTTAAGCGATGATAATTTCGATCTCGCTTGGGAAGCACTAAAATCACGATACGAAAATCGTAGAATTTTAGTGGATAATCAAGTAAAAGCTCTGATGAACATACCTCTTATGAACGCAGAAAATAGTGAAGCGATTCAAAAAACTCAAAATACAATCAATAACTGTTTGTCTATTCTCAAGACACAGGGTATTTTAGTGGATACATGGGATCCCATCCTAGTATATATCTGCTCCTCAAAATTACCCGAAGATACTTTAGCTCTATGGGAACAATCTCTTACATCTCGGAAAGAGCTCCCAACTTGGCATGAAATGGATAGATTTCTTACGAGTAGGTTCCAAGTAGTTGAGCGTCTAACGCGCTATCGGCCTTCGAAACCTAGAGCGCCCACAACCCATCTCCCTCAAAATAGAACTCAGAATCGAACTCAATCATATCACTCTGAAAATAGGCAGCAATTCTCATGTAGGCTTTGCAACGCAAATCATGCGTTGAAATACTGCCAAAAATTTTAACGCCTGTCTATTTTCGATAGATTGAAGTTCGTAAAGGAGAATAAATATTGTGAAAATTGCTTGTCATATTCACATATGATAAATGAATGTTCAAGTCAATTCACTTGTATATACTGCCAGCGACAGCATCACTCAATGCTCCATGTCACGTCCAGCAGTCAAAATCCACGGCCTAGACATAGTCAACCCAGACTTAGCTCTCATGCATCTACGAATGCTCACTCCACTACAGCTAACCCTCAAAAAAAGCCTAGTGAACCCAATAGTGAGAAAGTTCATGCTCACCATTCCAATATTGGAGAAAAAACTTTGCTTCCCACTGCAATAGTCTCAATCTCACATTTAGGTGAAATTTATAAGGTCCGTTCGTTAATAGATCCAGGTTCCCAGAAAACTTTTATATCCTCAAAAATTCAAAAAACCATAGCACTCCCCACAACAGAAGCTCATTACTCAATTTCTGGTATGGGAGGTAGAATGGTTCAAAGGTCGAATAAAATATGCTCTCTCATACTATGTTCCTCAAACATAAATAAGAAAATTGCAGCTCACGCAATAGTCCTCCCACAAGAAAGGTGATTTGCAAGATACTTACTCGAAAGTACTTGACGAATATCTCTCTCTGAACCACATGGAAAAAACCACTTCATGGGAAACTGTATCGAATGGTAAATATTTCTCTTTTTATTTGCCACATCATGCAGTAGTTCGCCCACAAAAGAAAACCACAAAAGTTCGAGTAGTTTTTAATGCGTCCAAAGTTACCAGTTCAGGGAATTCCTTAAACGATGTTCTCTACACCGGCCCTACCCTCCAAACCGACTTAATGCTTCTAATTTTAAGATGGAGGTTTTATCAATTTGTTGTCAATGGCGATATTGAAAAAATGTATCGGCAAATCCTTGTTCATGAGGACGATCAAAATTTTCAACGGATTCTCTTCCGCAAATCTCCACAATGTATAATAGAAGACTACAAATTGAAAACGGTGACCTTTGGTGTAAATTGTGCCCCATATTTAGCTATAAGAACGCTGCATCAACTAGCATACGACTCTAAAGAAAAATTTCCTCTCGCTTCTAATATTCTGTTAGAAGAAACCTATGTCGATGGCATACTTTCTGGTGGTCATGATGTAGAGTCAGCCATTGAATCCATGAGTCAGGTAATTCAATCCCTGAATTCCGCAGGTTTGCCTTTGAAAAAGATAACTTCAAATAATCCCATTATTCTCAATAAGGTTCCAACTCAAGACCTGCTAGACTCTGATTTTTTGCGTTTCCAAGACACGTCATCCACAAAAACTCTAGGCATTCGGTGGAATGCAATAAAAGATTCATTTTCATACACATTCGACCCCATTCCAGCTTCAACCTCTGCCACGAAACGCCAGATTCTCTCTTCTGTTGCGAAACTTTTCGACCCGGCAGGATGGCTATCGCCAGTTATGGTTCAAGCGAAAATCCTACTCCAACAACTCTGGTTAGAAGGTACTGATTGAGATGAATGTGTAAAACCGAATTCGCTCCATAAATGGAACAATTTTGTAGAAAATCTCTCTACAATCGGCAACATCGAAATCCCTCGATGGATCCAATTCTCGCCGAACAAACATATCCAACTCCATGGATTTTGTGATGCATCGGAAAAAGCTTATTGTGCTTGCCTTTATATTCGCACACAAGAGAAAGACAATCCCGTTTCCTCTCATCTCTTAGTTGCAAAAGGTAAAGTGGCTCCTCTGCAAACAATAAGCCTTCCGCGGCTAGAATTGTGTGGAGCGGTCTTACTCTCAAAATTAGTTAAACATGTTCGATCCTATCTCAATCTCGAGAACCAAGAACTCTTCCTTTGGTCAGATTCTGAGATCGTTCTTGCTTGGCTAGAAAAGCCTCCATGCACTTGGAAAGCATATGTAGCGAATCGTACATCTCAAATTATCAAAAATGTTGGTAATGCATCTTGGCGTCATGTCGCAAGTGCAGATAACCCAGCTGACTTAGGTACTCGTGGGTGCAAACCACAAGACTTAGCAACACATTCTCTATGGTGGAAGGGTCCCGAATGGCTACCGAAAGTCCCTCTTCAATGGCCACAGCCCTCTCAATCCACCAAATCTCCCCCTGAAGTACGTAAGGTAAACGTTTTCCATGCAGTTGAACGTGCCGACATCCTCGAGCGGTTCTCTTCGTTCTCTCGTGCATTACGTGTTCTTTGCCTTGTATTTCGCTTTTTTCATAAGCTTAAGAAAGCTTCTATTTCTGAGGTCGGCAACATAACCCAGTTAGAAATACAATTTGTCAAAACTCGTTTGATAAAACTCACTCAATCTCAGTATTTCAATCCTGAATACTTAGCGCTTTCGGCTTCAAAGCCGATTGGCAAGAAAAGTTCATTCCTCTCGCTGAATCCATTCCTGGATACTCAAGGCGTTATGAGGGTAAATGGACGCTTAGTTCATGCTGCTCTAAGCTATAATGAACGGCACCCTGTTATCATCCCTGATATATCTCGTTTTTGTTCATTATACTTAGATTTTCTTCATAAAATTCTCTTGCATGCCGAAAAACAACTTATGATTCGAATGGTACAGCAAGAGTACTATATTCCTCGCCTAAAACTCAAGGTGAAAAAATGCATATTTCAATGCAAAGCTTGCACTTTATACAAGCAACGGGTCCGATCCCAAATACTGGCCGCTCTACCTCCAGAGCGTTGTACATTCTCTCTCCCCTTTACCGTCACTGGAGTCGACTTCGCTGGTCCCTTTCAAGTGAAGTCCTCTATTCTTCGACGATCCCCATATCTGAAAGCGTATGTCTGTGTTTTCGTCTGTTTCTCCACAAAGGCGATACATCTCGAAGTTTGCTCAGATCTCACGACTGAAGCTTTTCGAGCAGCATTTGCTAGGTTTACCGGCCGACGGGGCCTTCCCAGCAAAATGATGTCGGATAATGGAAAGACATTCATTGGAGCCCAGCGTGCGATCAGTAAAGATCTTGTTCAATTTCTAAACGAGGTTTCTACTGATATAGCAGCCAAATACAGCACCCAAGGTTGCGAATAGGTATTCATCCCGCCAAATGCACCTCATATGGGTGGCCTCTGGGAATCCGGAGTAAAACGCTTCAAGACCCATTTTATTAAAATCGGCGGGTCGCATAGGTTTACGTTCGAGGAATTCCTCACACTCATAACTCGAATAGAGGCCGTTCTCAACTCCCGACCACTATCTCCTATTTCCCAAGATCCATCAGATTTACTTGCCCTTACTCCAGGTCATTTTCTTCGTGGTGGGCCACTTCTCGCTTTGCCGGAACCGAATGCCGAATATCTGTCTCTCTCTACTCTGTGGCAAAAACTCAAGGTTCTTCACCATCAATTTAGCAGACGGTGGAAGGACGAGTATCTCAAAGAATTGCACAAGAGATACAAGTGGAAATATCCCCAAAAGGACATCACAGAAGGCGAGCTCGTCGTTGTAAAAGATGATCTACTACCCCCACACGAATGGCGCCTTGGTCGAGTAATCAAGGTTTACCGTGGGGCTGATAATCATATCAGAGTAGCTGATGTCCGTACTCAAAACGGAGTTTTTAAAAGACCCATAGTCAAATTATGCGTCTTACCCAATGACCCTCCCCCAAACTCTTAATCTCAATAAATCTCAAACTCACAATACATATTAGCATCCTTAATTTATGAGATAATAATAATTGTCTTATAATTACAGATCTCACGAACAAAGCGAAGTCTTCCGCTGTCGAGTGTGTGCGAGGTACCACCCGTTAAAATATTGCCGGTCGTTCCTTGCAATGACCCCTGACGAACGATATCACGCAGCGCGGAGTCATCGATATTGCATCAACTGCCTGGCAAGCTCCCATAGCACCGGGGCCTGCACATCGCTACGGAGCTGTCATGCCTGCGGTCTAGGGCATCATACCCTTCTGCACGCCCATTTCCCTGCGCGTCAGCGGATTGGTCTGGTTGTGCCAGTGCGACCATCTACTAATGAACGTCGGCGCATTGGCCAACGCGCTCGAAGTACGGCAGTGTCGGCCGTACAGCAACGCCTGCGATCGGCTGTAACGAGAATCCCATCTCAATCGCCAACACCACAACTCGCACGCAATCACTCCACCCGTCGACAGCCCACACCACAACCAAGGCGAAGCGTGCGATCTGGAAGAGAACGAAGATCGAGGCATCATCAGCTCCTGACAGCCGTGGTGATGGTTCTGATTAGTTATAAGTAAATGAATTATTGAATTACCATAAAATACCACTCTGGTATTAGTTTTGTATTGAATTTCCTCTGAAATACCACTCTGGTATTTATCTTACAATGTATTATCCATATATATTCTCTTTATATACCAATATATTGTAATAGATTATCACAACCCATGAGATTATACCAGTTCCCATACGGTATAAAATCCCATTGTTTGAGAAAGTCTAAAGTTAGTTCTTGAGCATCCCTTGCTTACAACAGTTTCAATAAACTGAGGCCACTCTCCGTGGCATGTTATATATTTAAAACCGCATACGAAATTTGTGTTCTTATTTCTCCTCTTTTTACCTTTATCAATCAATATGAAAATATTCAGAGGTGTATTATCGCCTCTTATTTGGAATCTGGCGGTGAACACACTGCTAAACAGATTAGACCAAACCGGCTGCAAAATAATAGCTTATGCAGATGACATTGCTATTGCAGTATCCGGCAAATACGTTGCTACTCTTTCAGAACGGCTAAATAACTCACTTAGCATTCTGTCTCACTGGTGCCGTGAATTCGGTCTTAATGTTAATCCTGCCAAAACAGAGGTTATGCTTTTCACTAGAAAGTATAAAATACCAACTTTTGCCCTACCCAAAATTAATGGTATCTCGCTTTGTCTTAGTAAGCGCGTCAAATATTTAGGACTTGTTCTTGATCCTAAACTTCAATGGAAAGCTAATATGGCAGAGAGAGTACGGAAAGCCTCTTGCGCTCTCTACTGCTGTAAGAGGGCATTAGGAACAAGATAGGGTCTTCAACCTCGAGTCACTTCCTGGCACTATTCAGCAGTAGTCGAGCCTAATCTTCTTTATGGATCCGTCTTCTGGTGGCCAGGTACTGCAAAGGCGGTCAACCTTAAACCACTGGATAAGGTTAGAAGAACGGCAGCCATATTGATTACTGGGGCTCTCCGTACTACCTCCATAAAAGCTCTCTTCGCAATCCTTCATTGGTTGCCAACTTCACTTCTGGTTAAGCAACAAGCTAAGTGCTCTGCTGCCAGACTCAGTGCCCTAACTCGCTGGACCCGGTCAAGCCTGGGCCATGCCAAGATTTTAATCCACGATACGTCCGTACCAATTAACGTAGACTACATTTGCTCTACCCCTAATTTAAACCACTCGTTCTTCACCCATATCCCCAGTAGAGAGAAATGGGTTAATGACGAGGTGGTCACTGACAATTCAATTGACATCTATACAGATGGATCCAAATCGGAGGAAAGAGTCGGCTGTGGTATCTTCTTTAGTAAGTTAGATCTCAGACTCTCTTTCCGACTTCCTGACCATTGCAGCGTCTTTCAGGCGGAAGTAATGGCTATCTATCAAGCGTCCAAGTGGCATATTCGCAACGATTCATTCGATAAGAATATCTGCATCTACACGGACAGCCAAGCAGCAATCAAATCCCTTGCCGGTGTTTTTCGCGCCGTACTGTGGTATCACAATGAGCCTAAATGTGCTTAAGTGTGCTTTCAAGCAGAAGGCTGCCACTCCAACCTAACCTAACCTAGGTTTCTATATTTCGCAATGCTTAAACTAAAAGAGGTATATTAAAATTATGTATGGAAAGATTATAGATCTTATCGTTTGCTAAAATAAAGTCAGTGGTGGCACATATCTAAAGTTAATAGTTTTTTTTATATTAAAAATTCGTTCCCCTTACATTTGTTATTGAAAATATATTTGTTTTTCCTAGAACCAAACTCAAAATTGTTTTTTTATTTCGCTCCCTGCGATTTCCACTACACAAACCCGAAAAGAATGCGTGAGAGCTTTCTGTTTTAAATTCTTTTTCATTTGCATGAATGTACTATAACTACATATTACTAATTTGATCATGGAACTTCATAGTGTTGTGTAAATGAGTTGGTTAGGGGGTAGTGTAAAGTAGTAGTGGATGCTGGAAATAGTTCTTTTGAATAGTGGGTTCAAATCTCACTTGAAGTGGACCAAATTATTATTATTATTTTTTTTTTTTTGTGATGTACAAAAATAAATACACAAGAAATAAAGACAAAGGTAAATATAAAACATGCAAACAGACATAATACATTATCAAATACATATTACTAATGTGCCCCAGGGAAAAGATCTGTGAAATTGAAAAAAGGGGACATTGCATCTCCTATATAATCTGAGTTTTAGCTATGGAATATCTCAGTATTCATTTGTGGCACGTCTCTAAAAAACGTTATTTTGGCATTCCATGAAAAAATATGAATGGCCTTTTCCGTTCAACTCTAATGCTTTTATATATATTTCCAGAACTATTTACCCACGTTGTTTGAGAAAACCACGCCACAAAAAAAAAAAAAAAAAAAAACTATTTGTAGTGCAGTACTAAGATTGGAATGATAATATGATTTGCCAATAGCGTTTGGTGGGTGAAGTATGGGTAGACTTGGGTTAGTGACTGTTCCACCTGGATTTTATAAGGTATATTTCCTAAATTATTTGTGGTTAGAGAGCTTTGATTGCCAATGGAAAATGGTAGAAAAAAAAAATGAATGGAATAAATAAAATATGCGTGACACCTCCAATGCAAAGAAAATGTTTGAAAATGTATACCTGAGAAACCATTGCAAAGAACACACTGGCAATTTGTGTGTGATGGTTAGTAGTAGTTGCTGGGCAGAATGTGGAAGTTTTTTGGCATACAAAGGAAATGCTTCAAAAGGTATATATCTCTGCCTTATTTTGCTAAGGCCCTAACATCAGTTTTTCAGTATAGAATTTTCGATGGATTATGATAACAAATGTGCCCTGTTCCGAAAATTTTAGAAACCTACACTGAAAACTTCCAATCTTTTATTTTTGTTTAAATTATAAATTCTCGAAATTCTCCTGTAAAATTTGAAAAATGCGTGTTAGGGCTTTAGCAAATTAAGACAGCGATAAGGGGAACAATAGTAAGGCAAGCAATACAAATTTAGTTGTAAAGGATGTATGTTGATAGTTATTAGAGAGCCATAGTAAGAAAGATGATGAAGGTTTGTATGTTAAGATGGGATGTTGATAGCAATAACTGAGAAAAATGTTGACACCATTAAACACGTGGAAGTGGAACTACTCATGTAAGTGATATGATTAGTGTAATGATTCTATTTTGATCGGAGACTGGCAAGGTCATAAAGATATATCTCTTGCAAAAGTTTTAGTTGTTGTAATTTTTGCATTAGCCCTACTTTGCCAGGTCCGGACAACGAAGCTGGGGAAGCCCAGCTAGTATTTCAATAAAAAATTTGTTCATACGATAAACAGACACGGTTCATATTAGATGTCAGAAAATCTGACCAATATGTAATACAAGTGACAAAGAAGAATGGCAAAAAGTACATAGAACGCTAGTTCCTTTCAATAATACTATTCAGTGAATACAACTCTCTTTGTAATTCTCATTTACTTTATGGTATTTTCACTTATATAGATTGTTGAAATTAGGGAACTATCACAAAGATCACTGATAAGGAACCGTAGCGGGTTCCGAAATGATCGTCGATCTTTTAATTCTTATTGCTTCCAAATGATAACTTTTCATTTTTTACTATGACATTTTTTATGCAGAATGCAAGATAACGGTAAATTTATTTACAAAAATTTCTGTGCTCTTAACCATTAATACAATTTTATTAAAATTAAGTGAGCATTTTGTAAATTGTGCAATGCGATAACGGTAACTCTCTTAAAATCAACCAAATTGTATGGTTTCTTACATAGCACTTCAACTAGCTATAATTCATGTTAATGTTACTGTCTTACCATTAAAATGTCAAGCCGAGAAACCGTATGTTAAGGTCATACCGAAAAAATCCAACTTTTCGTTAAGACAGTACTGCTGCTATCAACCCTAAAATAAATTTGAAGTTTCATTTGTTTTTGACGTTTGTATATTTAAAAATGGCGAAAGTTAAACTTAACAGAAGAAAAATAATTAATTTCATAAATATATATCGAGAATGTGAATTTTATGAAATTAAAAAAATAAAAATATAAAAGAATCTAGTTGAAAAGAAGTACGTGGAAGAAAATTGGAAACAAAATTAACGCATATTTGTTGTTTACTGTTCAAAGCATTTTGTAAAATGAAATGCCTAAACATAAATTGCCCACTTAACATTTTGACAGCTATCAGCTGCTCTGACACCAACATAAACATTGCTATGAATTATAGCTAGTTGAGATGCTTTGTTATCATGTTTTTCTTCCAATTAGAGTTCAATCAATAATTTTTTACTTTTTGAATGATAAATTTGGCCTGATTTGAAATAAAAATGTTTATCCATGATATTTAAATTATAAAAAATTTTTTATTTTTATTATAGTATCACGTTAAAAAAATAAAAAAAATTCAGAGTCATTGATTTAGAAAAAAACACTTATTTTTATAATTCATTGGACACAAAATACATATTACTAATATGATATTACAAAACACAAAACTTTTTTATTATTAATAATCAAAATTAATCAAAATAAACAGTTAATATTTTAGTGTAAAAATAAGAATTTATCAGCATCAGAAAATTTGATTCTCTTTTTGACTAAAGCAGAAAGCCAAATTTATTGCCGATCGTTCGGTCGAACTCTACTTTTCAACCCCAATCGCAGTCAGTCGTCAGTATATGCACACATTAACTTCAAATTACATTGTTTTACTTGGAATGTGTAATTTTCGATCTTTTCCATTTTTTCGACATTTTTTATTTCGGTAAAAAATGTTTTCGGTGTATGCGAAAATGATTTAAAACAACAAACGTGGTTCGCATGCAATAGGAAATTGATGGATCAAATCACCTAAATGGCTAGCAATTTTATCTCTATCCATATGCGTCCCACGTTTTTCGTTTTAAATCATACAAGTATTTTCGTCCTACTAAAATTCACAGTTACAAATTTTCAAGACAATCTGTATGGGATAAGGAATCTATATGTGGTTGTGAACCTGTATGGGGTTAGGAGAAATTATTTTATACTTTTTGGTCCATTTTAAAAACGTGGTATATTAAAAATAATAATTATTATTTTTTACTTTTTAGTTTTGTGTGTGTGAAATTTTGCAATCGATTTTAAGTAAAGACCAGAGGTGTAAAAGAATGCATTCATTTTAATTGCAATACCTTGAAGTCATGGTTAATAACCGACAATTTGCACTAAATTTGAGTGACTTGAAGTCAATTGAGGTTTTGAAGTCACTTGAACTCAATTGGAATTTGAAATTGTTGACACATTGAATCAAAACCAATTGTCTAAGCAATGTTACAATTAATTATTGGACTCGTGCAAGATCATTTTCCCCAGATTGCGATTAGCCCTATTCATTAAATATAACAGAATTCAAATTATATCTTCTCACATAAATGGGTACTCAATAAATACTGTTTTTACATTGCACCTCGTTGTGATTCTACATTTTGAAACAGAAATGAAATAAAGGCATTTGCCAAATACATAGTAAGACGAAGATTTGTTTTTATGGATGTAAAAATGTACCACAAAAATAATTTATTTATATATTAAAATATGAAAAGTTCTAATATTTTAGCTAAATATACTTATTTACATACATATATTTAGGTACAATGTTGAAAATAGTGATAATATTTCTTCGCATTTTGATTTCATGAAATCAGTAGAAAAAGATTTAAAAGTACTTGTATAAAATTCATAAAATCAAAACAAAACGTTTACATATTTGTATATAAAGAATATATAAATACTGTATATGTTGAAAGTTATTTGCTGAAAGAAATGTTAAATATTTATTTCATCAAACACGTCAAACTCATCCATTCATACATTTTTGTCTGCTGGATGTGTTGACAACCGTCGCTGTCACACCATCGGTATTACACCTCGCTGCTGTTTCTACGATTTTTTGTTTCGATTCCAGCAAGAGCAAATTGCGATCTCTTTACAATTTATACTCTTTGTAAGCAGAACAAAACGAAATGAAAAGTTCGTTATTGTTTGTTTTTGTTCTCTCTCTCATTTGCCTTTGAATTTGTGTATGGATACACATATACATATATTCTACTCCCGCTAAAGCAATGATTTTAACAACGATGAATTCAATGCTTTGATCTATGAAAAAAATGGAAAAACTTCCGATGCTAATATTTTAAGTATTATTATATTTACATATATTTTAGATATTTTATATTGCATTGTCTTCCAGTTCTGAGCTATATTAAAAGTTTCAATTCTCTAGCTCATCGGGAAGTTAGTTTAAAATCGATTGCAAGATTTGTACCGAACAGACTGACAGACAGACACCATTGAAAGCGAGTTGATATAAACGTGGTAAAATGAATTAAAACACGAAAATTCATTTTGTGAAAACTACAAAATACCAGATGGCATAAATGTTTGTATATAGATACATTAAATCATGAAACTCTTGTTTCTAAATTTAGATGTTGAGCCATGAAACTCTTGTTCATCACTGAATCTTTATTTCAAAATCAATCTTAAATATAAAATTCTTATCCTAGTTTTGCTTATACTTAATTTCCTTAATCTACAATTGTATGCATACACATTTACATACATATGTGTCTACATAACAATAGAACTATAATTTAAGGTTTAGGTTTACATAAAAATATAGCAATAGCATATAATGTGTGTTTATATAAAAATAGGAGTATAACATACATACGATATATGTTACCCTCATCAAAATGGAAGTGCGAAGTGCATTGCCAACGATCTCATGCAGTAACGAATGTATGCCAGAATTGGATACGTGACGATCGTATAGTTTTAAATAAGGAAAATAATGAATAGTGTGCCTATTCAAATAATGTTTCTTGTTACATTATTTGAATGGGACGGATATGACTCCTCCACCCCTAGGTTCAACAGTCCCTGTTGAACGAGTTGTTGGTGTTAATACAATGTTAACATTCTTATCTTTTTGCTTTTTTTTGATGTGTAAACATTTTAGCTCACGGTAGGGGCAAAATTTCAAATGTGTAAAATGTAAGAATAACTGTAACTTAAGATGTAAAATAACTGTAACGTCCAGTTCCCGTCTCGGTCACACTACTGCGCGGCATGACTGTGCTACTCTAAACAACAAAGAGAAGAAGAGGGGGAGAAATTAAAATACGAGCAGAGTTTGCTTGTTTATGTTTCGATCAATTTACTCACACATACATGTACATACGAAAACAAAATGTGTGTGTACATTTATTCGTGGCAGAATTATTTGTTGGTGTTAAACGTGTGGAAATCGACTATACCATACAAGCAGAGAAGTCGCCGTAGCAAACACAGGCGTTTGATAGGTTTTGCATTCGGTTAGTTAGATTGCATTAAAATTAAATATTTTTTAAAATATAAAAACAATACAAAATGATAAGTAATAAAGAATATAGGTTTCAATAAATGTATAAACAAAATGTAGTGATAATGATAGCAAACCACGGCATTATAAAAATTTTGCTTTGTGCATTAACCTTAGAAAGGCAACACTTTTTTATCTATGTAAGTAGCAAATATGTTAAACAGAAAAAATCAATCTTATTTAGGTATTATAAAATCACTTATTTACTTCAATAAAAATACATTGTTTCTTATTTTTATTAAATGCAGTTAAGGCAAATCTCTTTGCGGTGCTTTTAAAAAGTAGTGAGGTGACTGGTCACCCCTGTTGCCTTTCTAAGGATAAATGCGGAAAGCATTTATCATCGCCTGAGAATTGATTTAGCGTATGTGTGTACAAATTCATATACCTATACGCCAAATCAATTCTCAGACGAGGTTATGTAAAATTTTCACATCAAGCGCGGAAAAAAGGATGTAATTGCAGCTGCGTATATGCGAGCATATCGTGCCCGATACATTGAGTAAAAGAAAAATAATGCAACTAAAACACATCAGCCCAGTTGGCTTAACTGTTTACACATCAAATATCTTGTGTGCCTTGCACGCATCCATTGTTTTTTTACATAAATTAGAATTACAATATAACACAACTATACATACCTAAATTAGAATAACAATATAACACAACTATGGCAATTATCATTACTATTATAAATGATATATTTCTTTTCATAGGATAGATACGTTTTTATGAAATATTAGTTCTTTTATTTGTTTAATATTTTTTTTTTTTTTTATTATTGATTCATTTTTATTTTAACAACATTTATTTTTTTCTTCAAAATTAAAATTTATGTTCTTATTTGGATAAATATATTTCTATTATTATTTTTTATTAAAAAATGTTTCATTACACAAATTTATTTTGCAATTATAAAAGTTTATTAAATATTTTTATTTAGTAGGATTTTCCTATCGTCGCAGTTTTCGTTAACGTCATCGTCTATTGTTTCAATGCTTGTTTTGTTGTTAAAGTTTTAAGTGGTTGAGTCATCAATGTTTGATTCTGGTAGTTTTTGGAATTAAAATTTCCTTTTTATTTGCGTCTTATACACTTTTTTAAATTGATTGTCATTAGAAACTAAATGATTCCCTTTCTTACTATAGTTACTGATTTTTTTATATTTGGGCTGTGCCTAGCTAACTCTTGTATTATTCACAAATTCATTTTCAAAATTCGTAGTATCTGTTTTATTATTTTTATTATTAATTGCATTAATTCTTCTAATTTTATCTTGATGCCAAGCCTCTGAAAGTGTTTGTATTTCTTCTCTTGAAATAGTATTATTAGACCTAAGTCTAGGGTATTATTGTATGCAGTGATTGCTTTAAAAACTTTTTCTTGCAAATTATCATATTTATGCTGACCGAAATACAGCATAAAAAATTCGAATATGCTCGTTCAGCGTTGAATGTAATCTTTCAACATCTGAATTTCCTTCTTTGTGGGTACCAAATATCAAAATGTACTATTTCGTTATGTCTTTCGGGAGTTGTAATATTTAAAAAAGTGTTTGATATGTTTTCTGTCAAATTTCGCTATATTACAGATCTCACAGTCGTTTATGAACCTTTGGATCTCCTTTTGTAAATTTGGATAATAGCATGAAGTTTTTAATTCTAGAAAAACTTCATTAATTCCCCTGTCATTATTTTTGTTATGTTATTGAGTTATTATGTTTAGCAATTTGTTTCTGTCAACAATGTCCTTTAAAAGAAAATTTGATTTCATAATTTTAAGATTTTTGTTATTTATAAAATATTCTATGTATAGATCTTGAAATTGTACGAAAAGTTGATCATCGGGGCAAAATATCACAACTAGCCCTTTTTCTGGTAATTTTTCCCTCATTATTTCTAGTAAATTGCTTTGTGGACTTATATTTATTGTGTCCCTAATTTTGTTTCTATATAATATTTTTCTGCTAATTGTTTGTCTCCCTGATTTTTTTAAAATTATTTGTTTTCTAAAAATGTTTATTGGATTTTCGGTAATAATGATGAAATTCATACTGTCAGTTTCTGCACTGTGTACGGTTTAAATATCATCCTCATCTAATTCATTCAAGTATACCAATGAATTCTGTTTCCCTGGCTTTTGTTCCCCAACCTATGGCAAGTAGCTCTTTTTCGATGGTGCTATAATTTTTTTCATGTCCATTAAGAGAACGGCTAGCGAAAGCAATAGTTTTACTATTTTGCATTAAGACCGCCCCTAGTGCAAAATTGCTTGCATCTGTACTTAAGGTGAAAAGTTTTTTAAAATCTGGGTGTGTAAGTATCCGGTCACTTTTTAATAAAAGTTTTAGTTTGTTAAAAGCCTCAATATAATCTTTATCTTTGAAATTTATTTTAGAGTTCTTTTTCAAGTATTTAACGAGGTGATGGGCTATCTTTGAATAATCTTTAATAAAACTCCTATAATATCCTGTTATGCCAAGGAAAGACTTAATTTCTTGTTGGGTTTTAGGTATCCTCTATTGCCTCAATTTTCTTTCGATTGGTTTTAATGATGTTACTACATGACCTAGGAATTCTGTTTCCTTTGATAAGAAGTTACATTTATCAAGTTGAACTTTCAGATTGGCTTTATTTAGGCAGTCAAGTATTATGTTAAGGGATTCTATATGTTCTTCTATGCTAGTAGAGAAAATTAGAATATCGTCTAAGTAGACAAGGCAAATTTTTCCAATATATTTTTGTAATTCATTGTTTATCATTCTTTGGAAAGTGGCTGGCGCATTTCGTAGGCCGAAAGACATACGAAGAAATTCATAATGTCCATTGGCTGTAGAAAAGGCTGTTTTATGAACATCATAAGGGTCCATTTCGATTTGGTGGAATCCTTTGGCCAAATCTAAAGTTGAAAAATATTGACACCTTCCCAATTTATCAAATATATCTTCTATATTTGGAATTGGAAACCTGTCCTCAATTGTTATGTCATTCAGTTTCCCATAATCGATTACTAAACGCCATTTTTGTTTATTAGAGTTATCAAGCTTCTTGGGCACTAATTATTTCTTGTTTAAGCATACTATATATTTGCTTGTTAACTTCCTCCTTGTGTACTTCTGGGTACCTATACATTTTTGAGTAATTTTATGCTTAATCTCGTTAGTAAAGGTTAGATTATCATGTTCATTGTAAAATCTTTTTTTATTGTTTCAAATAGTAATCTTCTTTCTTGATGATTTAGATGGTCAGTATTAAATTTATTCAAAAAGTCACATTCTCTGGTTTCGTTATTAAATATTTTGATGGGGTTTTCGTTGTACGCAATTTCTCCATAAACTTCTTCTTCTTTATTTAGGTAAATAGGTATAATTGTGTTATTTGTTTTTAAATGTCTATTTGTGTAATCAATAACGCAATTCAGATCTGATAAAATATTGTTACCGATTAAACCGTCAAACGTGTTATTAAAATTGTATTCTAAAAATTCGCAATCATAATCTTTTAAATTAAATTCTTTAAAAATTGGAAACTTACAAATTTTCTTAACTTGAACTTCCATTCCCATTGCCCTAATTACGACATTTACATTATGTTTCCATTTCGGATTACATAAGTTCTCATTAATTACACTAAATTTCGCCCCTGTTTCGATCAAAAAATACAATGTCTTTACTGAGTTTTTGATGACTAAATAGGGAAGTTGCTTGGTCCTTCCGCACGAAAATTTACGTTGTTATTTCCAATATCCATTGGAACGGGTCGGTTACTACGATTTGAGTTCGTGGTGTTTCTCGTTTGCCCTGATAATTGAACTCTGTTGTCGTTTGGTTCTTGTATTTGGTTCCTACCATTATTATTATTGTTATTTTGATTGGGTTGGTTTTGATAATTATTACTATAATTCTTATTTTGGTAATGGTTACCACTGCCGTTTTGATAATTACTAAGATTTCTATTTTGGTAATCATAGTTATTAATATTATTGTTATTATTATTTCTATGATTATAGTTATCGTTTTGATTGTTATTAGTGTTATTTTGATGATAGTTATTACCATATCTATAATTATTATTTCCGTAATTTCTATAAGTTGCCCTCCTGTTCCTAACGTCATTGCTGAAATTAGTTCTATATGTAGAACTTTGAAAATTGGACTGATTACAATCCAATGCATATTCTGTTTATTTCTCCTACTGTATATATAACTTCATCAAAGTGGGTGAGGTTTCTGTTGTTCATTCTACTTCTTAATATATTAATTTGATAATGGTACTTCTCAATTGTACCATCTATCCTAAGAGTTTTCATCTTATCCATTAATGGTAAGTTTTTCGCCATAATTAGCTTTTAAAATGTCTTTAAGTGCTGTCCAATCTTCTGGAGGGTTATATCTAAGGACTTGCCTTACTTCCCCTACGCATTTATTTTTCAAGTAGTTAAATAAAATTTTTCTGTTGTTTTTGTCAAATGTTTCTAAAGTCGGTATTATATTTTCTACTTGTGCTAAAAAGTCAGGTAAGTGGTTCTTGTCCGTACGGTTGAACTGTTCTATATTTTTTATAAAATTAAATGTTAAATTAAATAAACTTATTGCGTTAGCGTCCATTTTTTGTTTTTTTTTGTTGTTTTTTTTTTTTAAATTAAAAATTATTGCACATATATTATACTACTGTATTATATTATATATTGTTTACTAAAAAAATAATGATGCTTCGTCACAATAAAATTGCCATAACATAATCAGGAAATTTAATTACATTTAACTTATGATAAAATAAGATAGTTTTACATACTGGATGCTGCTGCTGTTGTATGATTTTATACGCTGTTGTTTTCGTTGCGAGCTCACTTGGCTAGTCTCGATTACTTCAGTTGTTGTTTTTTTTTTTGGGTGGGGCGGGAGGGGGGGTTTTTGTTGCCGCTGCTGTCGTTGGTTCTGTATTGATGGTGATGTTATTGATGTAGTTATTGTTGTAGATGTTGTTTCCGTTCACAATTCGTTGATGTGTGTATGTATGAATTCTTCACTTATAGTACGTCGTTGTTGTAATTTACAATTTGCAATTTTTTTTTTGTTGTTACATAGAAACTTAACTTTTATTTATCAATGATCTTTAATATTGCAAAATGTTTTTTTTTGTTTATTTCGAATTAGGAATTGAAGGAGTATTTTGAATTAAAGGATTACTTTGAATTAAACGATTACTATTTAGTAACCTTATATTTTATTATTATAACGACTGCCGAGTTGACGATGTAATGTTTTACTTAAAAAAAAAATTTTTCACTTGAAAAATGATTTTTTTTCTCGTTGCACAATATGATTTAAAAAAAAAAATCTGTTTCCGTAATTGAGTGATCTGATGGTAGTGTGGTCTATCACCTCCACGCGGTGACGGCTGGAAACTGCTGCATATCAGATGACTGCTGTGACCTGTCATCGACGAATAACATGGCACATCTGATATTGCAGCAGGCTAAGATAGACCAGGCGGAGGGAGCTGACCCTCTTAAATAAAAGCTCCCCTAATCCAGGGTGTCATGCGACCCGTGCCCATTGGTTTGGCAGCCAGGGGATTAACTTCAGTAGACCGTCTCATATAGTTTCAACGTTTGTTTTTATGTAAGTATACGTACCTATGTGAAATCAGCACGTGAGAACCATGATGAGTGGTATGCTGGGGTTAAAAATAGGCTGTCTTCTAACGGAGCCTCTCTGGTATTCAGCCCTGGCCAATTCAGAGCGTAACTACGGCCTTACCACGGTATGGGGCGCTGCCGTGGTGGACTCCAATACTTCCCCCTACTTCTATTTGGGTGCCCTGGTGCCTTCGGGCACCTTTCAAGGCGCACCCGCCCCGCCAATATGAACAATAATAAACCAAACAAAAACACAAAACCACAGCCGTTACTGAAAACAGGCGGCAAAAAGACTGTGGCCTCCGAGCCTGGTCACATAAACAAGGAGCGACGCTCCAATAAAACACCTTTGCTAAAAGCCGCTAGAGTTTCAGCATCACTGCCTAGCGCTAGTAGCGCTCAGCACAGGCATTCCCCGGCCACCTCCATTCCCAAAAAGGTCACAGCTGAGAGCAGTACTTCCCTGAACACTCGATCCAGTACGTCGAAGGAGGCAACGAAAAACGCCACGAGATCGCGCCACGTTCCCCTTCGAAAAAGGCGTATAGGGACAGGAGACTTGCCCGCAGGCTTCATGAGAAATTCGGGCAAACTCCTGTGGGCGACTTATCTGAAAGGCAGATACTCTCTCGGGTCGGCCAAAGATATACTGGCGTTTTCGACTGACTCTGTGGGTACCGCCAAGCGTCAAAGAACCTCTGAGGAGACCCCGAAGGACCCTAAGAGGGTTAAGCTGCATAGCCAACCCCTTAGTAAGTCTTTCAGTGAGGTTCTTAAAGATCGCTTGACGCTGGCGGTCATCGACAGAGCCATTGACGATGGTGCCATCAGCCATTCCAATTGCAAGCTGGTTCAGTCCAGGCTGATGAAGGTCTATTATGAAGTACTTCATAGTAACCCAGGACCTGCACCATCGTGCCGAGACGCTGGTTGGCATCAAGGCTATATTAAGCTGATGGCTTGCAGTGACGAGAGGTCAGTAGAGCTGTTCAAAGCTGCGGTCGCCAGGCTTGGGGAAGTCTGGCCCGGCGCCAAACTAGAGGTCGTCCCCAAGGATCAAATCCCAACACGTCCCCGAACTCGGGCTTGGATCCCTGTGTATCCTGCTGATCCACAGGAGATCCTTGATCTTATAAAAATTGGCAATCCGGATCTTCCAACTCATCACTGGAAGGTAGCTAAGCTGGAGGAGCCTCGAGGTGACCACAGATGCGCCTGCATAGTGGTTAACAAAGATTCCTTGGCTCCTTTGGCGAAAACCGGAGGTGTGATTAACTACGGTTTCGAGTCGATCACACTGAAGGTCTACAAACAGGATGAGTTGGAAGACACCGACGTTGCCACTAATCCGGATTCGCTTCTCGATATCGGGGCGAAATCCGACCCTGAAGATCCAGAGCCAGATCCCGCTGCGAACGATGATTCGTTGTCGCAGTCGGAGCTGGTTCGAGATTTCTTTGACCTTCTTACGGAGGACACACTACTGCAGTCCGATGAAGAGGACATGGACTCCACCGTTGTGGAGTGTTCTGCCACCGCTAGCCATGCTTCGGGTAGTGCAGATCAACCTCCATCACTGTAAACTGGCTTCGGCCAACCTTCTTCTTCGCCTGATGTCAGGAGGAGAAGATATCGCATTGATACAAGAACCTTGGATCACCAACAATCAGGTAAGAGGACTCAGTAACACTGGGTTCAAACTTTTCTATGTGCGAGACAAAGGGAAACCTCGATCTTGCATCTTAGTAAAGAAAAACTTGAACGCTAATATTCTTTCCAATTACAGTAACGGAGACACAGTCACGGTGGGCCTGGAACATCCGAACGGCGGATTCTGGGTCACATCAATATACTTGGCCCATGACCATCAAGGGTCTCTCCTGCCTTCTCCATTGGAAGAATCAATAAGAGAGGCAAGAAAGCGGAACATCTCACACATTGTCGCCGGAGACGTGAATGCTCACCACACATCGTGGGGAAGCAGCGACACTAACACACGGGGTGAGTTACTTTTTGATTATTTATTAAGTACTAATCTACTAATCTGTAACATTGGTACTGAACCTACCTTTATCACTAGTAACAGTCAAGAGGTACTAGATATCACACTTGCATCTGAACTACTATCTCGAAAGGTTAGAGATTGGAGAGTTTCCAATGAGAACTCCTTCTCCGACCACCGTTATATACAATTTAGTCTCGAGGTACAACAGCCTGAATTGCCGGTTTTCAGAAATCGTAAGAAGACCGATTGGCTGTTGTTTAAGGACACTATAAACCACTCACTTAGCTCAACTGCAATTGAGCAACCTTCAAATGCACATGAACTCGACAATTTGGTCAATGTGCTTACCTCTTCTTTTAAGCACGCTACTGCGATCTGCTGCCCGATTGTAAGGCCACGCGGCAAGCAAAAACCACCTTGGTGGTCTACTGAGCTCAGCTCCCTAAGGTTGGAATGTCGTAAAGCCTTTAGCACAGCTAAGTACAGTAGGTCAAATGACGACTGGACTTCCTATAAAACCCTTCTCAAGGTATATAAGAAAGAGACTCGTAAGGCCCAGCGTAGCTCCTGGGAAAACTTTTGCGGAAGCATAAGTAAATTTTCAGAGGCCAATAAGTCTTTCATCATTTCTTTTGAAAACACTGGAAAGGCTGATAGACACCTTTATTCGGCATAAGGTCGACCGAGATGTACTATCACAGTCGCAACATGCGTATTGCAAAGGCAAATCGGTTGAAACGGCCTTGAATTCTCTAGTTTTCACTATTGATTAGGCCTTTCACTTCAGGGACTACACTTTGGTGGCTTTTCTCGACATCGAGGGGGCCTTCAACAATGTCTTTCCTGAAGCGATCATTCATGCTCTCGAGACCCTTGAGGTGGAGGCTCCTTTGAGGAAACTTATACACTCCTTACTTACAAGAAGGGTTATCAAGTCGAAATTGGGGGGCTCTTCCATAACAAGGTATGCTCACAGAGGCACCCCCCAAGGGGGGGTACTCTCGCCACTTCTCTGGACACTTGTAGTCAACGGATTGCTTCTATCCCTAGAAGAAACAGGCTGCAAAGTGATTGCCTATGCAGATGACATAGCCATTGCTATATCAGGCAAATTCCCTAACACACTAGGAGATGTTATGCAATCTGCTCTTAACATTCTCACGAAATGGACAGGAAATTGTGGACTGAGCGTCAATCCGCAGAAAACCGAACTTGTGCTCTTTACTATAAGGTACAAAGTACCACCCTTTATTGCACCTTCACTCAATGGCACTAGGCTTGTTCTCAATGAAGAAGCTAAATACTTAGGCCTCATTTTAGACAAAAAACTCAGCTGGAAGCAAAATACCCGATGGCGGGTAGATAAAGCAATAACAGCGCTTTACTCGTGCAAACGAGCAATAGGAACCAAATGGGGTATGCAGCCGCACGTGGTTCACTGGCTATATACTTCCGTAGTCAGGCCCATATTGATGTATGGTGTTGCGGTCTGGTGGACGGCTTTGGACAAGGCAATTCATATGAATATGCTTTTGAAAGTACAAAGAACTGCTTCACTCTGTATCACTGGTGCACTAAGAAGCACGGCCACCAAGTCCTTGGATATCATGCTTCACTTCCTTCCTCTTGACATTTATGGCAAACATTGTGCAGCCAGTACTGCCCTGAGACTAAATTCCATTTCGGAATGGTCAACAGGCAGATCAGGACACTCCACGATCCTAAATAATTTTAGTTTCGTACCTAAGACAATTGATTACACCCTTGCGAAACCAATCTTCAACGACAAGTTCGACACTCTTATTCCTGATAGACAGGAATGGGAGGATGGAGAGCGGTTTCAAAAGAATTCTATCCACTTCTATACTGACGGCTCTAAACTGGATGGCAGAGTTGGAGCTGGCATCTTTTGTGAAGAGCTGGATGTAAATTTATCCTTCAGGCTGCCTGATCACTGCAGTGTATTTCAGGCAGAGGTCACGGCAATCAAGGAAGTCACGTACTGGCTGAGGTATAACGTGATATCCAAGAGGGATATATGTATTTTTACCGATAGTCAGGCAGCTATAAAATCCCTTGAATCTGTCTACCTTACTTCTAAAATAGCTCTTAACTGTAGAGCGTCTCTTAACGAGATGTCCGATCAGTTCAATCTGCACCTAATTTGGGTGCCGGGGCATATAGGTATACCGGGGAACGAAACTGCTGACGGGTTAGCTAGAAAAGGAACACTGTTGCAAATCACTCCTGACAAGGAGCATATAGGCGTCCCTATGGCAACGTGTAAACTAAGGCTAGCCACGAATGCCATAAAACTTACTAACGAAAGGTGGTCACTGGAAAACACCTGCAAAACTGGCACTTCATCAGTACTGTGACTTTGGTGATTACTGGACATTGCCCCATTGGAAAACATGCAGAAAGACTGGGTCTTCCATATAGAATTCATTGCAGCAGCTGTGGCAACGAGGAAGAACAGGAAACTGTAACTCATCTTTTATGCGAATGCCCAGCTTTGATTCACGTACGAAAGAAACATCTGGACAATTTTGTCTTCGATGACCTTAAAGACTTGACTAACATCCAAATCAGACACCTACTTAACTTCCTGAAAGGTACTCAATGGTTCAAATGGCCTGAATTAGAGGGATAGGGACTTCGCTCCTTTTGTATGGTATCGCAATGGGCCTTGTCTGGCCTAAGTGTGCTGGCGCTCGCTGGCAGCCATTCTAACCTAACCTATCCCATCCTCGTCGCCAGATACATTTAATCATGAAACTCTAGTTTCTTAATTTAGATGTTGAGCCATGAAACTCTTGTTCATCACTGAATCTTTATTTCAAAATCAATCTTAAATATAAAATTCTTATCCTAGTTTTGCTTATACTTAATTTCCTTAATCTACAATTGTATGCATTCACATTTACATACATATGTGTCTACATAACAATAGAACTATAACTTAAGGTTTAGGTTTACATAAAAATATAGCGATAGCATATGATATATGTTGCCCTCATCAAAATGGAAGTGCGAAGTGCATTGCCAACGATCTCATGAAGTAACGAATGTATGCCGGAATTGGATACGTGACGATATAGTTTTAAATAAGGAAGATAATGAATAGTGTGCCTATTCAAATAATGTTTCTTGTTACATTATTTGAATGGGACGGATATGACCATATACAGCACTAGTGTTTATAATGCTTCTGAATTCAGATTAAAGAGAGTGTTATGGTCAGAAGAAGCTGATAGTAATGAAGAGAATATGGACTGTGCTGGCTGTGAATTAAAAGCTTTAAAAATACATGTATTTCATTCATTTTCTTTTTAATACAGCAGAATCCTGATTATTCGTAATCGCAAGGGATGAACATTTTTTTTACGAATTACAGAGGTTTTCGATTTAACGAGATTTCGATTTAACCCTTTCACCCCCGAGTTTTTCCTCAAAATCTTTGTTGAGTTTTTTCAATATTTTATGCAAATCTTAAAATAAATTTTAAAAAATAATATGTCCAGGACTCTTAATCTTTACAGTTATCCTTAAGTTTTCCAATGGGGCATAATGTCTGCTATAACCTCTGTAACCAGGAATTATAGCAAAGCCAATTTAGGGCAATGACACTGCATGTATACAATCCACTCCTTGACAGCCAGCATCCGTATTTTAAAGAAAACTCAAATAAAATAAAAACCGTCCGAAAAACAAACTTACATACAATATCAAAAACAAAAAAGTAATAACCAGGGAGCGGACTATGAGCAATTCTCCTTTTTTTTCTGAGAAATCCTACATGATGGCTGAAAAAATATATTCGCGTTTCAAGCCCCCTTAATTATAAATATATAAATTTTATTTTCCCATTTTTTTTTTGTTGCTATTTTTCAAAAATTTTGCCCTTGCCACTATTATAGTGCCTTTTTCGAATTTTCCTGCCTTTTTTCTAAGTAATAAATTAGGGTTTTCTGCCCATTATTCCCTTTTTATCTTCTACTATTTTTAATGTCCAAATGCTCCGTTTGTCACGAAAAAAAAATAGACGTAAACCGGTGGAAACATATTAAGACAGTGAATTTAAAAAAAAGGAGCTACCGATAACTTCTCATATTGGGGGCAAAACAAATGAATTTTACGGCGACCCTGCCAAAATGATGCTGACGTTGGGCATATTGTTGAAAAGCTCCACAGTTCAAAATTCCAAAGCTGTTTTGAGAAATACCTTTCAATTGTTAAAGCAAGCGGTTTATCGAAAGTTGAGCGCCACCTATTCTTCATTAATCCAAAACTGCTTTCGATAATACTTCTAGCCTTGCTATGGATAGCATTGAATCTAAGCTAATTTGTAGAAAGCGGTCTGGTTCTTTTAAATGGTGTTATAATACAGATGGGCCGCATAGTATATGGGTAACCACTATCTCCTAGCAAGAAATAACCCTGTGGTGGAAATCCTTGTTGGTATAATTGACTACTCCATGAACGGAGCATGGATAGCCAACGCAAATGCTTATAAACTTTCCATAACTATCACAGTTGGATTGTTTTATCTAGTTTACGGTTAATGTATTGATCCCTGAGCCGAACTGGCACATGTACTTTAACATGAGATCAACAGTTTAATTAATCCGTCTAACCAATTGTGCACAATATCACGGACTGTGTAGCGAGAAATATCAAAAGATTTAGCTGTTACTCTGTAACTTGTTCCACTTGCTAGCAAGAGAAAAACTGATATTTCAAAAAGAATGCACCAACCTTTGTTTGATTTAGAGACAATCTCTTCTGAAATTGCAAATATGTTTTTCTAATCGCAAGAAGATACACGCAAGTTTAAATGAATTATGCTATTATCCCTGGCTTCTATCAACCAAAAAAGGATTGAATTGTATCCATTGATACAGTAAATATTTGGCTTGAAAAATTAGAAAAGAGTAAGAAATAATACAAATGAGCTGCGGCGGTCTATGATATTTACTCTATTTATTGCTTGCATTCTTTTCCCGCTCTCTATACGTTTTTGTCTGGCTGACATATACGTAGAATATGAAAAAGTACATTAGCGAACAATGCTACTGTTTCCGTGGATTCATCCATGACTTATTTCACAACAAAAATTAAAATATCAAAAATTTAAAATAAAAATATTTAAATAAAAACAATTTTTTTTTCTGTTGACACTGATCGCTTTCCATCAATTTAGTATTGGAATCATTTCGCACAGCTTTGGAAGTTGCTGAAGTAGTTCCGGAATATTTAGCCAGTTTCTAAAATTTAGTCACATTTCGAACAAGCCTTAAATATCGAAACAGAATAATTAATTCTACACGTCCTATAAATGAAAAATTTCACAACCAAAATTCTTCCTGTTCCAAATCTTATCTATATCTATACTTCTATATCTATACTTCTATATCTATACTTATTATTATAATTTGACAGGCCATTTTATTGTTTCCCCAAATCTTACGATCTATTGTTCCAATTTATCTGAAATTTTCACAGTAGATTCCTTATAGTCATGACCGGGTTCGTGCATATATATTTCATTCAAACATAAGCATTAGATATCAAAGCAGATAGAAGGCGATTAAACTCCCAAAGGAACTATAGCAATGACGTCACGCAAAAACATCCAATAAATTTGGTCGAAAATTACTCAGAGAAGAAATGACATATTTTTATATGTTGCCAAGGTAACATACAGTAGGTGGGAAAAATAAGTTGTCAAAATGAAAACAAAATTTTAGCACCAAATGTCTTCGCAAAAAAGCTACGCGAAAAGGTTGAAATAGCAATTTGATATAATTTTAAAGTTTAGTGTTACTAAGTGACCGAACGATGGTGCGAAAATAAAAAGCTTTAACAAAAGCTTCAACATCCAAAATGGGAACCTTCTCGCTAAGAGTTTTAATGAATTAGTCTTCTATATTGAAAACAAAATTTTTACAACCTACTGTATGTGTTGTCAGTAGTGTCCGACCGATTATTCGGCTTCGGTTCTTCGGCTATTCGGCCTAAAATTGCACCTTCGACATCGGCAAAAAATGGCCGAAGTATTTGGCCGAAGCCGAAGATTATAATATACTTTTTTATAATAATTTTTAATATAGATTGGCAGTAAGAATTTATACAAATAATTAAATGTGAAGTGGTTTTATAAAGTATTTACATTACAATTTCTGTGTTATATTTTCTCCGTTTACTTGGAAAAAGGCTAAAATCGCTCTAGAATATATGTGTAAAGGGATTCTTTCAAATTTACAGTCGATGAAAAGTAACTGATGTTTATTTGCAGGCCCTGATACGGCTGTCATGCATATTTGAACTTTGAAACTAGTTTTTCTCAAAACAGCATTCTTCGAAATGGCTGCCATGATATCTCCAAAACTAATGAACTGATTGCTCTTAAATTTTCATCGTATCTTCAATGCATCTGTAGTTCTACTCCGTCTGAACCAGGATCATTGTGATATCTCTCAATGTTTTTTATTTAAATTGATAAAGTTAAAAAAAAAATGACAAAAATCAAATACTTATTTTCAAAACTAGATAGATAAAAATACAAACTTTTACTAATACAGACTTAACTAAAAGAACATAAGTACAATAAAACTATCCCAAAAATTGAATTTTCAATTTAATTACCACCTTAATAGTTTTTTGTTACTACATTTTATCACATCGTTTATGGAATTTCCCCAGCTTTTAAAAAAATGCATTAGTTATGTGTTATTATGATGTTTGCGACAGTTAAAGTCAAAATTTCTCAAAAAAAAGCAAAATTAATTATTTTGTTTGAATTAGAGATAAAAATAAAAAAATAAATAAAATACTTCCCTTCATACTTGCCAGATAAAAAAACTAGCTGTGAGTAGCTAGGAATTTAAATTTTTTATACAAAATATTTAGTTATTTAGAAAAAAAAGTGATAAAACGTTTATTCAAAAACAAATACTTTTAGGCATTCAACTTTTCCGGCTTCATAAAATCACATCCATTAAATTTTTTAGGGTTTAAAGATCAGATTTATGCTTTTTACATTAAAATTTATCAATGACAAATTTTTTTAAATCAATCAAAAATTTGGGGACTAGAGCGTTTTGGTTCCAGCTATAGGTCTATCGATTAATACGCTGATTCAATCTTTAATTTTAGATAAGCAGAATCATGGCAGCCATCGGCCAACTTTTTTATATATTTTGACGTAAACCAATTTTTAAATTATTCTTGAAATAAATAATATTTGTCAGCTCTTTCGACAGTGAACAGTTATTTAGTATTACTGGTCAGTTTTTTATTTGGAGTATCTACTATTTATATTTTTCTGTATATGTTTCCAAATACATAGGCAAAAAATATTTACTTTCAGATTTTTATTTTTTATATTTTAAAAATCCTTCGGTCTTCGGCTTCGGCCGAAGGTTAGATGAATGGCCGAAGTTCGGCATCGGCCAAAAAATCACCTTCGGTCGGACACTAGTTGTCAGTATCCGTTAAACTTTGTTATTAATCTATGGTGGGGAAAGGAATGTGTATGCCCAGCAAATTGTTTTTGTATAACTGAAATCTACCACAATGATTTAACTTTGCACAAGGTGAATTATACCTGAATCATTGGGTGCGTTTCGCAAGTGTAAAATCGGAAAATCTGTTTTAGAAACGTTAAAGCGTCGCTGAGTGTTTCTGATTAGCAAAGCGGTTTTTTGTAAGGCTGACAGCAGGACAAGTTGCTTGCATCTCTCGCATACCGATGATCCCAGGTTTTCTTTTTTAATATAAACGACTTCAGTTTCCTATAAAGGCTGTTGACACGGGCGCAAGCATGAAGGCCTGTCTGAAAGAGTGAGGTAGAAAAAATAGGTAGTTAGAAAAACCCATGGGAGTTTCTATCTCATTTTTACTATCTAAATTTTCTATATGTCCCTTTCAGACAGGCTTTAATGCTTGCACCCGTGCTAACAGCCGCATAAAACTTTCGTTCGCATTAACAATCAACAAATCACAAGGCCAAATTTTTAAATATATTGGGATTGATTTGCGTGCAGAACGCTTACAACATGGACAGTTGTATGTTGGTCTTTAGAGAACTGGAAACTCACAAAATCAAACAATATTATTGCCTCAAGATTTCAAAACTAAAAATGTTGTATATCCTAAGATACTTTAGCTGATATTTAATTATTTTTAGTTTCCAACTGCATTATAAAAAGATGTCGAAAGCAGCGGAAAAAAATAAGTGAAACATATTTAAAAAATTCCAATGCTGGCTACGCTTCCATTGCAAGGGAGACCGGCGCTCTTCGCGCGCAACAGTCCGAAATTTTGTTTTACGGTTTCTAGAAACACAATCGGATTCTTCGGGACGCAAAAGTGGTTTTATGATTCAACGGTTCGCCAAAAAAATTAAAATAGATCTGAAATCGAATCCTAATCTTTCCATTCGCGATTTAGCTAAAAACTACAATATTTTTATTGGATATGTGCACCAAATCAAAACTAAATATGGCTTCAAGGCAAATAAAGTGATTACAGTGTAAAATCAGTATAAAATGGACAAACATGCAAGGAAGCTTAGTGAAAATGTTCTAAGAAATTTTAAAGGATTCGTATTGATGGACGATGAAACGATGGTAAATGCCGATTTTCGACAACTGCCTGGTATACAGTTTTATATACCAAAGTTTAGAAGTGGTGCAACGAAGAGGTATAATTTAAAATAATAATTTAAATAAAAAATATTTTTAATATACCACGTTTTTAAAATGGACTAAAAAGTACAAACGTGGTTCGCATGCAATAGGAAATTGATGGATCAAATCACCTAAATGGCTAGCAATTTTATCTCTATCCATATGCGTCCACGTTTTTCGTTTTAAATCATACAAGTATTTTCGTCCTACTAAAATTCACAGTTACAAATTTTCAAGACAATCTGTATGGGATAAGGAATCTATATGTGGTTGTGAATCTGTATGGGGTAAGGAGAAATTATTTTATACTTTTTGGTCCATTTTAAAAACGTGGTATATTAAAAATATTTTTTATTTAAATTATTATTTTTTACTTTTTAGTCTTGTGTGTGTGAAATTTTGCAATCGATTTTAAGTAAAGACCAGAGGTGTAAAAGAATGCATTCATTTTAATTGCAATACCTTGAAGTCATGGTTAATAACCGACAATTTGCACTAAATTGGAGTGACTTGAAGTCAATTGAGGTTTTGAAGTCACTTGAACTCAATTGGAATTTGAAATTGTTGACACATTGAATCAAAACCAATTGTCTAAGCAATGTCACAATTAATTATTGGACTCGTGCAAGATCATTTTCCCCAGATTGCGAATAGCCCTATTCATTAAATATAACAGAATTCACTTAAATGAGTACTTAATAAATACTGTTTTTACATTGCACCTCGTTGTGATTCTACATTTTGAAACAGAAATGAAATAAAGGCATTTGCCAAATACATAGTAAGAAGAAGATTTGTTGTTATGGATGTAAAAATGTACCACAAAAATAATTTATTTATATATTAAAATATGAAAAGTTCTAATATTTTAGCTAAATATACTTATTTACATACATATATTTAGGTACAATGTTGAAAATAGTGATAATATTTCTTCGCATTTTGATTTCATGAAATCAGTAGAAAAAGATTTAAAAGTACTTGTATAAAATTCATAAAATCAAAACAAAACGTTTACATATTTGTATATAAAGAATATATAAATACTGTATATGTTGAAAGTTATTTGCTGAAAGAAATGTTAAATATTTATTTCATCAAACACGTCAAACTCATCCATTCATACATTTTTGTCTGCTGGATGTGTTGACAACCGTCGCTGTCACACCATCGGTATTACACCTCGCTGCTGTTTCTACGATTTTTTGTTTCGATTCCAGCAAGAGCAAATTGCGATCTCTTTACAATCTATACTCTTTGTAAGCAGAACAAAACGAAATGAAAAGTTCGTTATTGTTTGTTTTTGTTCTCTCTCTCATTTGCCTTTGAATTTGTGTATGGATACACATATACATATATTCTACTCCCGCTAAAGCAATGATTTTAACAACGATGAATTCAATGCTTTGATCTATGAAAAAAATGGAAAAACTTCCGATGCTAATATTTTAAGTATTATTATATTTACATATATTTTAGATATTTTATATTGCATTGTCTTCCAGTTCTGAGCTATATTAAAAGTTTCAATTCTCTAGCTCATCGGGAAGTTAGTTTAAAATCGATTGCAAGATTTGTACCGAACAGACTGACAGACAGACAGACACCATTGAAAGCGAGTTGATATAAACGTCGTAAACAATGGAAAAATTGGTTTATGGCTTGGCAAGCAATTTGCAGCTGTGGAAAATATACAAAACCATTCGTTATTACGGGTACCATGAATATATTACATTACATTAAAAAGTATTTGTAAAAACGTTTATTGCCTTTGTATAAGAACCACGCAATCCCACCTTCATTCTGACCGAATTGGGCTACAATCCATTATTCTACTGACACTTTAAACTGGTACACAAGAAATCAGATAAATTTCGTCGGTAAGGAGTATAATCTACCAAACACCCTGAGTTGCGTCCAATCGAAAAATATTGAGCTATAATAAAACAACGATCACTATTAATTCAAAGAACTAATCAAAATAAAATGTGAAGTCACGCCTAGCTTGGCTTTGCTTAGTATGTGTGTGTCAACTAGGACTTTATCTCCAATTTTAAAAAAGATTGGTTGTCTTATTTTCAAATCGGCAAATGTTTTATTTTTGTCTTGTATTTTTTCTTCCGTTTCTTTAGCTGACATGAGGGTGTCTGAAGGTTTTATAAGATACGGAGTTATTTGAGGCAAAAACTTTTCGGCTTGGACTATGGCTTTCAGATCGTAGTGTGCTTCTCAGCTCTCAACCAAAAGTTAAATATGCTGCTATGTTCATTGCCAACCTTATTGCTGGAAATTGTTGATTCCATGTGGTATGTTCTTTACCGACACAAATTGACAACTGTGTTTTAGGTCTCTATTTTTTCGTTACACTGGATTTGCTTTAGGGTGGAAAACTGGTGTAAATGATTGCTGCATGCCCAAACAGTATGTGAGTTTTTGTATAATTTAATTGGCATCCATTATCGGTATGATTGCGTCTTGGAACACCGTATCTCAGCACGATTTCATTCAAAATTATTATAGCGCAGTTTTCGACTGTTCCATCTTTCATTGGAAATAGTTCGACCCAGCGACTACATATATGGTATCTTCAATTACCAGGATCCATTGACGTCTATCTTTTGTTGGAGGCAGAGTACCAAAGAGGTCAATGGTAATGATTTCAAAACCCTTGCTACTTGTTACCGTTTGCAAAAGCCCAGCAGGTTTTAAGCATATTATTTACAAAAATCGATTTCCACAGCCTGGCATTCGCAAACTATTTCACTGTTACTTTCTGGTGGGCATGGTGGGTGCGATAATGTATCTGCTACAACGTTTTGCTTTCCAGGTGTGTAACCACATTTTATGTTATATGTCTGTAATTCAAGCGGCCACCTGACTAGGCGATCCGTTGGTGTTTTCAAGTTAAATAGCCATTTTAATGGTATTGTGACCTCAGAGCCTTCGATGTATCCTCGAAATTTCCGAACTGCACATACTACAGCAAGCGCTTCTCGCTCTGTTATTGAGTAGTTTTTCTCAGCTCCAAGTAAAAGTCGGCTGGCATATTCAATCGAGTGTTCAACATTTTTCTCCCCCTCCAATAAAACAGCCTCCAGAGCAAAATTACTAACATCAGTTTTCAGAAAAAATTCTTTGCCTTCGTCCACTTGTTGTAAAATACGTGGTGAAGATAACAATGCCTTTTATTTATTAAAAGAGTCTTGCTGTTCTGATGACCATTTCCACACAGCACTTTTTTTTGATAGACTGGATTGCAATTTCAGCGAAATTTGGTATGAATCATCTGTACCATGAGCTAGTTTGCAAGAATGAAATAAGTTGCTTTAAATTTTTGGGCTTATGGCGATTCAAAATAGCTTGGGTTTTTTCGGAATCAACTTTTAAGCCATCAACTGTGTATGATCTAAGTATTTAACTTCTGATCGACAAAAGTGGCATTTTTCTCTATTCAGGTGGAAACCAAAAGTTTTAAGTCGATTAAAAGTTTGTGGCGACTCTTGCATATGCGAGTCAAAATCTTTGGTGCATATAATTATGTCATCTAGATACGCCAATATCAGTATTTGTGGATGACCATCCCGAAATTTATTTATTAAACGCTGAAACGTTGCTGGAGAATTCTTTAGCCAAAAGGCATTCTATTAAAGACATATATACCGAACGGTGTAGTAAAAGCAGTTTTATTCTTGTCCTTATCAGACATTTTCATTTGCCAGTATCCGGCTTTAAGATCGATTGTAGTCATAAATGGAGTAGCTTTGTCAGCATGAAGTAGATCAATGCGCGGGAGTGGATACGTGTCTGTTGTCGTTATTGCGTTCAAGCGACGATAATCAACGCAAAATCGTATACTTCCATTCGTTTTTGGAAATAACTGGAAATAACCACGGGGACTCCGCTTCTTCTATAATACCTTGTGACAACATAGTGTTTAATTCTATTTTAAGTTTTTATTTCATTACAGGTGACATTCTGTATGGTTGTGATGAAATTGGTACTTATGACATGCTCTACATGTGGAATTGGTTGTGTAATATCTTCGAAAATCTGTTTTTCTTGAATGAGAAATTTTCCTAATTCGCCTCTTTGGATTTCATTTAGATGAATACCTTCATCAACTCGCAAATTTATTTCAAATGACAATAATTCATTAGAGTGGCTTACATTTTCTTCAGTTTTATCATCTATTTTAACTTTTTTCAATGGTGGAAATAGGTCTGATTCTTTAGGTGTTTGATAACCAGAAGGAAAGCAATTTTCAAAAATTTTCTCAATGGGCTTTGGTGAATAAGCCTTATCAAATCCTTCTTCATTCTAAGAGCCATATTCACACATACTGCTGGTACTCGATTTTTCAAACGCTGACATGAAACTTTATATTGTGGTGTTGCTTCTCAATAACTGGTGTCGTGCATTTTAAACTCAAAAATGGCGTTAGGGTCATCTTTAAAATGTCACGTTCGTTGTGCGAGATCCATGACTATACCAGCTTGCTTTAAGGAGGCAATGCCTCGTAGTGTTCTATTGTTTTTAGCGTTTGATAAGGAAATGAATCGAATACGCTTGAATCGTTTTCTGATTAAAATGTCAAAAATTGCTGAGTAAACCATCTCTTTTCGAGCAATACCATCTGCTAAGATTATTTCCACAAAAACCTTCTGAAATTCAATCCCTTTTTGTTTCAATTTATTAAATAGTTCATTGCTGACTACGCTAGTTCGAGCAGCAGTATCAAAATACGCTTCGGCGTTCAAGCCATTTATGTTTATGTTCACTGTAGGAACATTTCTGCCAACAATGGTAGTATTTATTATATTAAAGTCCAGTTTTCCAGTACTATTTATGGGGTTCTTAGCATTACAATTTGGGCAATTTGACCTATAATACCCTGATGCACCACAACCATAGCAATTAACCTTTACCTCCTGAACTTTTGACTTACTTTTCTTTTCAGCCTCAATCTTTTTGAAACAATTTTCTGCAATATGGTTTTTCTTTCTACAGTGAGTACAACGAGTTGTCTGCTTTTTAGTGACATTACTGGGTTTATAATTACTATTTTCATTTATTCACCGCTATTGCAGATCACGATAGAGATAGCAACTATAGGGAAATCTCTTTAGTTGTCATTACAGATTTCTTACGTGATTCTTTTATGTTCGAAAATAGAAAATCTGGTATCACGAGTCCCAATCGAGATGAGATTTGAGAAATGAAATTTTTCTATAGTGTTTTACTTGTCGGAATTAAAGAAATTAACTATTTTCGTCAATGGGTTTTAATGGTTAAAAGAATTAAAATGTGACTATTACAATAATTTAAATAAAAAATATTGCATTTTAATAATAGGGGGGATTATCATTTCTACTTCTCTAGCTTTTTATAGAAAATTCTGGAAAGTTTGAATACTATCTCGAGCTTCTTTTTCACGTATTTTAAGCAATAATTGGGAGAAAATTATGTTTAGCATGGTGCTTTCGCTTAACCTTTCGCTTAGTTGTGCAAAGAGGCGTAATCGCTTTATTTGATAGCAACTTTTAGTACAGCTCTTGCGGTTTGGTAGTCGGAAGGAAGAGCATCCCATGTGGGGAGAGAGTGGACTCTGTGTGCTTTCCTGCGCGTCCTGTAGCATTTTTCCTAGTCACCGAATGTTTGGGCATGTGACGTGGGCAATGTAGGCTGCCATATCAGTAACTGAACCATCCTGTCGCACCAAACCGGGCTCAAAATTCCGGCGGCGAAAGGTTCCTTCTTCCACCCTATCTTTTGTGCCTTCTGCATACTAGGTGCTACATGAGTGGCGATATCGATGAAGATCATGGCTTTGGATTCGGCCGTCAAAACATCTAATCTAGAAAAACAGTACAGAGAGTCCCTTAAGGACTTAGCCCCACAGCATAATTTTATTCTAATATGGGCTTGCGACATCGGAATATAGAGGGCAATAAAATGGCGGACCTGAAAGGGGTCTGTCCTGCATGAATCTCAGGTGGAATTAACATTAATATACAAACGTGGGAGCTGATTGTGGATGGAGCAGGGCGATAACCTGTGGAACCAACGGAGGGTTATGGCCAAACTACAACTGGAAGAGATCATCACAACAAACCAACAAAAACCGAAAGGATATCTCAAGATTGACGGCAGCTTTTACTGGTGTCTAGTCTATTGTTTAGTAAGTGCCCACAATGGGGATCCTGTTCAACACCCACTGTCATAGCAGTAAATACCTGAAGGAAAAAGAAACTCTTTACTCTTCATTTACTCGGCGCATGTCTGATTTTAGGATGAACCAGGGCGAAAACAGTAGGCAAGCTACTTCAACAACCTGGGGTAATCTCTACTTCACGTCCAAAAAGCACCTAAATCAACAAACAACTAACGATATGTTATCAAAACGGCGGACAAGATCTAATTAGATTACTGGCTCGAACCACCACTTTAACCAACTAACCAGGAGACAGAAGGTTTTCAGCTGTATTGGCTCCTTGAAGCACCGTAGATACATAGCTTGCTTGATTTTATTCTACCACTTTTTTTCATGCTATATGTTCCTCAATCATCAGTTCGTATCAGTGATGCCAACTTACGGGGAATTCGCCGATTTGCGGGTAGTTTTACATAGTACGGGGAGTCGGGGAATTAGCTGTTTTTTTGCGGGGGAACTCGAAACCGTTCAGCTTTTAGTTATTAAAGTCAGTAGAATATTTTTTGTCAAATTTTAAGTAATGTTAATCGTTTAGCTTTTGCAATATTTCATATTTTAGGTCTTAAAATCTTCATCTTTTCTTAAGTGGGCCCTTGGTTTGAAGAAATCAATTTTTACATAAATGTGTAATTTGAAAGTCTTTCATTTCAAAAGTGTTTTGTAAAAATTTCAGAGAGAAACTCAGTGTGCTTTCGTAGATATAGACGATTATAACGCCAAGTGTTAGTCAGACAAAACTGTCGCCTTCCCTTTCCGCCGTTCAGAAAGGTTTAGCTATGCCTTGGTCCAGCACCTCTTGATTAAAACTCTTAATTCTTGCTGACTAATCTGAAAACTTACAAACTACGATCAGCCATCATAAAGAAGATGAAGTATATCTTAAGTGTTTAAAACCGATAGTCAAAACTTTTCTTTAAAACAAGGTTTTTTGACATTTTTTATTTGAGCCAAAAGAAAGTCCATGCCTCTTCTTTTGAGAATTTTGATGTCCAAAGTGGGCTGAGGCTTGTTTATCTATCAAAATCAACGTCTAGTAACTCGAAACACCCCATATCGTTCAAATTTGGTGTGGTAATTATTACCCAATGGGACTAATCTTTGTGCAAGTATGAGTCCGATCGATTTTGAGAGTGGGTTCTCTTGAGATGAAATCACTCATGTGCCAAAAGAATTCCGAAGTCAGAAAGAACGTTTCTATTAACCTACCAGTCCTATAAAAACTGCTTAAGTTTTGGACCGAGATAGTGTAGTGCCGCTTTAAAATAACAGCCACCAAGATCAATTTTAAGCCAAAGTAAAGGTATTTTTCGTTTTTATAAAATGTTTAGATGAAAAGTGCTTATCGCGCTGTTGTAATATAAAATTATACCGGTGAGGGGAATTTGATCGAAAATCGGGGAATTTCTTGAGGGCTATCGGGGAGACAGAAGAAATGAGTCCCTGGTTCGTATGTTCCCCAGAGCTACGGGAGCTACATGCGGAAGTCACGCATTCCACGTGGACACAATATTCCTACGCACTTCGCATTACCGAGACAGTTCTTTTCTCCGCTCGTTCATGGAATAAACTCCGTGAAAATAGTTTTCCTGGCATGACCACACTAAATTCAAACTGAACGTCCCCTGAAACATTTTCCTTTCTACTTACCTCTTTTCCTTTCACAGTCAACTCAATGCTTTGCAGTAGAAAGCTCTAGACTAAAATAGGCAGAAGGGGCCTTCTCCCATCTTGTAAGAATACTGAGTGGAAAATAAAACTTTTTTAAAAAAAAATATTTCTATTTTTACTGTATATGAGTTAGAATCCGGAGAGAAATCTTGTTGTGTCGTGTTGTATAAAAACTAAAAAATAAGAATAATTTATTAATTTACATTTTTTGTTTTAAAGTTATTCTCATGAGCAACTGCATTTTTCCACTGACATATTTGGTATTGTGCTTAATACCAAATTTTGATCTAAATTAAAATACAATAAACTTAATGGACTCATTTTTCTTGGTGAACAACATGGTGTGGCGGATGTTGTAAGTGATGCTATGTGCGTATGAGTGTATTGTTCTAAATAGCCAACTTTGCATTCACCGCTACAAAAGTATGCATCGAAAGAAGTTGGTGCCACAACAAAGTGCCAACCGAAAGTTGTAAAATTCACCTTTAGCGGATAGCGACAACAACGCACCCCATGATCGCTTTCCTGACAGTTCAGTGAGGTGCTACGCTTGCGACGACGTTTGTCTTTTGTTAGTACTTCAATGTAGACAATCTGAAAAAAAAAAAAATATATATATATAAAAAACGGGCAGCGAATACAAATCAAATATATTATCTTAAACAAATATTATAATCTTACTCTGATGATTTGAGATTTATTGGCAAGGGAATGAGGAGTTATTTGCCTCTGAAACCTCAAATACATAATAAAAATAAGTAAGAAATTAAGTTCGATTCAATGCAGTGGTATCAGCCGGTCTGCTTGCTTCTGTACTACTAAGGATAAAACACTTATGCCAACCCTTTACATACCCAATAATGGTTAATTTTTTGTGCAGAGTCGCTATGGAAAGTAGAAAATTTTATAGGAAGTTTTAGACGCAGTGAACTAGTGTGTCTTTAAAAATATTTTCTAAACTAAAAATTTATTTTACATTGCAAAATAAACTTTAATTAATTAGTTAATTAAATTAAGCACTTATATCTTCTAATTTTTATTAGCTTTTTTTAACGGTGCTTTGTAAATTTATAAAAACCAATACTTCGGTTTAATAGCCCAGTTCAGTTGAGCTTGCTAAAGTTTTTTCCTACTTTTTTATATAGCTAATATTTTCTTTGTTTCCATAAAATGTCAAATTGTGCAGAAAAATATGATTGGTTTTGCTACGTATGCGGAAAACACATTCTCTCAGAAAATCATGTTAATTTTTTTAATAGTAAAGTTGAAGATATTTTTAAGTTGTATTTTGAGTTAGAACTGTTTCCTGCTGAATCTTGGGCACAGAAACATTGTTGCCGTAATTGTTACAATGGTTTGATTTTATGGTCTAAAGGTAACTTATTGTTGCAATTTATTCTAGTCAGATTTTTTAACTTTTACTCTAAAGACCAACAAAACTGGATGAAATTTAAAATTCAAATGCGTTGGCTAGGTCCTAGAGAATATAATTCAGTAACTATATTTGCACAAATAAAGCTGTATTGAATTCAAACAGACACAGATGAAAAACTTTTGAATATTAAGGGGTACATTCAGTTTAGCAACCTGTGCCTCATTGTGATGAACTTCCGGTACAAAGAGTACTAACATCCAATAACATAGGGTATTCAGAAAATGGTGAAACATTATATACATTTATATCTTTTTGTGAATATACACCTTGTGAAGCAACTAGTCGACCAAAATTAATGTTACTAGAACATCTGAGTACTCTTATCGGAAAGCTGGAACTATCTAAATCAAAAGGGTAAATTTTGGTAGCAGATTTAAAGTCTCTTAGAACCTAGGGTAAACGTTACTAGTTACCGTTGGCATTTATGACATAGTTTACTGCTAATGAGGATAGCTCATTTGTATATTGTAATGATATTGAAGGTTTAATGACTGAAATGAGTATACAATATTCTGCTGATGAAAGGCGTGATCAAGTCGTCCTTTTTTGTTTTTGTTAAATTATCAAAAATTACAATTATTTAATTATATCATTAAAATAATAGCCAAAATCATTATTAAGATTCGTGTTGTTAATTTTTTATTCACCTATTAAATTAACGAAAAAACTACACAATACGAGTACAACTTTTTAAAATCGAAACACAAAATAAATTTTCATATTTGCAACCTAAAAGCCAACAACAATCTAAAATGGCCGATTTTTACTTGCATAGTCTAAAGCAACTGCTGGACCAACGTTTAGACAAGTATTATACGATGATAACTAGTAAAATACAAGACTCAGAGCGAAAAATTCTTGATGAAATTGGTAACAAAATTGACAACGTCCAGAGCGAACTAAATGCAGTCACTGGTCGCGTTGATGAACTCGAAAATAAAGCTAACGAAGTACACTCACTAAAGAACGAAATTGGGAAACTAAAAACGCGAATAGGTAAGCAAGATAATGCTGCGGTTTCCTGTGATTTATACTTAAATCAATGATATGGATAATTACAATAAATAAGAAAATTAATGTAAAATCTGTTATTATTATGTTTTTTGTAGACTATGAAAATTAGCTGGTACATAATTAGTGATAAAGTAACCACAGATAACATCATAAACAAACATTAAAGATATAATTAATCTCCTATTATATGATAATTGCAAATTAATTAACCTGCAACGTGCATTGTATGAAGGTATTGGTTCTGCGAAATTCAAACTTTTCAATGCAAGTTACAAAAATTTACTTTGAACGCGTTCAATACGATTTGAGTGAGCAGAATAAAATGGATTCTAGATAAGTTCAGCATATTCCAACTTCGACCTAACGAAAGAAGTAAATAAGAGTTTATACGTATATGAATCACAAAATTTATTACAATTCCGACGTATAAAAGCCAACATTGGATTAAGTGTATTGAGCGTTGCTACTTTTTTATATATAAAACTAGCTGGGCTTCCCAGCTTCATTGTCCGGGCCTGCCAAAGTAGGGGTAATGAAAAAATTACAACAACTAAAACTTTTGCAAGAGATATATCTATATGACCTTGCCAGTCTCCGATCAAAATCGAATCATTACACTAATCACATCATTTACATGAGTAGTTCCACAACAAAAAGAAAAGATTGGAAGTTTTCAGTGTAGGTTTCTAAAATTTTCGGAACAGGGCACATTTTTTATCATAATCCATCGAAAACTCTATACTGAAAAACTTTGTAGGTATTTTTGTTGTATATTTACTTTTTTCCACCACACCGATGAAAAACAAAAAAGAAAAATCAAAAAAAAAGAATATAAGAAAAAAACAATTGATTTACTATTAGTGGGATTCCAACTCAATACATCCCCTCTAATCCCTTTTACTTTCTTTACCCTTCACTTTAACACTCTCATCCACACACCACTATCTAAAATCATGATCAAATTAGTAATATATAGTTACATGCATGCAAATGAAGAATCATATAAAACGAAAGCTCGCATATTGTTTTGTGTTTGTGTGGTGAAAATCATAGGGAGTGAGATAGAGGAGAAATGAAATCAAAATCATTGTTATTAGTTCTAGGAAAAACATAAATATTTACAATAACAAATGTAAAGTGAACAAATTTTTAATATAAAAATGCATTTTACAGGTAAACTATTAACTTTAGATGTATGCCACCACTGACTTTATTTTAGCAAACAATAAGATCTATAATCTTTCTATACATAATTTTTATATACCTCTTATAGTTTAAGCAGCATTTTGCATTAAGTAGCTAAATTTTTTGAAAAAATTGACTTTGGTTCAAATATCGATCTATATTAAAGAAACTGTTTGAAATTAACTTAAAATAAATATCAACTTAACTCGACAAATGTCCAAAGCAATTACATATAAAATTTCATGACAATCCGTTGCGAAATATAGAAACCTATTAGGACTAAACATTTAACAGCCTCTATTTTATATATATAGATATGACTTTTTTAATACTTTAGTCAGTTTCAAGGATTGCACTTCCAAAGTTATTGCAGTTTTCAACGCCCTTCTTCAACACAATAATTACCACATCGTCTTCCCCAATGTCTGGAAATACGCCAAAATAATCCCCTTGCCCAAACCTAACAATAAATATACTTAGACCAATTGCCATTTTATCATATATTTCTAAGGCACTAAAAGCAATTATGTATAAACAATTTAGTGAGTTTTCATTCAAACACTGTTTAATCTCAGATCGTCAATCTGGCTTTCGGCCTCGCAAAGGTTGTATTACTTATACCTTATCATGTTATGGGACGATATGGCATACTTTACCTTTCCCCTTAAATTCTCATGGGTCACCGTGCACATTGACTTGTCAATGTGCGCAGCCGTGCTGGGTCTGAGACCAGGTGGACCGTAAGAACCAGATGAAAATGAATAACAACGACAACAAAAACTCGGATAACGTACAGAAGAAGAAATAAGGACAAAAAACGGACATTACTACAGAAGAAGGGACGGAACTGACAAAAGGAAAAGAGACTAAAAGACAAGGGACTGACCTGACCGTAGGACTGAATACTGACTATCGGAGGAGGCTGGGTATAGAATCCGAAGACGAACTTCTGGCTTTTAGCCAAGAAACACCAGGGGGAGCCGTCGGAGCTGTGGGACACAGCACTTCGGTGAACCCTGCCAAACCTTCAACCTCCGCCGAAGCAATGGGGACAAGGCGTGTGAGCAAAACCAAAGGGCAGTCTAAGTTTAAGCTGTACCAGAGGGCCCTCGCCGTACTGGATAGGATCCGCAATAACGAGGCCTCTGGGAAGGTTCATCCCAAAGACGAAGGCGACAAAACCAGATTTCAAGCGGTGGTGGCTGAATATCGGGCATATGAAGTCACCACCGTCGCGAAAAAACCGGAAGCAGTTAAGCGCAATCGGTCCTTGGACGAGGTTGACAGGGCGGCTAAAAAGAGCAAGTTGCCGTCGCAACTAAAGCTCCTCCAAAAAACCGGGGACGCTAAAAAACCTGACAAACCAGCCAGTAGTAGCTATAGCGAGGTGGCAAGGAGTCCTCTGCAAGTTGCACTGGTGGGTGGCATTACAAACCGCGGCAAACCTATCTTGGACAAGTGGGGAGAGATTGAGGCTAAGTTGACACAATTGGTCATTGACTTTGTCATGGCCAACCCGGAGGGTCATCTTCCCCGCTTGGACTCAACTGAAGTTTGCCGGAGTTGTAGAGTCATCAAATGTGACGACCAGCCATCGCTAGAATTTTTAACGGAAAAGATTCAAGCGATCCAAGATTCATGGGAAGGTATGAGGCCCAGCCAGTGAGATCCCTAAAAGGCCAAGGGCGCGCATCTGGATCCCAAACATAAAAATAGGCAGCCGGACGCTTATTACCTATCTTCAGGCACATAACCGTGCTATTCCGATGTCAGAATGGTCTGTCATCAAAGCGGAGGAGCCGCAAAGGAACAGCACGTCCTTCCTGCTCTCCATTTCAGAGGACAGTATTGAACCGCTTGGAAGAGTAGAAAATAAATTCCAGTTTGGCGTACGGCAGGCCAAACTGAAAATCTTCCGTTCCGCCCATCCGGAGGACGAGCAGGATGAGGTTGACGACGCCGACAAGCTGCTGGAAGGCATGCAGCTTGGCGACGACATTGCAGGGGACACCTAAACAATGGTGCTTAAGGTTGTCCAAATTAACCTGCAGCACTCGAAAACTGCGACGGACAACCTATCTGTCTTCCTGCTGGAGGAAGACGTCGATATAGCCATCATACAGGAGCCATGGGTGCGGGGCACTGAAGTTAAAGGACTCCAGGATAGACTATACAACATGTTCTACAAACAAACAGAAGGTAAGCCTAGGGCTTGTGTACTTGCCAAAAGACACCTTAATGTTTTTCTTCTTCCGCTTTACAGCTCACCGGATTTAGCAGTCGTAGGGCTGGATGCTGCTGAAGGAGTCAACATAAGGATAGCATGAGCATATATGGCACGACGACCAACCCGGTCCTCCGGAGGAGGTGCAAGCGCTGGTTCGGTCAAATAACCAGATCCTGCTTATCGGATGTGATGCCAATGCCAGGCACTCACTGTGGGGCAGCTCCGAGGTTAATGAACGTGGTGAATCTTTATTCGATTTTGTAATTAGCACTAACCTGTCCGTATGTAATAGAGGTAACACTTCCACTTTCACCTTCCCGAGTACGGAATACTTTAATGGGTGGTCAGAGGTGTTAGATGTTACACTACTAACAGATAACAGGCCATCAGCTTGAAGGCCGTTAGCCAATTCAGGGGGAACAACATGTAACACCTTGGTGTACGTGCCGTAACTGTTTGGACTGATGGTAGTGCGACTATGACCTCCTCGTGGTGGCGGCTGGTAACGGTGTATGATATGGTCATGTCTCTATAATGCACCGGCTAACATAGTCGGGCGGAGAGATGGTCCACTCTCTTAAATCAAAACCCCTAATCCAAGGTGGAACAGCATATGCCGAGGGATGCGTGGCTAAGAGGGTGCTTAGTCGTTAATTTGCGAACTCTGGATACCAGGCAACCTCCAGTTTCAATCAGCCTTCCCATGATACAGCGGGCTATGTCATGGGTGATTTTCCTTTCCCGCCCACTCGTGGGGAAAAAAATGTTAAATAACCGAAAGGAAAAAAACAAGGATGTGGAGGATGCACCTAGTGCATCGACAGTCTGTAGTGCTGACGGGCATACAGCTGTCCCTATTTCCATGTCTACCGGCTTGGTAGACATGCCTTCGGGCGCTTTGGCTTCTGGGCCTCTGGCTCCCAACCCCACTAGCAGTGATGTTGGTCCGGCTACTGGGGTCTCGGATAGGCCACCAACACCTATCCCTGGTGTGCTTTGGTCCACACTTATCGGCGCCAGGGAGGGGGCCCTATCCGAGGAAGATTCCTCGAATATCGACTCCCTCTGTGGCACGGTAGTGCCGGACAATTTTAGTGTGTGCTCGGAGCAATCTGGGCTCACAGCTATTGGCGCAGAAGTTAACCAGATGACGCTAAACGCGGAGTCTGGTTTTGTCAAACTTACTTCTGCAGAGAAAAGGAGGTTCCGTTGGGCTATGGACTGTGGTCTCTCCAGAGATAGGTCTCTGGAAATAGCCAAGAATCCCCTTCTCTCCCTTCTGGCTAAGCCGAAAAAAATCAAGCGTGTGCGCTCGTTGGAGCAATCACAGAGTCTCCCCGACTCCAAAAAGCCCAAGAACTTCCACACGGAACCAGCGAAAGCCACTTACAGCCAAGTGGTGAGTAGCGTTAGACTGGGCTTTGTCTCGAGCGACATGAATAATCGTCCTCTTACAGCTGAGCAAGTGGCTCTTGTGCAGGAGGCGATTATTGACGTGTCAATCGAGCTAGCTGGTAAAGACGTGCTCAAGCCACAATATGAGAACTGTCTGCCCAGAACGGGGTGGTTCTCACGTGCGTCGACCAGCCCTCGGCTGACTGGGTGCGTAAGCACTTCAACAAAATCAAAGACCATTCGGCCCTTGATATAGACCTTGTGGAGGAGGGTAACTTTCCCAGGACTCATTTGATCCGGGGTTACTTTCCTCACAGCCTGTCGCTGACAAGTGAGAAGGTAGTGAGCACACTTGGAGCACTTAACCCCTTCTCAACTGAGCAGTGGAAGGTTGTTGAACGACGCATGCAAGGTCCGCTTCTCCATCTAATTATTGTTATTGATGATGCGTCAATGACTAAATTGCTGGAGCTCAAGGGCAGGGTCTGCTACAGATTTGGGTTCATCAAATTGATGCTCAAACCTGTGGCCGCTGCTACCAAAAACGCTGGACCTGTATCTGAGGAGCAGGTCCCCTCTAACACTACCTCTACCAGTACGGTAGACAGCGGGGACAAAGCGATGTTGTTGGACATGCTCCCGGCTTCTGCCGATTTGGTCAGTAGCAGGACCGGCAACATGTCAGCAGTGCCTCTAGACGCTGTAGAGCCTTCCACAAGTCGCGCCGCTGGGCAGGCTAATTTAAGGACTCTTCGGCGGCTGAGGTCCACTGGTGATATTGCGACCGGTCCTGTTACTTGGGCCAGTATCGTCGGGGCGTCGGGTGCGTCAGGTAGCGGTTTTGTGGCGGAGAGTGATGTTGAGAGGCCCTCTACTAGTCGTGCCGCCGGGCTGACAACCAGAGGGCCCTCGCAGCATCAGTCATCTGCCTCAGAGACCGCTTCCAGGTCGAAACATAAACCCGCTGCCTCCGTTTCAGTGAGGGCTATGAGCACCGTGGGGTCTTCTGCTGGTCGGGCTGTTGAGCCTACCAGTGGAAGGGCAGCACGGCTCTCATTGCCACACGTAGAGGCAGTTACTGTGTCTTATGACACAACAATCACCGGAGGGAACGTAGAGGCAATGGCTGCTGCAGGACCCTCTACCAGTCGTGCTGCAGGGTCGACTAGTAGTGGGACCTCTCAGCAAACACTGTCTTCTGCGACTGCAGCAGTACTGCCAGGTGGAACTCCGCTGGCGGTTCTACCTCGCAACTCGCATTCTTCCACTCGGGGAGGAGTGCCACCCAACTCCCTTGGCAGGGCTGCAGCCCATGTCAGAGGAGGAAGACGTGCTAGAGGCAGAGGGCCTCGACGAGCTTTGGCTGGGAAGCTCGTCCAACGGTCTCTAGAACAGCAGAGACGATGAGTGCCATCAAGGTACTCCAGGCGAACCTGCACCATGCCATAGGGGCATCGGCCACAGTATGCAGGCTTTTCGCGGAAAACAAATTCAGCCTTGCGCTAATACAGGAGCCCTGGGTAATCTGTGGCCAGGTCTGCGGACTCAATACGAATCATAGTAAGTTGCTTTACTTTCGTGGAGATGTTGTGCCAAGAGCGGCCATACTAATTGAAAAAAGTTTTAATTATCTCCCTCTTACTAATTTCATTTCCAGAGATCTCGTAGCCATACTGGCGGAGGTCCCCAGTGCGAACGGAGTACAGGAGGTCGTGCTGGCGTCTGCATACTTTGCTGGGGACTCGCAACAAATCCAATCGAGGTCCAGGATTTAATTAGTGATTGTCGTCAGTCCAATCGTCAATTTGTTGTTGGCTATGATGCTAATGCCCATCATACCATCTGGGGTAGTAGCAACATCAACGAACGAGGTGAGTGTCTTCTAAATTACTTAGTATCTAATAGTGTAGATATTGTAAATAGGGGATGTAAGCCTACTTTCATTACTGCAGCCAGGGAAGAGGTGCTGGACCTCACCCTAGCCAGCAGGATATTGTCCGATTCTATTGTGAATTGGAGAGTCTCAGATGAAGCGTCCCTGTCTGATTATCAACACATAGTTTTTGCTAATGTAATTAATCCTAGAAGGACTAATTGGAGTCTGTTCCAAGCCATTGTGGGCCAAAGATAGATTCCATTGCTACCTCCATCAGCTCAGTCGATGAACTGGAAGAGGTAGCAACTCAGCTCAATAATGTGCTAATTTCTTCCTATCAAGACAGCAATTCCGTTCCTACAACTAAAATGGTGCGCAAGGTACCCTGGTGGAACAATCAGCTGTCAGATATGCGCAAGCATGTCAGGAAGTTATTCAATAAATCAAAACGTACAAAGCAGTGGAATGAATATAGGGTTGCACTGACGGAGTACAATACAGAAATTAGGAAGTCAAAACGCGATTGCTGGAGAAGACACTGTGAGAGTATCTCCTCGCTGCCTGAGGCAGCACGTCTTCAAAGGGTTTTCGCCAAAGATTCTTCTAATGGGATTGGTCTCCTCAAAAGGCATGATGGCACTTTTACTGCCAATCACCGCGAGACTCTGGAAACTTTACTTCATATTCATTTTCCGGGGTCTTCTACGGAAGTTACTCCGTTCTCTCCTGAAGTACATGATCATAGGATCTGCTTCTCCAATAGGACGAAGAGCCTTTCAGGGGTCATTTTTGACCGGAATAAGGTTAAATGGGCAGTGGCCTCTTTTAAACCTTATAAATCCCCAGGGGGTGACAGGATCTTTCCAGCAATGTTGCAGAACTGTCTGAAAACCATCCTTGACCACCTAGTTAAACTGTTTAGGGCAAGTTTCAATTGGGGATACATTCCAAGTTCTTGGAGGAAGGTGGTTGTCGTCTTCATTCCCAAATAAGACAATAGGCTTCTGGAACTCCCTAAATCTTACAGGCCTATAAGCCTCACGTCTTTCCTACTTAAAACCATGGAAAAACTGCTTGATTTACACTTTAGAAGCAAACTTGCAAGCTCGATACCTCTTCATCGCACGCAGTTTGCTTACATTAAGGGTAAATCGACCGAAGTCGCATTACATTGCCTTGTCAATAAAATTGAAAAAACCTTTCGATCCAAAGAGATTGCGCTCTGTGCTTTCCTTGACATTGAGGGTGCCTTCGACAATACTGGATTCGGTTCAATTTCCAAAGCTCTGGAATGTAAGGGTATTGATTCCCAATCCATTGCCTGGGTGGATGCCATGCTGAGGAAGCGTGAAATCTCATCCACGCTAGGCAAAGCCACTGTGTGCACTAAGGCTGTAAAAGGCTGCCCACAAGGCGGTGTTCTATCACCTCTGTTGTGGTCCTTAGTAATTGATGACCTTTTGACCAAACTAGATGAGTCTGGTTTTGAGGCCATCGGTTATGCGGATGATTTGGTAATCATCGTCTCTGGAAAGTATGATTCAACTATCACGGAGGTGATGAAATCAGCTCTCCTATTGATTTCAAATTGGTGCGCCGTAGAAGGCCTATCAATCAATCCCAACAAAGCAGTTCTTGTTCCCTTTACTAAGAAATACAAACTGGACCTCGGTCCCATTTCCATACAAGACACTGTTATTGTGTACTCTGATGAGGTCAAATATTTAGGCATCACGCTTGACAAACGACTTAACTGGAACACTCACTTACACACTGTCCTCTTAAAAGCCACTAGGGCTTTCTGGGCCTGCAAAAGACTCTTTGGTAAAACATGGGGTCTTACTCCTAAGATGATCTTTTGGCTCTACACCATGATAGTTAGACCTGTCATAGCCTATGCGGCTCTAGTGTGGTGGCCCAAAGTCATGCAGGGCCATCACCAAACTTAACAAGCTCCAAAGGCTTGCTTGCGTCTCCATAACTGGAGCTATGCGCACCTGTCCAACTCCTACCATTGAAGCGTTGATTGGCCTGGTGCCATTACACATTTTCATCAAGAAAACAGCTGCAAATACTGCTTTGCGGCTGCGTATATCGTCAAGCTTACTGGAAGGCAACTATGGTCACCTGAGCATTCTTGACGAAATCCCTAACACTCCAATATGTACTGTATCGGATTATATGGTTAGGGATCTATGTTTCGGTAGGAAATTCAACATCATTCTTCCTTCCAGGTCCGAATGGGATGGCCAATGTCCCGATTTCGGTCCCTTTGCTCTCAATTGGTATACAGACGGCTCGAAAATGGACTGTGGTTCTGGTACCGGAGTTGCTGGACCCAATACTAGAATCTCAATTCCTCTGGGTATTTGGCCCAGTGTCTTTCAAGCCGAAATATACGCAATTGAGACCTGCGCTAATATAAACCTGCATAAAGGTCTTAAAGGCGCAAATATTGTAATTTTCTCAGATAGCCAGGCGGCTCTCTTAGCACTCTCTTCATGGAGTTTTTCATCTAAACTGGTGAAAGAGTGTTTTGATAGTCTCCAGCGCTTGTCTACCCGTAACAAAGTTACGCTTTGTTGGGTACCCGGTCACCGTGACATTGCTGGTAATGAAGCCGCCGATGAACTGGCTAGGCAAGGTTCATCTACCAAGCACTTCGGCCCCGATCCGTTTTGCGGAATCGGCTGGGCCTCTACGAAATCTATAGTTGAGGAGTGGTCTAAGGCAAAATGGCTAGAGTATTGGAACTCTATCCCGGGCTTAAGACAGGCAAAAGCTCTCACCATTCCGCTTGCCCAAAATCAGTCCATCTCTTATTCCAAACCTTATCTTAGGCTATTGGTGGGCTACATGTCTGGACACCATGGGCTCAGATATCACCTAAGCAAAATAGGTCTGTCCAATGAGACAAAATGTCGTCTATGTAGGGAAGACGACGAGACGACACTTCACATTCTGTGTGAGTGTCCGGCCATGGCTCGGCTCAGAGGAAGAATCTTTGATTATTCGTTTTTGACGGCTGATGACATGAAATCTTCTTCAACGAAAGATGTCTTGACTTTTACTAGGTCAGCCGAACGTCTTTTGTCATAAAATGGGGAATGGCACAAAAGATCTTTTAGGTCGCAGTGCCTGCCTGGTTGGGCTCCTCTAACACTAATAATAATAACAGATAACAACGTGGTGAGGGTAAATAATTGGGAAGTATCTAGCAAACAGTCCTGCTCGGATCATAGCTGGATACTCTTCAATTTGGATCTCAAGGTAGATCCACCCATACCATTCAGAAATCCAAAAAGAACCAACTGGCAGCGGTTCAGAAATATGGTGGATACCAAGCTAGAGAAGGTTCCATTCACTAACTTAACATCCACCGACACTCTCGATAAAAAAGTCGAGACCCTTGAACGTGCTTTCGATAAAGCCTTCAAGGCGTCTTGCCCCTTAAAACTTAGCAAAAAGACTCTTCCTCCGTGGTGAAATGATCAGCTCTCGGAACTAAGAAGTAAAGCCAGGATAGCGTTTAATCACGGCTACTCCACAGCACCATTCGATTCCATCTTACATTAGGAAATCGGATGGTAACTGGACGGGTACGGCTGAGGAATCCCTGGATCTTCTCTTAAACACACATTTTCCCGGTTGTAGAAGCGACGGTATCAATTGTGAATCTGCGGAGCTCTCTACAATTAACACAGCGGAGGTGGCAACCGAAATTATCGACGACGAGAAAATCGCATGAGTGATTAAAAGTTTTTCACCCTTTAAATCACCAGATGGAATAATCTCCATCATGTTACAGGTAACTTCGGATCGGGAGCTGCCCTGGTTACGTGAAATTTTTAAGGCGTGTCTAAAATTCAATTACATCCCGACAATCTGAAAGCGAGTTAAGGTCATCTTTATACCGAAGGCAGGTAAAAGAGGACACGAAAAAGCGAAGTCTAACATAAGTCTAACATCTTTCGCTCTCAAAACATTTGAAAGGCTGCTAGATATCTACTAACGGAAGTTGCTAAGTAATTCTGGTATATCTACCGTTCAACATGCTTACCTCAAAGGCAGGTCCACAGAAACGGCCTTCCATGAGGTTGTGCAGACGGTGGAAAGGTCTCTAAAAAACAAACAATACACAATGGCTGCCTTTTTGGATATTGAAGGCGTCTTTAATAATGTTCGTACTGAGTCAATCCAACAGTCATTAGCATGTTTAGGAGTGAACAGCTGGATCGCTACCATGCTAAGGACAAGGATCATCAGTGCAAACTTAGGTAACACTCATCTTGTCAAACACGTCAGTAGAGCTACCCCACAAGGAGTGGTAATATCACCGTTACTCTGGCTGTGCGTTATAAACGGTATTTTGATTAAATTGAGCAGAGGAGGTGTCAAGGTTGTAGCGTATGCGGACGACGTGACCCTGATGGTATCAGGGTTGTGCCTCAGCGTGATCTGTGGAATCATGCAAAAGGCACTGGAAGAACTCAGTACTTGGGCCACTGGATGTGGACTTGGATTAAATCCAAGCAAGACAGTACTGATGCTTTTCACCAACAGAACCAAAATACCTAACTTTGACCCTCCTCAACTCAATGGTCAAATGATAGCCACGTCAACCAGCGTTAGGTACCTTGGAGTAATCCTGGACCCTAAGCTGAACTGGTGGATAAATACAGAAAACCGGGTGAAAAAAGCGAGCATCGCCTTCTATGCCTGTAAACGAATGATTGGTAGGAGATAGGGCCTCCAACCAAAACTAACTCTATGGATGTACAAAGCGGTTGTACGTCTAATCTTAGCTTACGGAGCTTTGGTATAGTGGAAAGCCATCAACAAAAAATAATGGATAATAAACAACCTTCATTGGAGCTCAGCGTGCCACTAGCAAAGAGTTCCTAAAAATGCTAAAGGAAATTTCCGCAGACATCTCTATCAAATACGCAGCTCAAGGTCTTGATTGGGTGTTCATTCCACCAGATGCTCCTCATATGGGCGGACTGTGGGAGTCTGCTGTCAAAAGCTTCAAAACGCATTTGAAGAAAGTGGCAGGGAACCACAGATTCACCTTTGAAGAATTTGCAACTCTTCTCGCACGCATCGAAGCAGTACTTAATTCTCGCCCTCTTTCCCCAATTTCTCAGGATCCAGAAGAACTCCTTGCACTCACTATGTGTATTACCTCTGGCATAGACCCACCTAATTCTTCTCACCCATACTGTCTTAGTTATACATTGATGAAATCTCCACTCGATGAGTTTAATGCAACCATTTTCTTTCAGCATCCCCTGCTTGTCACCTACTAATATTTTATTTTCCCTTTCACAGACCACCGAAAGAACGCAGTGCTGACGTACATCAGTGTCAGGTGTGCTTCCGTTATCACTCGCTGCGCTTTTGCAGAAGCTTCCACGTCATGCCGCCAAGTCAGCGTGCGGAAGTTGTAAGAAAACACAACTATTGTTTTAATTGCCTGGCACGCACCCACGCCACTGGATGCTGTGACTCTCCAAACGACTGCAGAATTTGCCACAAAGCACACCACACCATGCTCCACAAAGACACCAACAACAGAGGACGCATCACCCAACATGCGCATCAACGACAGCACCGTATAGCCAGAAGGAAAGTTTCATTCAAACCAGACTGTTCTTGCCATGGACGTGCCCGGTCATCTACGTCCCGGCGCGCATCTGTTCAATATCAAGCAGCATCACGTCGTGTGAATAATGTGAACGCCCCCTTGAACGGGTCCAAAAATATACGCCGCATTGCTGGCGGGCTAGAAACAACGTGTCGACGAGCCCACCGTCTGCTTAAGTCCGCCGTGCAGACGCTTCAACAGCTTCAACAAACTATGGACGTTGCACACGTGCAAGGGGGCCGCCATGTTGGAACCAGTTCCAAATGAACTAAAAATTCCTACTTGTACTTATTTGTAAATTTGCCACCATTCTATTATTTTGTAAATTAGAATATTCTAGTACTTGTACTAAAAACTGAATTCAACCTAGTACTAGTCTTAAGCTTTCAATGTATATATATATCCCTAAGCTTTTCATTTCTTCCAGGGGTAACGGCTATAAAAGCCGCCCACACATAATTCTTTTTTTTTATTATTTTTACTATTCATATTTACATAATTAACTCGGCGAACCCGAATCGCATCAAAATCATATTATATTCATTTTTAATTAAATAAAACCCTGAGTGTGTAACGTTTAAGAAAAAAAATAGAAATTCTTATTTCGAACGTCAGGGAATTATACACTGGGTTATGATTTCAAATATTAGTAGCTTATATGGGATATTGAAAGATTAAGAACTATCACTAAGATCACTGATGAGGAATTGTGGCGGATTCCGAAACGGCCGTCTGATTTGCCCGTCTCTATATACATTGTTGTTGTGATGACTACATTTGTTCATTAACCTGTTTATATTGTCACCGTCACTTTCGCGCTCAAATTAAATTAACGGAGAAAGACGGAACCTCTGCGTTGCCAGCTATCTCAGTGGAGAAGTGGTCGCAGGTTCAAAATAAAATGAAAATAAGAATAAAAAAAATACATTTTTAGGAAACGCTCGATTTCTGTAGCTCAATACTGAGCTACCGCACAATTTTACAAAAGGTAAAATTAAATTTCACCCGCACAACCTGCTGGGCTCACGAGCACACAAACGGACTTCCACAAATTTTAAAACGAAAGGAGAGAAAATAAAGTTAGTAGTAGGAGAAGCCTACTCCACAAACAAAATAGTCACTTGCAGTTAGCACCAACTGCCAAAAAGTGACCACAAAAAAAAATAATATAAAAATAAAATGATACTCCCTGGGTTAATGGGTTTATGAACCCTTCTATATTCGCGCACAAGGATCGCGACCCGAAAATTAATTCCCGAACAAAGTAACCCGGCTAAAATTACTTTACCACTGTCGCTACAAATTAGCGACACAACAAAATAAAAATTGATTTTAACTCCGCGCTCAATATTTAATAGAATTAATAAATTAAATTTAACACTATTGGTCCACCACGACTTGGTGGTACCAATCACAATAATATTAATTTAAAATACTTTGGTACACCCGACTTGGTGATACCAAAGTACACAAAAATTAATTCACCAAAAAAAAAAAAGACACAAAACAAAATTTAATAATTCGCGCAAAAAAATCGCACAAGATTCAAAAAAGTGTATAATTTAAAATAAATCGTGAAATATTCGCACTAAGAAAAATCCTGATAGTCGCTCTCGAAAGCTAGCACAGAACTGAATATAAGTACGGTGCAAAAATATGTACCACTTATATTCAGCCACATACATTATATTTTCGTCCGCTATGTCAGCAGGACACAATGCAGTTTCTCCAAGAAACTGGTCTCTAAACGGGAAATCATCATACCCATACATGTGTGGGTGTACATGATTACACCCTGGACAAAGTCCCCGACCCAACCAATTGTATGAGAATTGGCGGCAATGCACCTGTATTAGTGCATAGCGGAGTCATACCGTTGAATTTTCACTAGAAAATCAACCAAACGAGAGAACCAAAGTTTTCCCGTTTTTCCGCAAATTTACAACAAATACACCTCTGCGCTCTCTTACAGAAGTCTCCATATTCCCACTCCCAGTAGTATAATCTAGTACTAAATGGTACTCTTTTACTATTGTGAATGTGGATATCGGCCAAAAAAGAAGAGGAAGAGTGACAGAAGAAAGATAAAGAAAGAAAAGACGAAAAAGGTTAGGAAGTGCAGCACGCGGCTGCGCTTCCTAACAAAATTAAAATTAAATAATTTTAATTTCGCGAGTGACGCGCCGCGGAATTAAATCGCGATAACCCCACCTCTACCTCCGCGAAAGTTGCTTGGACTCACCAAGAGGACAACAACTTTCGACCAGCACACCCTTAGTCCGGCCAGTACTCCTCAGTATGCGGTCTCAGGTCTTGAACATGCCAAGTACCTTTTTCCCTACCGTCTTCATCTTCTAATATATAGGTCCAAGGAGATACCCTCTTTTTAATCCTAAACGGTCCAATAAATTTCGGAGCCAACTTCGCGGCGAAGAAGTTTGCAGCATCCGACAGTACAAAATTTTTCCTCCACACCAACTCGTTTGGTAAATACTGTGTATCCCTACGTCTTAAATTATAAGTCTGCGCCATCTTGGCGCTTGCTGTCTGTAGCTTAATGCGTATGTTTTCCCTCAAGTCTGCCATTTGCTTGGCTCTGTCTTCGATACTTGTCGTAGTCGTTTCGTCAAAGTCATTTTCCCGTCTGTAATCCTTGTCTCCCCGGACTGCCATGTTTCGCCCAAAGTTTGCATAGTACGGAGAAACCCCCAAGACTTCATGTTGTGCTGTGCGTATACAACATGCTACCTTCGACAGGTGGGTATCCCAAGTCTTGTGATTTTCCGACACATATGCCCTTAACGTCGTCTTAATCGTCTGGTTAATGCGCTCCGCTGGGTTTGCCTGAGGGTGATAATGAGCCGTGTATCTAATGCGCACCCATACGACTCACATAGAGCCTTTAGCTCTTTGCTCCTAAATTGGGGGCCATTGTCGCACACAATGGAACCAGGGACACCAAAGAGAAGGAACACATTGTCTTCCAACTCTCTTAAAATGCTCTTGGCTGTTGCCGTCCGCAACGGAAACAAGAGCGGAAACTTAGTGAAGTAGTCGACCACAGTGAGTATATAAGAATACCCCCGGTTTGACCTCACTAAGGGCCCTACCAGATCCACACAGATCATTTCAAAAGGTTCTAAGACCTTGGTCCTACCTACCATACAACCAGCTGGTCTTCTGTTTTCAGGTTTGACACTCTGACAAACCTGACACCCACGAACATACCTACTAACATCCGCCTTCATCTTCGGCCAAAAATATCTCTCTAATACCCTACTAAAGGTTTTCAAAACTCCCATATGGCCCGCTAAAGGGTCATCATGACATTCGACTAATGCCTTTCCCCTATCACCCTTACCTAGGACTCTTTTCCAGTCATATGCCTGGTTATACATATTCTGGGGTCCTGTTTTGACGTGCTTATACAAATCTCCATTCTGGATACGCCACGCCGGATAATTTAATGGGTCTTCCGATACCCTTTTACACATATTAGTTAGCCACGTATCTCGCGACGACTCCGCGACTTCGTTCACGACCGGAACACTTCTCGATAACATGTATGGAACGACATGTTCTTTACCTTTACGATGTACGATCACGTAATCGTATTGTTGCAACTTCAACGCCCATCGCGCCAATCTACCATACTAACGAATAATGATCGGTCACTACTGTGAAACGAACACCTTCGATGTATGGTCTCAACTTCTCAACCGCCCACAAAACCGCCAAACATTCCTTCTCCGTCGTTGAATATTTTCTTTCACTCCTACTCAGGGACCTACTTAGGTAAGAAATTACTTTTTCCCCCTCGTCAAACTCCTGCGTCAATACAGCACCCACTCCAAAGTCTGATGCGTCAGTCTGTAGTACAAAGGGTCTATCAAGGTCTGGGCAACTTAGGACAGGAGCTGTTACTAAACACTCCTTGGCCCGCAAGAAACTATCTTCACATTCCTGAGACCAGTGAAACCTCTTATTTTTCTTTGTAAGATCAGTAAGGGGCCTCACAAATTCCGCGAAATGTGACACAAACCTACGGTACCACGAAACAGTTCCCACAAAGGATCGTACTTCCTTAACATTTCGGGGCGCTGGTATCTTAAGCATGGCCTCGACCTTCTCCGGATCTACATGTAGACCCTGTCGATCGATAACATACCCAAGATACTTAAGCGAAGATAAACAAAAGTTACACTTCTGCCGATTCAAACGTAAACCCGCGTTGCATATACGGGTCAGGACCTCCTTGAGCACTTCAATGTGTTTCGCGAACGTGTTCGTGACTATGATGATATCATCAAGGTACACGAGCACGTGAGGCTCTAAGTCGGCACCAATGACTCTGTCAATAAATCTCTGCCAAGTGGCAGGCGCATTATGCAGACCGAAAGGCATACGCTTGAATTGGTACAAACCCCTACCAGGGACAGTAAATGCCGTGAAGGCCCTAGAATTCTCCGCCACTGGTATTTGCCAATAGGCGGATTTAATATCTAAGCTAGATAAGTATTTAGCATCTTTCAGCTTGTCTAAAGTAGCTGAAACATACGGTAAAGGGTAACTATCTTTTTCAGTATTTTTGTTAAGGGTCCTATAGTCCACACAAAACCTATACGTATCGTCCTTCTTTTTATCATTACCACAGGAGAAGCCCATGGACTATGTGATACCTCAACCACCCCCTTCTCTAACATGTCTTCTAGTTCCGTATCAATTCGTTTCTGAATCGCCGGCGACACGGGATAATACCGTTGTTTAATCGGTTCGACGTTCGGTTTGGTTCGGATCCGATGTTCGACCAAATGAGTACACCCAAGACCATCAGGCATACTTTCGAAAGTATCCACAATCAATCGGCTTAATTCCTCCTCTTCACTCCTGGACAATTGTGTCCTCTCAATTATCGTCGCGACTGACGAGACCTCGACTTGGCCTGAGAAACTCCACTGATCCTTGGATAAATCTGGTACAATACCCGACTTTACCCAAAAGTCAACACCAAGGATCAGCTTCTGTGGAAGATTCGGAATTATTAAACAATTTATGAGGACCGACTTGCCCTCTACCTCGATTGGTAGTGAAACTGTACCCTCGACCGGTACCCGCTCTCCATCCGCCAATGCTACATCGCGAATATTACACGCATTGGGTTTAATACCCCACGATTTTAAAATTTCCCATCCAGGGCGCCCGAGTATGGTGCGCGTTGCACCCGAATCCAATAAAGCCCTAATTAGCACGCCAAAAATTTTAACTCCTAAATATGGCCTACTATCCGAATCATTTTTCGAAAACGCAAAACCTAGACACACAACTTCTCGATCTAAATGAGAAGGCCTAATACCTAACACCAGCTAACACCAGCCACAGGAGCTCGCACCACATTTCCCGAATTATTTGGGATACGATTATCCTCTCTAGGGCCCGTCCGACCCATGGCAGAAGCACTGCCTCCATTATTTCGAATATCTGTAATGGCCCGTTGGCCCGCCGTACACCGAGGACAATCCCGCTTCATTACGCCCGCTCTTCCGCAACCGTAACATTTTATACCGTTGGGACAGTTCGCCGACACATGTCCAAATCGCTTACTGTTGAAGCACCGGAACGACGCTAGCTTCGACTGTGTTGGTGCCTTTATCCGACGCTCCAATCGTTGATCGCGAAGTGGCGCATTAAGTTCCGCGACATCTGGTCCAATCGATACGTACGCGAGATCCGGTTCCAGTAGGTTCTTCGACCGACTACTGGGTGGTGGAACAAATGATTCCACGTTTGTCCGAACTGTTTCCAGTCGACGTCCGAGGGAAACCAATTCGGGCAACGATTTCGGCTCAGCCAACCCCAGCTGAGTTTGATAGAAAGGCGAAAGATTCGCCATAATTAATCCTAATATCCGACGCTCGGATAATGGTTCGGAAAGCCTGCCGAACATCCCTTTCATCGCCGCAACATAAACTCCAATGGACTCCGTACCTCCTTGAGTCCGACGTCTGATCTCGTCCAGTAAAATTTCGTCGTAGTTGGGTGGTAAAAACTCCAACTTTAGCTCCACTACTAGCTCTTGCCAGCTAGACACCATTTTGCGCACCGCGCGGAACCATAACGAAGAAGTTTAGTCTCACTGACTCCACGAGCTTCACACAGCTCGCCCACACGCTCCAGGAAGGCATTGAGAGACAAACCAGTCTTCTCGCCATTGAACTTTACTTCCCACTTAGCCAAATTTTCAAATTTTTCTAAGGCTACGGCACCTCCAGCCGAAGGTGCAGTCCTAACCCCAGGGGTATCTAACCCCACTTCTACTGCAGCCTCCTTCTGCAGAGTTCCCCTCTGAATATTTCCTAACATGGGCCTTGGCACCGCCATTGGTGCAGCCTCTTCCTCATCCCCACCTACCAGCTCATCAAGCTCAGATAGAAGCATAACTAGCTTACTTTTGAGCTCCATTTGTTCTGACGCTCCTACACCATCAGTGGGCTTCGCCCGAGAAATCCGCCCAAGCGCCCACTCGCTCTTCACGAGTATCTTCTGGTACTCGGAAGACTTCGTATCCTTGGGTGGCGACAACATTAAATTCACAATCTCAGAAATTTTTTCGACAATCGCATCTTTATCCTCTCCAAAGAGAAACGGATAATCGGCGAAAACGTCAACGGATCCGTGCCGTTCGACAATCCTGGAAGCCCTCAACGACTTCCTCATGACATCCACTGTGTCAATTTTTAAGCCCCGAGACTCCATCTCGTAGGTCAACTCTTCTTGGTTTAAACGATTTATTTCCATAATTGAGATTAAGAAGAAAAAAAAATTGAAATAAAAGAAAAGAGAGGAAAAAAAAAACAAAATCGCAGAATTTCCCAACAGAAAATTTCCCACTAGTATACACTAGTCACAGATAAAAAAAATAAAAACACGAAAATAATGTAGTAAATAAAAAAAATTAAATAATAATTGTTTGCAAAAAAAAAATAAATAATAATAATAAAAAAAATAATTAAAATATCGCAAAATTAAAAAAATTAAAACTTTAATAACGCAAGAAATCGACAAAATTTATCTTTAATTAAACTTTAACTTTAATTTATACCGAGAAAAAAAATTAAATTAAAAGAAAATTAAAAAAATTAATTTAAAAAAAATTTATAACAACTAGAATTTAGTGAAATCAAATAGGATAAAATTAAAAAATATTTTAATAAAAAATTTAAATGAAATTTTTTTTTAATAAAACGAGGAACCGAAAAACAAAAAAAAATGAACTTTAAATTAACTTTAATTTTAAATTATAAAAGCAAAATCAAATTAAAGAAAAATTTAGTAAAAAAATATAATTAAAAAAATAAAAAAAATTTAAGAAAATTGAATAAAACCCGAAATTTTTTTTTTTTTTTAAAAAATTAAAGTAAAAAAAAATTAATTTAATAAAACCGAATTTAACAAAATAATAAAACGGAACGGACTCACCGAACGCAAAACCAAAACCACCAACCAAGTTTCCCGGACAAAGTTGGGTACTTCCACACAATTTTTTTTTCCTTCCGACCGCCGATGTTCAAAATTTGCTGGAACTCAAAATAAAGTTTCTGAAAGGGGGAAAAAATTATAAGTGACACATTCACTAAAATATAAAAAAAAATACAAAAATACACGTTCGTAAGAATTCCGATTCTCAATTTAAATTTCTTAATAAATGAATGCCGTACGTTGGGCGCCAATTTGTCACCGTCACTTTCGCGCTCACATTAAATTAACGGAGAAAGACGGAACCTCTGCGTTGCCAGCTATCTCAGTGGAGAAGTGGTCGCAGGTTCAAAATAAAATGAAAATAAGAATAAAAAAAATACATTTTTAGGAAACGCTCGATTTCTGTAGCTCAATACTGAGCTACCGCACAATTTTACAAAAGGTAAAATTAAATTTCACCCGCACAACCTGCTGGGCTCACGAGCACACAAACGGACTTCCACAAATTTTAAAAAGAAAGGAGAGAAAATAAAGTTAGTAGTAGGAGAAGCCTACTCCACAAACAAAATAGTCACTTGCAGTTAGCACCAACTGCCAAAAAGTGACCACAAAAAAAAATAATATAAAAATAAAATAATACTCCCTGGGTTAATGGGTTTATGAACCCTTCTATATTCGCGCACAAGGATCGCGACCCGAAAATTAATTCCCGAACAAAGTAACCCGGCTAAAATTACTTTACCACTGTCGCTACAAATTAGCGACACAACAAAATAAAAATTGATTTTAACTCCGCGCTCAATATTTAATAGAATTAATAAATTAAATTTAACACTATTGGTCCACCACGACTTGGTGGTACCAATCACAATAATATTAATTTAAAATACTTTGGTTCACCCGACTTGGTGATACCAAAGTACACAAAAATTAATTCACCAAAAAAAAAAAAAGACACAAAACAAAATTTAATAATTCGCGCAAAAAAATCGCACAAGATTCAAAAAAGTGTATAATTTAAAATAAATCGTGAAATATTCGCACTAAGAAAAATCCTGATAGTCGCTCTCGAAAGCTAGCACAGAACTGAATATAAGTACGGTGCAAAAATATGTACCACTTATATTCAGCCACATACATTATATTTTCGTCCGCTATGTCAGCAGGACACAATGCAGTTTCTCCAAGAAACTGGTCTCTAAACGGGAAATCATCATACCCATACATGTGTGGGTGTACATGATTACACCCTGGACAAAGTCCCCGACCCAACCAATTGTATGAGAATTGGCGGCAATGCACCTGTATTAGTGCATAGCGGAGTCATACCGTTGAATTCTCACTAGAAAATCAACCAAACGAGAGAACCAAAGTTTTCCCGTTTTTCCGCAAATTTACAACAAATACACCTCTGCGCTCTCTTACAGAAGTCTCCATATTCCCACTCCCAGTAGTATAATCTAGTACTAAATGGTACTCTTTTACTATTGTGAATGTGGATATCGGCCAAAAAAGAAGAGGAAGAGTGACAGAAGAAAGATAAAGAAAGAAAAGACGAAAAAGGTTAGGAAGTGCAGCACGCGGCTGCGCTTCCTAACAAAATTAAAATTAAATAATTTTAATTTCGCGAGTGACGCGCCGCGGAATTAAATCGCGATAATATATAACTTCAAATAACGAAATTGACATGAACTTAAGTCATGACTTTGAAAATTAACCTCTAGATTTAATTTTCATAGTCTCCTAAAAAACTATCATGAAAATCAGATTCTTCAAAATACATTGGTTTTGTAGAAGTGCTGTGCAAAATGAGGCTCATAAAATTTATTTTTCCGATGTACAGGCAGCTTTATAGTACACATCGTTCATTTACTAAAAGACTGTCATAACTCTTACATTATGGTTAATATTTGAAACACAGACTTCAATACAGTTCCGATTGTGAGTCGTCGGAAAAAAAGATTGATACTTGTCGGAAAGGTATGTTGTTGTTGTTAAAGTGGCGGTTCATGCCACGAACCCAATGAGCGCTAATGCGCCGTTTTGATACCCCATCCTCAGTTGTTCTTGGTTTGTATGGTTTTATTTTGCAGGGGGAAAAATCAGATCCATCCTGACTGGTTTATGAAGCTTAGTAATTCGTTTGGACTTATTTCACCAAGGTTTGCCTAGAGTTTTCATCCTGGTTCGTCCCAGAGCCGGGCATTCACATAGGAGGTGGGAGATAGTCTCTTTTTCCTCCGGATAGTCGCAGCTGCGGCAAGTGGTGTTGTGCGGAATTCTCGTTTTGGCTGCTTGCTCACCAAGTTAGATGATATGACGGCCGAATCAAGAGCCCTGATTGCGGCCTGGCTATCCGAAAAAACCGCGATATGTGGTTTGAAGGTCTTGAGCGTCCTACTTGCCTCCCTTATTGTTAGCATTTTACCCTGAAATACACTAGCAGAGTTAGAGAGGCGGACCGATCGATTAAAGTCTAGTTTTCCTGAAAAAATTCCTGCTCCCACACCACAGTTCATCTTGGATCAGGTTGATGGTATCAGGGTTGTGCCTCAGCGTGATCAGTGGAATCATGCAAAAGGCACTGGAAGAACTCAGTACTTGGGCCACTGGATGTGGACTTGGATTAAATCCAAGCAAGACAGTACTGATGCTTTTCACCAACAGAACCAAAATACCTAACTTTGACCCTCCTCAACTCAATGGTCAAATGATAGCCACGTCAACCAGCGTTAGGTACCTTGGAGTAATCCTGGACCCTAAGCTGAACTGGTGGGTAAATACAGAAAACCGGGTGATAAAAGCGAGCATCGCCTTCTATGCCTGTAAACGAATGATTGGTAGGAGGAACCAAAACTAACTCTATGGATGTACAAAGCGGTTGTACGTCTAATCTTAACTTACGGAGCCTTGGTATAGTGGAAAGCCATCAACAAAAAATATATCCTAAAATTAGAACGTATCCAACGACCAGCTTGTGTAGGAGTTACTGGAGCAATAC
>CAVNUY010000016.1:0-205765 GCA_963691655.1 Toxonevra muliebris | reverse complement strand
CATTAATTTTGAGTATTTTTTTAATTTTGTTTATGTTGTCCTTGTGAAATTGTTTATCGCTTAAAGATAGTACCTTTGCTATTAAATTGTCTACTGTGTTGATTTTTTGTGTGATTGGTTGTGTTGAAAAATAGTTTATTATTCGTCCTGATGCTGTGGGTTTCATGTACCAGTTCAAAGCTATATTTTTATTTCGTCTGTATAATTTTGTGTCAAGATATGATATTTTTCTGTCATTTTCAATTTCCATTGTGAACTGTAGTTCACACGTAGTCCAATCACACGCTCAGCACAATTTTTACGAACACTAAAACTCCAACAACAAAAGTGCAACAATGCAATGTTGTTTACGAGATCGGCTGTAATGGGAATGAGAGCGAGAAATGTAATCTTGTATACATAGGCACAACAAAAAGACTTTTGGAACCAGAATAGCGGAACATCAGGCAGACATAAAGAGGGAAAAAACAACAACAGCACTAGCACAACATATGTTAGAAAAACACCACACTGCAAATTTTAAACAAGTACAAATACTGGACAGAGAAAAAAGAGAGAGCACAAGATACACACTAGAGAGCCTACATATACAGAAAAAACTAAGAAAAACGATGAACACCAAAGAAGACAAAGACAATATAAGCTGCAGTGTGGCAATCAATAATATTCGGCGTTAAAAAATGTTACGTGTTTTGTAAAGTTTTTTCGTGTTTTTTTGTCTTTTGTTAATTAAGGACTATATTTTATTTTATCTAATTTAATTACTTGACTGAATGTTTTACAAATAGTATTTACTGTAAGTGTTAAAATGTTATGATATCTTTGTAATAATTATAGTTTTTTAAAAATATGTAAATTTTCTCAAAAAACAGATAAATAAATAAAAATCCCCTGAAGAAGGCCTAAAATATGCGCCGAAACGTTGGGAAAAAAGTATGAAATAGTTAACTATTTGCGTATGAAAATTTCGACCAAAAAGCCTGTCATTATAATCTCGTTAACAATACATAAATTGGTCTAATAGAAAATTAAAGATAATAATTATTGTCTGATTTTTATTTTTTAAATCTGGTTTAAAAATTATTTTTGATTTTTATGTTTTTGTTCATCCGAAAAAATCAACTTATGAATTTTTTTTTTCGAGAATATAAATTATTGTTTGAGTTAAATTTTTTTGTATAAGAATAAAAATTATTTTTTGAGTTTTATTTTCATAGGGAATAAAAATTGTTGATTGAGTTTAATTTTTTTTTTCTAAATGAAAAACTCAAAACCTCATAAATCCTTGTTATTGCGAGTACGGTTATTCCATGTTGAGCAATTTATAGTCGAATTTCCATAGAATATTTTGGCCCCTTTGGCACCAACCATTATGGGTCTTTTTAGCTCTTTTCGAAAAATTTTCTTTTTTTACAAGGATTGATAGAGGGTTAATATGTTCAAAAAATATGTTGCTCATCAAATTTTACTTTAGGTCACTGAACAACAAAAATCTGTAAAGTTGATTTTGGTAAAAATAAACCCAAGTTTCAAAAATGTTTCAAATTTTCACCTTTTATACGCAGTGAACAAGTGTGTCTTTAAATTATTTTCGAGACTAAAAAATTATTTGATGTTGCAAAATAAACTTTAATTGTGTTTTCAATTAAAATTTGATGAGCAACATATTTTTGAAATATATTAACCCTCTATCAACCCTCGTAATGGGTCAAAAATGAAAATTTTTTGAAAAGAGCTAAAAAGACCCATAATTGTTGGTGCCAAAGGGTTAATATGTTGGAGGAAAATATTCTATAGAAAATTCGACTATAAATTGTCGAACATGCAATAACCGTACTCGCAATAGCAAGGATTTATGAGGTTTTGAGTTTTTCATTTCGAAAAAAAAAATTAAACCCAATCAATAATTTTTATTCCCGAGCATGAAAATAAAACTCAAAAAGTAATTTTTATTCTTAAGCAAAAAAATATAATTCAAGCAATAATTTTTATTCTCGGATGAGCAAAACCAAAAATATCAATAATGATTTTTAAACCAGATTTAAAAAATAAAAATCAATAGATAATAATTATTTTTTTTTAAATTTTTAGGGGAAATGCTCAAAAAATAAAAATCTCTACTGGTTTCAATAAAGGGTGCAACCACTATAATTTTGGTGTACTCAACTATGCTCTCCGGTAGTTAGAACATGTTGATTTTTTCATTTAATTTTGTGAAATAGTCATTATTTTCGGTCCCTGTTTTTGAGTGAATTAATTGAAAAAGGCGAGTGTAAAGCATCAGCATTTAGTGTTCGACGTATATTTTGCGATTCAATTTTGGATTATGCCAATATATGGTTCGAAATCATTTCTTTGTTTATCTCAAAATTACATTATTTTCCGGGTATGACACATAGCACATTACAGGGTATGAGACGTCACTTAACTACTGTTTTGATCCATTTTTTCTTGTTTTTTTTAGCCATCGTCCATCAAATGCATCACATGCAAGTGGCCTGTTCATTTGAAGTGTGCAAACGCGTGTGCGAAAGCGATTTGGATTATCTTAGCCACTCAAAGCCTACAAAATAAATAAATTTACATCTATAAATAGTTATGGGGTTTTTACTTCATATTTCCCAATTTTCAGTGGATTTTTGTAGGTGTCTCATACCCGGGTACAAATTTCTTTTTGCAAAAATACACATCCTCAGAGACTTGGTCATACAATTCTGCGTGTCAATGGAATCATAATCCTTTTTTCGGATAAAATTTTTCACAGCATATAAAACACCAGATTTAGTTTAACCACTGAAAAAAAAATCCGCCTCATACCCTGGAACACTTCCTTACTTCTACAAAAGTTTTCAGTTTTATAAGTAACTAAGATAGTATAAGTAATATAAGTAATTTTTGAGTTCTACTGTTTGGTTTTATATTGTTGATATATTTAAAGCGTCGGACGCTTATGGATAGAGGTAAAATTGGTAGCGACTTAAGTGAACTATTCATCTATCAATTTCATATTGCATGCGACCCACGTTTTTTGTTTTAAATCATGCAAATATTTTCAGACCTACTAAAATTCATAATTACATATTTTCAAGACAATCTGCATGGGGTTATAAATCTGTATGGTGTTATAAATATGTATGGGGCAAAGAAGAAAATAATTTATACTTTTTAGTCCGTTTTAAAAACGTGGTATATTAACATTTTTTTTTTTTTATTTAAATTATTATTTTCTGCTTTTTAGTCTTGTATGTGTGAAATTTTTTACTGCCAATTCAACAACTATATAGGGCAAAGACCTTATAAATTTTCCGTGTTGCACTGTGTAATCGATAACAACATAAGAAAATTAGCACAGTTATATTTTTCTTTGAAATTATATCACATAAAAATAATTGTACAAAAGTGTACTGAAAATCTTGCTTATGTACTGACGTATTTCGAACCTCAAAGTGTACTGAAAAAATTACGATCGTATCGAAAAATCCATCACTAATGTATACACATATATATTCTACTCCCGCTAAAGCAATGATTTTTACAACGATGAATACAATGCTTTGGTGTGTTTCGTTCCTTTGAAGAAAGAGTATAGATTTAAAGAGGTCGCTATTCGCTGTTGTTGAAATTGGAACAAAGAAACGTAGAAACCAGCAACGAGGTGCAATACCGATGGTTTGACAGCGACGGTTGTCGACACATCCAGCGGACAAAAATGTATGAATGGATAAGTTTGATGTGTTCGATAAAACAAATATTTTACATTTCTTTTGGCAAATAACATTTACAGTGTTTATATATTCTTTATATACAAATATGTAAACGTTTGGTTACGGTTTTGCATATTTCATATAACTACTTTGGAATATTTTTCTACTGATTTCATGAAATTAAAATGCGAAGAAATTGTTATTACTATTTTTAACATTTTACCTAAATATTTGTAAATAAGTATTTGGAGATAAAATGTTGAAATATTTTAGTTGAATATATTTAGCCAAAATGTTGGAACTTTTCATATTTTATATTTTATAAACTTATAAATAAATTATCCTCCTTGTAAATTTTTTTTACATTCACAACAATAAATCTTCTTCCTACTTCTTTTGATATTTGACAAATGCCTTTTTTTTCATTTCTGTTACAAAATGTAGAACCACAACGAGGTGCAATGTTAAAACGATTGAAAATGTTAAATTTGAAATTCTGTGGTAATGGGTTATTTTCGTCAGCCATCGGGAAAACAGCAAAAACACATCTCTTCTTCTTATTCTTTGCTTTGGTTTTCTGTTACAATCAGATTTTAACATGAGATGCAGTGTTAATTCTCTTATACATACTAAATTTCATATATCGCTGCTACGATACCATGTAAACAAACAATTAAGTAAGACAATGATTTATTGGTATGAACGTAACAAAATATACAAGGAGGATAATTTATTTATAAGTTTATGAAATAATATAAAATATGAAAAGTTTCAACATTTTAGCTAAATATATTCAACTAAAATATTTCAACATTTTACCTAAATATACTTATTTACATACATTTAGGTAAAATGTTGAAAATAGTAATAACAATTCCTGAAATCAGTAGAAAAAGATTCAAAAGTATTTATATGAAATATGCAAAACCGCAACCAAGCGGCGGTTACATATTTGTATATAAAGAATATATAAATACTGTAAATGCTGAATGATATTTGCCAAAATAAATGTTAAATAATATATAAATATTAATAATCATCCGTTCATACATTTTGTCCGCTGGATGTGTAGACAACCGTCGCTGTCAAACCATCGGTATTGCACCTCGTTGCTGGATTCTACGTTTCTTTGTTTCGATTCCAGCAAAAACGAAAAGAAAAAGTTCGTTATTGTTTGTTTTTGTTCTCTGCTTTATCTTCTCTCTCTCATTTGTCTTTGAATTTGTGTATATATCAGCGATGCCAACTTTCGGGGAATTCCCCGATTTCCGGGGAATTTTACTTAGTGCGGGGAATCGGGGAATGAGCTGTTTTTTGCGGGAATTTGAAACCGTTCAGCTTTCAATATTAAAATACCCCAAACAATAAGTAGAATATTTTTTGCCAAATTTTATATTCCTAAATACAATTCTGGCACATTCGCAACCCACGCCATATAAACATTGCTTTATGCCACACTGTTATTTAATTTAGTATTCAAACAGTTCAACGCGCACCTTCTAATTAATAACTGTTAGTTCTTGGTGACTGTAAGCTATAAACTTGCAAATTATGGTCAGCTATTATAAAGAAGTAGTATATTTTATATGTTTAAAACCGATAGTCAAAACTTTAAACCAGTTTTTCTCAAAACAAGGTTTTTGCCATTGGCGTGCACGATAAGTGAAATTTAAATATGTTCTTCTACACAACAATGGCCTCAGGATATAAGTTTGGTTAATTTTTTCCTCAATTTGGAACTTTGTTTTTACGAAAAAAGTCAAATTTTTGAGAAAACTAATTTTTGCGGTCTGCCATTTTGTGAATTGTTGGTCAAACAAAATAATCTTAGTATGTCCTGAAAGTACAGTTATAATTTTTCTAATGGTATTTTTTTTAGATGTTCCGCCGCAATCACGCACGCCATTGCGTTTAACGATTTTCAAAACGTCTTCCATGAAGCTGCAAAAAAAAACCTTAATATAATTTTTTTTTTAATTATTACACAATTTTTTCTTGAAGTCTTTAAATAGATGTCAGAAAAAAATTTTTTTATTAATTTATCAATCCAAAAAAAATTTATAAAAAACTTTTAACCAAGACACTGCAGGGCCCCTTAAAATAACTCTGACCGAGAGTAACTCTAAGCCTACGTAAAGGGTATTTTTCGTTTATATAAAATGTTTATATGAAAAGTGCGTATCGTACTGTTATAATATGGAATTATACCGGTGCGGGGAATTTGGTCGAAAATCGGGGAATTACGCGAGAGTTATCGGGGAAAATGAAAAAATGAGTTGGCATCCCTGGTATGTACAGGGTGACAATTGTAAAGTGATGCAAATTTAATACTCTGCAGCAAGCTTTGCCATTTACCGTTACTTTAATTTAAAAAGCAAATTCATTCATCATTGGCTTTGCTTTTAATTTCATTTGAATTTTTGTTATTACATTTTGAAATTTCCATAAAAATGGACAAGGAAAATATTCGTCGTGAAATTATGAAATTTCATTTGGCAAATTATAGTAGCCGTCAAATTGCAAAGGCTTTAAATTTGTCAAGTCGTACGGTAGACCGAGCTATTATTCGATATAATGAAACTGGGGGTTTTGGAGATAGAGACCGGGGAAAATTTTCAACAGTTGTCACTACTGGTTTAACAGAAAAAATTCGTAAACGAATCAAGCGAAATCCAAGGCGCTCAATGAGAAAAATCGCTAATGAAGTGGGAGTAAACCGTGAAACAGTGCGAATCATTGCAAAATCAAAGCTTAATCTTAAGCCGTACAAGCTCCGAAAAGCTCAACAAAATAGGACTGTTGGCCGAGTTCAAAAGCCAGCTTCCGTTATGGTATGGGCTGGAGTTTCCGCTAATGCCAGAACCCCTCTAATATTCGTTGAAGAGGGTGTTAAAATTGACCAGGTTGTTTATCGGAGCATTTTAAATGAACATGTTCTTCCCTGGGCCCAAACTGGACTTTCCAGCAAGATTCTGCACCTTCCCACATGGCAAAATTAACGCAAACATGGATAAAAGAAAAATTTTCTGGATTCATAACATCTCAAGAATGGCCACCATACTCCCCAGACTTGAATCCAATAGACTACTCTATTTGGAGTATTTTAGAGAGTAAGGCTTGTGCATCTCAACACCACAGTCTGGAGTCGCTGACAAATTCATTAGAGAAAGCCTGGACTGAAATTGATCAGGAAGTCCTGCGGCGAACAGTCCTACGATTTCCGGATCGATTGAAGGCATGTGTGCAGGCTAAAGGAGGTTATATTGAATGAGGTGGGGTTCAAATGAATGCTTATATATTCAGCAATGTTAACACTTAATTGTACTTAATGGAAGTACGTCCTTTTGAAAATAACTGCTGAAATGTGTGCGTCACTTTACGATTGTCACCCTGTATACACATATCCATATATTCTACTCCCGCCAAAGCAATGAATTTTACAACGATGAATGCAATGCAATGCAATTGAAAAACTTCCGATTTTCCGAAATTTTAAATATTATTATATTTATATATATTTAAGATATTTCATATTGCATTGTCTTCCAGTTCTGAACTATATTTAAAATCTCAAGTCTCTAGCTCATCGGGAAGTTAGTTTAAAATCGATTGCAAAATTTGTACCGAACATTTTATCTTAAACCCTAAATTCGTCTGCCAAATTGATCCGCCATTTTGAATTTTTAAAACCTGACTTCAGATTTGTAATACACAAACCTTAAAACAATTCGGACCGCTGTACTTTTCATTATATCTGTCCGTAGGTATAAATAAGAAAAAATCCGTCCACCATATTTAATCCGCCATTTTGAATTTAACTGCAGATGTGTAACCAATAACCTGTAAAACGTTTCGGACCACTGGACTTCTCATTATGTATGGCCGTGGGTGTAAGTAACATAAAATCCGTTCTGTGCACATTTTTTTCCTGCACCCCTAGACATATTCACACCCCCTGCTCTATGGGCGCATGCGACATTTGTTTTACAAAAGTTTTTTGTTGCTGTAATTTTTGTATTGCTCAAAATTTGCTAGGGCCGGACAGCGTATTTTATATAACCAGTTCAAATTTATTTATTTGTATAAATAATTCTACCAAAACTCCAGCCATTTTTTACGGAAGCCGAAGATACTTTTTAGGCTGAAGAACCTAAGCCAAATATTCGGTCGGAAACTAGTATGTACCAACAAAATACATAAGTAATAAAAGAAAAGATCTCATGCTCCTTCACTGTTACAAACAAAATTTAGCTTACACTAAAGTCACAAATTTTTCAAAAAATGGGTTTTGGTCGATTTTTCTATTTTTTTTACCAGATTTCGGCTCTTCAGCTAACTTAATGGCCAGAATGGACTATTTTCGGTCACTTAGGAACCCTATTTTTGGTTTAAAAAAATTATGGAAAAAAATAGTTTTAAACCGCAAAAGAACAATATTTTGACGTGATTGAGAAAAACTAATGATACAGTCAACTTTGTACACTTTTGGCACTTTTCGGCTGTTGAACAGTGTTATTGACTGTTCTATAAACGGAAAAAATTCCAGGATTGCGTTATGAAACTGAAAATTCTAACTTAGAAACCACTTTATATACAGTAACTCAAAAAATTGATCCAATAAAGGAACATTTTTGGGCAAATAATAGCATTAAATACATAATATATGCTGTGTGCTCTACAACAAAAAAAAATCAATAAAATTCTAAATATTTTTATGTAAGATAGACTATTATGAAGCTATAATAAGAAATTACCCTTTGGCAAAGCTTTAAAAACAATACGAATTTCACCCCAAAATGCCCCTTCTAAGGGCTGTAAAAAAAAAAAATAAGCAACCTGTGATCGTAATAATAGTCTATCTTATAACAAAACCCATCAAGTATTTCAAAAGTTAGAGCACCCACAGATTTGACAAAGTATGTTTCGAGAAAAACGCGTTTAAAAATAGTGCAGCTATTGCGCGACTATGAAATTCTTATGGCACTCATAATATACGCACTTATATAAATGCGTATATTTCAAAAACCATATCTTTTTTTAATAAAATTTTAGATATATATTCTAGACACTATAAGAAACATTTTTATGCAAACAAAAAAAATTTTTTTTTGGACCTAAGCAATGGCCATGTCCCCTTTATGAAAATACCTGAAAAAATGCTTGCTTTCATTTTTTGCGAAGAACGCATTAAAGCGAAACCAATTAACATCAGATCGAAGCATGGCTTAGTCAAACTGCTGTATAAATGTGCAATTGAACTGGCAAATACTGAAATATCCTCCGTTAATCTATAATAAGAAAACAAAAGAAAAGTTAAGAATGTATTCTTTTTATACCAATTTATTGGTTTTACCATTTGAAGAACACGTTATTAAAATATGTATGTATGTATATTAGAGTGCCATTAATTTTCGAAAGTTAGAAAATTTTCCACGGTATCCCCTCGATCGGTTCGATTTAATCAAAAAATAACACAGTGTTACAAAATTTATTGAAGTAGATATACCTGGGAAGTTATACTATTTTTCTTGTAGGTCTTGACGAGTAAAACAAGGGTCTGTATGTGAAATTTTCCAAACACCCCCAAAATCTTGATTTACCGTTAAAAAACCGGTTTTGCGTACCTTTGCGCACTTATAACACTGTAACTTATTGGATTATCAACAGATTTTCAGTTTCTTACCGGTTTTAGATAAGAATCATAGACCTTTCGAATGATATATATTTTATTTAAGAAAACTTGAGAAACCTGTGTGTATTTGTCCAGCAAACACAATTTTTTTTTTTACTTTTTTCGCCTTTTCTCAACTTTGGCCATGTTCCTACACACTATTTTATAAAGAAACCATACTACTTATGAAATTATTCAAAAAATACAACGCATATTTGTTTTTAAAAATCGGTAAGTAATTTACTGAGTTGTTAAACTTTTTAAGAAAACAATATTTTTTTAAATTCAGCATCATCAGTTCCTCGTTGAAGTGACCAACAATATTTTGAAACCATTTTTGTTTTAATTGTAGCCATTCTTGGTGAAAAAGTTCGTCATGTTCATCATTGAATTGGCCCAGGTTATCTGAGAAGAAGTCCAAATGGGAAGGCAGGTAATGGATTTTTATGGACATGTTGTAGCCCATTTCTCCATACGCATTTAAAAATTTATTAACAATAGTGACATAGTCGTCGCCTCTGTAATTACCAAAGAGATTATCGCATAGCACAACAAAACTCTTCTATGCACGTTTTTCAACAGAACTGAGCTTGTTCATAAAGTTAACATCGCTCATAATTTTACATATTTGAGGTCCAATAAAAACATCTAAAAATTCATCAAAAGAGATAAGCACGATGAAAAAAATACTAGACTTGGAAACAAATAAAAAAGTCCTTTAATTTTGGCTTCAGTTAGTTTTGGGAGCTATGCTTTAAGATGGCAAAATACCACGCCGTCTACATCCAATTCTTTAGAAATTGTTTAATGTAGCCCAACTTTAGATGCAGTGTTGGTAGAATAACATCCTCAGCTTTAACTAATTGGACGTTTAAAAATTTTTCAGGCGTATTTGATACGACTCACGGGATGGCCGTACTTTGCGATCATAGCGATTCGGTGCACGACTATCCCATTCACAAAGATGCGCTATGCGTTAATTTCCTTGGTAATCAGGGTTGTTAACGAATTTTTAATTGCGTATGGTAAAATGGGCTGCAATACAGCTATAAAAATTCATTTCCTGCATTCGCATTTGAACTTCTTCCCATATAACCTGGGCGAGTTCAACGATGAACAAGACGAATATTTACCCCAAGAAATGGCTACAATTAAAAAGCTCTTCGAAGGAAAAAATAAAATAAAAATGATTTTAGAACATTTTTGGTCACTTCAACGAGGAACTGATGATGCTGAATTTAAAAAAAAACCACAGTCAAGCAAACATTTTTGAGTTGAATGGCCGAAAATTGTATTTTTGTAAAAATTTTGTTTTCATAATAATAACTTAGTAATAACTCAGTCAATTACTTACCAATTTTTAAAAACAAATGTGCGTTGTATTTGATATTAAACATATTTTTTGAATAAATGCACAAGTAGTATGGTTTCTTTATAAAATAGTGTGTAAAAACATCGCCAAAGTTTAGGAAATGCGAAAAAGTGAAAAAAATTGTGTTTGCTGAACACACAGATTCCTCAAGTTTTCTTAAATGAAATATATATCATCCGAAAGGTCTAAGTTTCTTTTTTCTAAAACCGATAAGAAACTGAAAATCTGTTTATCCACTAAGTTACAGGCTTATAAGTGAGCAAAGGTACGCAAAACCGGTTTTTTTCAATGGTAAATCAAGATTTTGGGGGTGTTTGGAAAATTTCACATACTCTTGTTTTACTCGACAAGACCTAAAAGAAAAATAGTATCACTTCCCAGGTATTTTTTACCTTCGCACCGTGTAATCTGTGTAAAATTTCAGGTCAATCGGATAAGAGGAAATGGAGCCCCAAGAGCTCTAAAATTTGAAAAAACGGTTTTTGAGCACAAAATTTTTATTTTATTGTTTATATCTCAGACATTTTTCATTTTACATAAAAACTGTCTTTCCAAATTTATAGATTTATCACTCACACACATTTTTTAGATATTCCTAATAACTATTGAATAAAAGAAAAAAATAAGCTGAAATTACCCGAATAAATCTAGCAAGTTTTACAAATGTAATTGGCCGCACAACTGTTTTTTTTTACTTATTCGCTAAAAAAAAACAATGGATGCGTGCAAGGCACGCAAGATATTTGATGTGTTAACAGTTAAACTAACTGAATGCCATATACATAAGCTCACATATGTATAGCTATTTATAGGGATTTGATGTATAATCTATATGCTTAGGTAAATAATTCAAATTAAAAGAATTCTTTTATAAAGTTAAAAATTTATTAGATATCTTTTATATATATGTAATAGCCCAATTCACTATAAATTGCAAATGGCCTTGCATCAATGCAAATGCAAAATTTTGTCGCATATCGCATGTATTTGTTGTTGTGATAGCAGAAATATTTTGCATTTGCACCAAATCGTGAATAGGGCTGATATGTTGTAGTTGAATCATTTTTCTTTTACTCAATGCATCGGGCACGATATGCTCGGATATACGCAACTGCAATTGCATCTTTTTTTCCGCGCTTTAAGTTTTTCGTCCTGTCGATTTGAAATTTTATTAGATTTGAAAATTTTACATAACGTCGTATAGGTATATGAATTTGTACACACATACGCCAAATGAATTCTCGGGCGACGATAAGTGCTTTCCGCATTTAACCTTAGAAAAGCAGCAGGGCTGACCAGTCACCCCACTACTTTTTAAAAGCACCGCAAAGAGATTTGCCTTAACTGCATTTAATAAAAATAAGAAACAATGCATTTTCTTTGAAGTAAATAACTGGTTTTATAATAAAAATGATTTTTTCTGTTTAACATTTTTGCTATTTACATAGATAAAAAAAAGTGTTGCCTTTTTAAGGTTAATATACAAAGCAAAATTTTTATAATGCCGTAGTTTGCTATCATTATTACTACATTTTGTTTATACATTCATTGAAACCTAGATTCTTTATTATTATCATTTTGTATGGTTTTTATATTTTAAAAAATATTTAATTTTAATCCAATCTAACTAACCAAATGCAAAACCTATCAAACGCTTGTGTTTGCTACGGCGATTTCTCTGCTTGTATGGTATAGTCGATCTCCTCGCGTTTAACACCAACAAATAATTCTGCCACTAATAAATGTACACACACATTTTGTTTTCGTATGTATATATATGAGTGAGTAAATTGATCGAAACATAAACAAACAAACTCCGCTCGTATTTTAATTTCTCCCTCTCTTCTCTTTGTTGTTTAGAGTAGCACAGTCATGTTGCGCAGTAGTGCGAGCGAGAGGGGAACTGGGCGTTACAGTTATCTTACATCTTACGATACAGTTATTCTTACATTTTACATATTTGAAATTTTGCCCATACCGTGAGCTAAAATGTTTACACATCAAAAAACATAGTAACACTTGCATAGTCGTTCATTGGAATATGAAACTAATTTTTTCTGTCCAAAAGTAAGCTGAGACTTGTTTATCTATCAAAACGAACGTCGAGTAACTGGAAACACTCGCTAACCCTCGAAAATTGTAGTGACCCTGTTCTCATGATTCCCACTCCAAATAATGTTATCTTTGTATTGATAAAGGAAACAAATTGTAGTTACAAACGAGGTGAATGTTTCAGTAATTGTGCCAGTCCCAGTCATTGTTATTGGTAAAAATTTTATTAATAACTAGAGCAGATAAAATGTGTACGAAAAAAACTGTTTTTTTTTTTTTTTTTGGTATATTTTTTGGGGTATTTCTGTCTTTTTGTTACTTATAGCAAACACGAATTATAAAATTTAAATTCTAAAATTGAAAATCAAAGTTTACTAAGTTATGTCCGCAATTGTGAAAATGAATATGATGATACATTTAATGGACTATACCAAACGCCAGAAGACTATGCTTAATGAAAAACTACGACTTAGAATTAAAGAATAACATTTTATGAATGTCTCCCAAAATTTTGTAGTTGATACGAAATTTTCTTGCTGATAAAAACTTTAAACGTATTTTTTTCTAAATGATGCTTTCTTAAGAACCTTTCAATCTATCAAGATGAAATTGGTACACATATTATTTTGATGACTACTGCTACTACTACTATTATGGCACAACACCCCCTGGAGGGTCAAGGCCGAGCTTTTCGCATGACAACATTTCTGAAAAATACATAAATTAACTCCAATTTATATGGCAAAAAATTACCAATTTTTTCGAACCAATTTTTTGGTTCAAAGTTCAGAACTCTCAATTTGAAATGTTTGTCCTAGTACTACTAGATTTAAAAAGTTAAAAAATTAATATGAAATAGAAAGAGTAGTAGAGTCTTTGTAAATTTAGAAAAAAAAAGTTCTAATTTTTTGGCAATGCTATTTGCAATTTTTTCAGCACCAGGTGATGTGAAGCGTTAGATTTACAAACAGAGGTGGATAGGTGAAACAGGGTTCATGAATTTTTCATTCCTATTTTTAAAATTAATTTAAAATCGAAAGGAAATGCTTATCAAAACTACATTTTGCAATGTTATTGATAATACCATATTATTTAGATTTTTTATGAAAATCACATGCCTTTCTATTTCCCAAATTCGTCAGTATTTCCCTATTTACTCTTTTTGTAAATTTAATAGCTTTTAGCGAGTCATCTTTACTACTAGTCAATAAATAGTCAAGCAGCCATAAAATAACTTTTTATTGTATTTACTACCTCTAAGATGGTCGCTAACTGACGACTATCTCCTAAAAAGATATCGGATAACGATAACGGCTCAAGGTACACCGGTATTGGGTACCAGGGCACAAGGACATTCCAGGCAATTGTAAAACCAATAAGTTGGCAAGGCTAGCCACAACATTCCCTATTTTTCTCAAAACCCTATTAGCAACGAAGTGGTAATAATTACTGGGTATTGTCTGTTTGGTTAACATGTCAATAGAATACGAGTGCTCACAAACGACTTTTTTAGGAGCTGCCTTGATAAGGAGGAGGAGGAAACGGCTTTTCACCTATCCTGCAATTGTCTAGCCAAACGTAGGCTGGCATCTTCAGGTCAACTCTTCTTCAACAATCCAGCTGATCTCGAGTCTTAATAAATTTTTTATTTTGATTATGCAGGTGTTACTATGTTTTTTTTTTAACGAATATCCAAAAAAAAAAATTTGTGCAGACAATTACATTTGTAAAACTTGCTAGATTTAATCGGGTTAATTTTAGCTTATTTTTTCATTTATTCAGTAGTTATTAGGAATACCGAAAAAATTTATACGAGTTAATTATTATATAGACCTATAAATTTTGTAAAGACAGTTTTTTTGCAAAACGAAAAATGTTTAAGATATAAGCAATAAAATATGAATTTTGAGCACAAAAACTGTTTCTTCCAAATTTTGGAGCACTTCGGGCACCATTTCACCTTATCCAATTAATCTGAAAATTTATAGAGATATTTTTTTGAATAAAACGAACCGATCGAGGGGGTGCCAACAACAGATTTTTCGAAAAAAAATTGTCCATATAGTTTAATGGCACCCTAATGTACATCTGAGAAGTCGTTTGACAAACCTCATATTTTTAAAATTCAAAGTAAAAAAATTAAGTATACAAAATTTTTTTTCAAATGAACACGACCTTTGAGATAATTGAAGCTGTAAGCACTGTCTGAAAGACTTAAAATTAAATACCCCTGTACCAAAAATATTTGAGACCGCAGTTGTGTAAAACTAATTAAGATAGAGAAAAGCATAAATTTTATATCTGAAAAGGAGACATGTATTTTTTTCCCAAAAAAGACTGGAGTTAGAGATTCCACAGTGTATTTAATCAGTATTGATGTTATTTTGAAGATATAATCAAAGCATTTTGAATGAAGTAATTTTAAATTTTATTGTATACTTCTTGGCATATAACTATTTTTCTTACAAAAAATCTATATGAGAGTTAATTTTTTTCCATCGTTAGGAAAAGTCAATTTCTGTCATTTAAACAGTTATATTAAAAAAATTTTGTAATTATGGAATTTATTTCTTTCAAAAGGATGTAATAATACCTTAAAAATTATTACATAAATATTGCTTAAATTCATTACGGAACTCTAAAGTTATGAATGTCAAAACATGTAAAAATGTTAACTTCAAAATTAGTGCTTAACCTTACTTAGTTTTACGAAACTACTTTCTAAAATTTTCGATACAGGCTTATAAATTGTTTTTCATACAGTCTTTAAAACTTTAAGGGTCCTGTTTCTTTTGTCCGATTTCAAGCAAAATTTAAAGCTTCTCATTTTTTCAAAGTTTTAATATTTTTGGGTTTCCTCGAGTAAAACCAACAAAATGTCTAAACCAGGCAGCGAATTGTCTTATCCGTGAACATAGAGCTCGTCACTTAATTTGCTCAAAAATATATGCAAAATACTCGCTTTTAAGTGATGATTTGTACGTTCACGAATCAGACGATTCGACCCCAGGACCACTCTAATGTACATATGTATATGTTATTGAATTCTTTTAATAACTTACCTATGATCTGCGTTTTCAATGCGGCCATCTAAATTCGAAACACGATAATAATTTTGATTTTTAAAATATAAACGATAAGAATGTCGTACCAAACGTGTTCTGTAAATGTAAAGTAAGGATTGCTACTTTGTAAAGAAAATATATGTAATAAATAAAGTAAATATTTGTTATGTAGATAAGAACTGTATGTAATACTTCATGCAAATTAAACTTTTTATATTTCTGAGAGATGATATACAAAATGAAAGAAAATATTTTAATTCGGCTACAATTTTACGTTATTTTTAATACATATTTGGAACAGTAAAATGAAAACTTCCAAAAAGTTATCACAATGTCAAAACATTACGGAAAATGTTAAAAATTATTCCGGCTTACTGAACTTTTGTTTTTCAAGGTTCAAATCCCACAAATTTAATTTTAAAATTTCAATTTCAATTTATTAAATAAATAATAATACAATAAGATAAGATACTTCAATTTTGTGGAGTGAATTTGAGTCTAATTTGCTATACACAAACGCAGAATAAGACAAAATGGCCAATATTAGTTGAATTGCAAGTTTCCGCTTTGTCTCAACGGGTGTAAATGCTGCAGATAACCTTAGGTTACGGAGTATTATAAACACCCTACTAATAACACTATTAGAATGATCACAACTCAATTTGGAATTAATGCGAAAACCTAAACTAGTGATTTTGTGAATAAATTTCAATGGTACTGGTCCAATACATAGAGGTGAAATGTCAGAGAAGAATATTTTGTCTTTTGAAATAGGCAATAAAAAAGATTTATCAGCATTTAATCTCAATCCATTGTCAGATGCCCATTTATTAAGAGACAGAAAGTCATCATTTAACCTAGAACTAAGATCATCTACAAGACCTAAACGATTGGACAAATATAGCTGAATATCATCGGCATACGCGTGAATATGAGCATGCTTGCAAACCATAAAGACATCATTGACAAAAATATTAAATAGAACGGATCTTTGCGGAACACCAGACGATACAGATTTATATTGGGAGTACACATTACCTACTTTTACTCGTTGAAATCTACCTTCAAGGTAGCTCCTCATTAACTTTAATGAACTTGGACAAAAGCCGAAGTAATATTTTAGTTTCTCACACAATAAGTAGTGATTTACGGAGTCAAATGCCTTAGAAAAGTCTAAGAGGCAGAGAAGAGCGAGATTACCTTTGTCAAAAGGCATGCGAATATCATCCATAATTTTCATCATTGCAGTAGAGCAGCTATGACCTTTGCGGAACCCTGATTGGAGTGGTGATAATAGGTTGTCTTTCAATAAATGATTAGAAACTTGTTGAGCCATGAGTGCTTCACAAATTTTTGATAAAGAGGACAAAATACTGATGGGTCGGAAATCATTGGCTGTCTGTGCAGACGGTTTCTTAGAAACTGGTAAGACCGTAGCTATTTTCCACATGTTTGGATTTGATAAACTGGTAAAACAGTGATTAATTATATGTGTCAGTGGATTTAAAATATATGGTACAAAAATTTTTATAAATTTAATGGGAATACTATCTTCACCTACAGCATTTGATTTAATATTCATAATGCATCTTAAAACATAATTTTCATCAACGGCAGTAAAGTCAAAGGATCCAGTTGAGGCGTAGTCATATGGTTATAGTTAATATTAGGACGACGAACATTATTATATTTACAAGATGAGACAAAAAAATCATTTAGGACATTTGGGGAAACTTGACATACGGTGTCAGATTTACAATGCACACCTAGATTCTTAATATTTCGTCAAAGCTCTTTCGACGAAAGTGAAGTATTTAACTTTGCAAAATACAATCGCTGTTTAGCCTGTTTTACAGCTAAAGTAGCACTATTTCGAGTTATTCTGTACAAAACCCAATTTGATAGCGTTGGTGTCTTTTTCCAAACAAAGTGTAATTTATTGCGTTTTTTAATAGCAACAACATATTTATTATACCAAGAACAAGAGTTATAATTTATGGTAATAGTATGAAGGGGTACATGACTATTAAAGACAACATTCAAATTTCTTACGACAATGTCCAAAAACCAACAGTTATTCTAATTAATACATTCAAGGTCAGATTAAATTAATAGCATTAAAAACACGGCACGAAGAAGTGTTGAAGACATTTTTCCGGTTAAGTTGAACATTTAGAGTACAAAAGATTAGGTCATGGTCAAATATAAAAAATATTTGGTTCATTTTTAAAACTTGCGAGACATCAGCTACGATAAAAAGGTTAAGCAGACTAGGTCTAACATTATTTCCAAATCTTGTACGGAGTTTTGAATTTACTACGGAAAGACCAGCAGACCCAATAAGATCATATAACTCCACAGAATAATGATCGTCACAAAGCTAGTTTACATTGAAATATCCACAAATTAAATAATGATCATAATCAATAAGGTAAGGAGATAGTTTCGCGAAGAATGGCTCTCTATGCTAGAATTATAGAGGATTATAAATACATGATACCAAAACTTTAGTGTTGTTGTCAGAGATTTCAGCTACAAGAAATTCAATGCCAGAAACATCCGATTGAATAAATGGTTATTTAGGCACTTTTTGCAGTGTATTGCCACACCGCCCCCTTTTTTTATCTATACAATCATTTTTAATTAGACTATAATTATTCATATTAACATGGGAGTTCTGCAAGTCAGACCTAAACCAAGTTTCCGAAACACATATAACGTCAACAAGAGAGTTTTCAAATACATACAAATTTTTTTTTAAAAAAGTTCAATCCCTACAAATTTAAAATTTTTTAAAATTATAATAATGCTATATTTATCTATGTATATATAATCGTAGAGTACGTTTGTATTCGTGTAACTTCTCACCGACTTGACTGATTGAAGCCATACGGCCAGAATATATTTGCTTTGGCTAGAGTAGGGATGTACAGTTCAGCTGCCCGCTGCCGACGTCGCACAGTGTAACGAAGGTGGAAACAATTCAATAAAGTCAAGTTCGAATATTGATAATATTTGAATGCAGTTCAATTGTAAATACTTCAATTAGATAAGCTTAAAATTACTTTTATTTTGCCATGAAAAACGTATTGAAAGTCAAGCATTTGCAACAATGACATTTTTTTGCAGTAATTACTACTTTGGTAGGTTCACTTCTAACTCCTGTAACTTTTTTATTTTTGTTTTAAATATAATGAAAATTTTTCTCAATGTTATTTGTACTATTCCTTAAGGAGATACCCAATTTTGATGTATTTTCTTTTTTAGTTTTGAAGTACCATTACTTGAAAAATCACCATCTTAAAACACAAAAAAACCCCAAAGTTTAAAGACCTTTTAAAAAAATCGTCCAAAAACTTCCTCTCTAATTTTTACTTATTTCTTTCAAGAGACAATACTTGGGGTGACCAACAAAAATATATTGGGAGCCAAGCAACAACAATAACACAACGATCACAACATCATCACCTGTGACACAATGAGAATGGAAGCAAAAACCAAACAGAGCACACCCAAAAAACAACAATATTCTTCTATGCGCACATTTCTATTATTTCAGTAGTGCAGCAACAAAAATTTATCAAGTGCTCGATGCGATATGAAGGAAATTAAATGATTTTGGTGGTGGGACAATAACAAATTAAAGAAATTTGATCAAGCAAAATAAAACACACAAACAACTATCCCTGATCGGGCGCTGCGAAATGAAAATAACAACAAAAATTTTTGTGTTTATTGTAAAGAGCCAAAAGAGCCCATTGAGCTACTAGCATAAGACATCAACCACACAACCAAATGTGATCAAGCGAAAAACAAAAACAAATATTGTTAGCGCGCGACCGCAACAACAAATATTCATAGCAATGCAATGATTTCGGCAACGAGGCTCAAAAAATATTCTTTACGCGCGACCGCAACAACAAATATTCATAGCAATGAGGCGTAGTAATAAATTTTCTAGCGGAATCTCGAATGAAAAAAGCAATTTTTTGAAAAATGTGAACACACCAAATTTAAGCGGTATCTGAGTTGTACCCCATGTATGTACTTATGCATACATATATAAATATATATATTTTACATAAATAAATATAGTTGTATATATGCATATTCTATAGGTATTAGATCCAGATTAAGTATGAAGAAAGTTTGGCAAAAAAAATTATCCAACCCTCGTAAACTCGTAGAAGTTTCAAATGTTTTTTATGAAACTAATAAATAAAACATATAGAACGGTAAAAATTTTTTTTTGAATTTTACAAGGATAATAATACCTAATTAATTTTGTATATTACATCAATTGAATGAATTACACAAAAAACATTAAAAATATAGATAATCATTGCAGCTTTAATATATACCGTAAAATACTTTGACTATATTGGAGATGCCACGCCTACTTTTTTGATTTAGATAATTTTTATAAATTGTTATCGTACTCCAATTTTCAAGGCATGAGATTGGGTTTTACGGCAGTTTTGAGCCAAAAAACTAATTTAGACGCATGTTTTGTATGGGACGTGCTACGCCCATATATCTTGACCATTTTTAAGAAATAAGTAGTTGCAGTATCAGTAGCTACTGAACAAAAATTCAAGTTTATTACTTCAAAAGTTTTTGAGATATTGTAATTTTTTAATTCAGCTTATATAGGAAGTGGGCGTCTCCGTTAACCGATTTAGTAAAAAATATCTGTGTAAAATTTCATTGGCTTACCACTACTCCTTCTAGTTTTGTCCACCGGTTGTATGGAGACGCTACACTGTGCGTCGCGTGCATGAAGGTGCTAGATGCTGAGGAAATTAAAAGACGAGCGGTGTTAGTATTGTTGTGTGTACTAGAGAGCTGCACGAGTGAGTACGGCATCGTACGAGTACATGTATAAATATTCTTTTGATGAATACAACAATAAGTTTATGTACTCGTATAATCGTCTACGCATTTACGAGTAATCGTTTGATTACACAGTGCAACAAATTTTCAACTTTTGTATTATGCGCGAGATTTTCCAACGGTTCCACTATTTCTACTACTTTTTTACTGCAATTTTCTCCTACTTTTTCCATTCCTTTTTCTACTATTATTTCTACTACTTTATGAAATATTTCAAGAACCAGCCTAGCAATAGATGTATTTATTGGTCAACAAATTTGATATGAAATCATTATAATGAAAGGAGCTTTCATTATCAAAATATTGATTTGAGATTTTCATTTATAATGATTTCAACTTACATTTGTGCAAGTTGAATACTTTTGAAAATGTCAATTTTGATGACGCATTTTGAAATCTAGGATTTTTTTCTAAATTCTATGTGCGGACTTTAAACTTGAATTGCCATTATCAGAGACCGGATTTTGTGGACCTAAAAACTAAGAAAAATTGCAAAAAAGGCACTAAAAGACACTCAAAAAGGCAGCATTAAACTGAAAAAAAATTGGAAGTCATTTTCAGTTTAAAAATTTTTATTAAAATTAATAAGCTTTAAATGAACAATGATGCCAGCAGAATGTCAAAAAGTTCATAGAACTAGCAGATCAGACGATCGTTTCGGAACCCGCTATGGTTTCTCATCAGTAATCTTTGTGATAATTCCACAATTTCAACAATCTATATAAGTGAAAATACTGTCAAGTAATTTAGAATTACAAAGACAGTCATTTTGACTGAATAATATTATTGAAGATACTACCACTACCATTCTTCTTTTATTCAAAAATTTGTAATGCGTTTTAAAACGAAGTTTTATATCTATCGATACATAGAAATTTATATTTTAGGTCCGTATCACTTATTTAGAGAAAATCTGAGATCATTTATACTGGCGGTCACAAAAACCGCATCACTTGCAATACTGCTGCAATTTCGGTAATATTTCCCAACTTAGGCCAAATTTCCCTTCCTTTGTAAAAGAGATTCCCTTGTTTATGTTTTAAGAATGTATTTAAGCGGAATGTACCATTTTTTATTCCGCTTGTTTGGCGAAAAGAAGAATTTTTGAAAAAGTGTTAAAAACAACTGCAAGGTATAAAAAATTGTCGCGCAACCAAAACGTCGAAATTTTTGTCCTTAGGTATCAAAAAGTGTCATAAAGTGAAGAAATTTAATGCCTACATTCGACTGCTGTTGGACTGATCCAGAAAAAAATGCAATTTATACCCGTTTGAAAGGACAAAAGGATCAGGAAGACTATGGAAGACAAATACGAGAGAAAATAGCATAAACTGAAAGAGAAACAATAAATTATCGATTCAAAAGTGTAGTCACAATAAGGACTGAGCTAAAGAGCTATTACAACGTGAATATAAATGTCGAAACCTTACGCAGAAAGAAACGAAAGTTCGGTCTGTATGGGAGGCGATCAGCCAAAGTCGTTGTTGACGAAATGGATGGAAACAAATCGCTTGGCATAGACTAAAATCTACAGCAATTGAACTCTGGCAGACTCGAGAAAAGTTATATGATCGGACAAATTCCCACAAAGTCATATGGCTTGAAGGGATTTCTCCTACTACTACCCAAACGCAAATGTATTGATCTAGTAGATTTTTTTTGCAATCGTTGCGACCATATTTCTTTCTAATTTCTGTATTTCCTGATTTGTTATTTAAATTAATTATATTTTGGACTAACGACTGGCAAATTGACATCTTTCGAAATTCTATAGACTGATCAATACATTTGCGTTTGGATAGTATATCCTGGGTCCCTTATACTATATTGAAGGAACTGTGAGCGCCCAAAAAATTTATGGAGCAATTACTGTAAGCCAATTTTAGTGCGCTTTCGCTCATTAATGACATTATTTTTCCGGACGACTTCTACGGCATATCATCGCGCCAAATTGGCAAGGGTAGTTAGTAATTAATGCCTAATGTTTGATAACTTTAGAAATAGTAAAAAAGTTAGATTATTAATTCTTATTTGTTTGCATATTCAAAATGTTTTCAATGGTGTTTCTGGCGGGAATGATCAGGTAGCTCGCGCGGTTTAAGTTCAATAGACCACCTCTGTCATATAATGAAACGGAAAGTTGATCAAAACATGCCAAAGAATAAAAACCCCTTGTTGGAGTTCTAAAAAAAGTTTGGTATTTAAAAAATAACGAATGATATCCTTAAAGTGCTTGTCGACTCTATGCCATTCAAGATAACGGTCATAAGAAACGCTAAGAGAGGGGCACTATCAAACTAAACAATTTTGCTTATGACTCTATTATGAAACAAATTAATCTAAGTTTTACTTCAAAATATAACAAATATTTTTATTTTTAATTGATACTCTGAAAAACGTAAAATTTCTTCCATATTTTTGTTTTAATTAAAAAGTAATAAAATTTGTGGGTATGTATGTTGTTTCTTTCGCAATTTAGTTCATTTTGTTCCCAAAAATAAAAAAAAATTACATTCACTAAAACGATTTTCTTGAAATTGGTGGGTGGTGCGGTTTTTGTGACCGCCAGTGTAGTTAAAGAGATTACTTAAATAGAAATTTCAAATTTTAAACCAAAAAAATGGAGTTAGAGGAGCCATCACATAAAGTTCCAGATGCGTTTACCTTTTCCAAAATTTCTACAGACCAACTTCCGTTTTTAACCAAAGCACTATGGTCCAAAAGCCGAATTTTTTTGCATAAAGTCAAATTTTTTATGGTTTTTTATTTTGAAACTGAATTAATTTTCGGAATCTGGATAGCCAAGATAGAAAAAAAGTATATTGGATTGAATTTTATGGAGAACACTTTATTTTTGGAGCATGATCAAAGTCAGCTGATTGAGTAGCAAGTTGACTTGACTGCCTTTAAGCACACATATTTCTTCAAAATTTAAAACGGAGATAAAGTGTAAATATGGAAAACATTAGTTAAGGTGTGTTAAATAAATGGTTAATACTTAATACTACTTCTTTCATAATTGTGTGTTGTTGTCCAATTGTGCGATGTTTGGTTCATGTGTAATTTTATATAAAACCTAACAATTGTGTTTGTGTTTTATGGAATATTACTTTTTTAGTGCAATCGATTGCAAAAAGTTGTAAATAGCAAGTTCTTAGCAAAAGTATCCAGAATAATGTGTTATTAAAATCTTTTGTCCGTTATTGCCCGATTTAATGATATTTGGAACTTCTAGAAACATTTAAATTGCAACACAAAGAAATGCTTATAGTTTGACAAGAGAGTAGTCGTAAAAATAATGTTATTTTCGATTGGGTTCTCAAAAAAAAAAAAAAAAAAACAATAGCAATGAACTGAGTTTAGGGGAAAAAGATAAAATTAAGAAAAAATACGAAATTTGCATGGTTTTGTTAACAAAAAAACTTTTGGGTTGTAAAAGAATGTTGAATCGGTTTAAAGAAAACTACATAAAGTGGGTTTTTGCGTGCATTATTATTCCAATTAATGATAAATATTATGAAAAACTATGTTCATGTAAAATGGGATGAACTCAGCTCAGTTGTGCAGAAGCAAAGGAGCGATTAAAGAGAAAGCTGGTAACTGATCTCTCTCTTTAGAGCAAAATCACAATATTGATTTAATGGTTTGGCGTTTGTTGTAAAAAAAAGTACGTCTTTTCCAACATGGTCAAGCAAGATATGAAAACCGCTTTCTTCCGAACAAAGCAAATTAGTTTCGCTTCCTCCTGAAGATGCCTTTGCTTTTTTACTTGAAAACGACTTCAGTAGCAATATGTAAATATGGTATTAGGTTACTTAATAAAGAAAGGAATTGTGATATATCTTAACTATAACGTATTGTACGAAAAATATTTATTCTTATGTACTTCTATTTCTATTTCTTAAATAAATTTGTAAACTTCTTAAATAAATTATCCGATATTAATAGTTTAATGTATTTTGTTCGATTTAAGCAAATATTTATTTTAGTTTGATATCCAACTGAAAATAAAATATATTCTACTTAAATGTGAAAAAAAAATAATAATAATAATTAAATTCAAGAGGGTTTTAAAAAAGTTAGCTCGCTTTTAAATGTTATAGCCTTTCAGAGTTGAGCTGTTTTAGTATATTCTTGAATTCTATTTTCTGTTTATAATAAAAACAAAAATTTGAAAACCCAAACTTTATTAAATTTTATACCTTTTTGCTAATAGTATTATCGCTTATTTTTTGCAAAAGTCATGTAATGAGTAGTTTAAACTTCTGAATATGGAAACTTCTATAATGTTAAAATTGTTAGTAACATTTTTATTCGTATTTCGCTGAAAAAAGTAGTAAAAAATGAGCACTTCATTTATAAAAAAAAAAGTTGCAAGAGGCAAACTTTGATTGCCTATATCTTTTAAAACCGAGCTAACTTTACAAACCCGCTTTAGAGTTTTGTTACTTTAGACCAGTACTATCGACCTGTGTTGACCGATTCACCGTGAGAAAAATGTGTTGCACAATGTAATATAGCAAGGAATTAATATGAAGTATTAAAATATTTTTAATTTGAGACGGGGACTATTTCAGAAAATATTCATAAATAATTTTTATCAAACTGATTTTGAAATACAATAAATTAAATCAATGATGCATTTGATGGACCCTATAAAATTAAAATTTTAGGAAAAATTTTCCGATTTTTTTGTAATCTTAACCTCAAAAAATGGCAAAAAGTGACAAAAAAATTCCCAGAATAATCAAATTAAATTTTTTCAAATAAATATTATTCAATTTGCATTCTAGTGCATTTTTTCCCACTACTGATGATGTACCCAACCTTAAAAAAATTACCAAAAATTGAAGAGGCTAATTATTTTCAAATGATCATCATTGGGAATTTGAGCCATTATCAATAATAAGGAACCCAGGAGAGGTTGGCTTATAATCCCTAAATTCGTGAAGTCACTGCATTGAAAGAGATCATTCTAGTTGTGGTGCTCTGAGCAATAATGCGTTGAAAAATTAATTTTAAGATGGATTTTGCTAATAAGATGCAGTTTTTGCGAAAGAATTTTTCACGTTGAACACGAGTCTGAGGTCAAAAACTTCCCATTACGTCACGTTTAAGGAAAAAATGGGGTTCAATCAAGTCTTATTTTACAAGAATCCGATAATTTTTTCTATTTTTATTAATTTTTAAACTTTTCAAACTGATTCAGGACGAAACCTTAAATCAAAAACAGTTACTGACCCAGAAAAACTATGAATGCAGGAGGGCTCAGTATCACCTTCTCTTTTTGAATCCGTAGTCAAACCTCATGTCGAAGAAAACAAATCGGATTTGATCGCATAGTGTAACTAAGATTTCAAATTTATTTTTTATATTTGACTTTTTAGAAAAACCGATGGAAGTAAAAAATATCGTTAAACAGATTTTATTTTGACTTTTTTTCCATCCATTGGCAATTAATCTCAAAAATTAGAATAAAGTTTCCACATTTCGGGGGGGGGGGGGGGGGGGGGTCAGAACCCCCAAAACCCTCCCCCTAAATACGGCCTTGCAAGAAATATAAAGTTTCATGCCGATCGCAGAAAATTTAGAGGTCCCTCACGAGCCCTAAAGTTGAAAAAAGCGTTTTTCACCATTTTTCTCATTATAAAGCGATAAAAATAATTTATTGGAAACTTTCAGTATTTTTTGAAACAGTTTTTGAATTTTGAATGTTTCTATCGGTTTACGTCCTGCTTCACATATTTGTTTTGCGTGACAAACGGAGCAAAAAAAAATTGTTTCCAATTCCAAAAATTTCATTCTCAAAATATCGGCCATTAAAAATAGTAAGTGATTAAAGGGCAGCGAAAAAGGCAAAACGTTTGAAAAATAACAAAAAAAAATTTAAATATTTGGAATCAGGGAGGCTTGAAACGGGGGGAGGGGGGGGGGCCTTGGGGCGGAGAACACAAGGTAAAGTTTGTGACCGGCTCAGGAGAGTCCACATTGATCTTGAATGAACGGTTGTGCGTCGGGCTTGGAACCCACCACGTCAAAAATAATCTCCAATGAATCCAATAAAGAAGCCTCGGATAACGGACTCCCTTAATGTTGACGACCCCCGCAAACGCCCAAAGGACTACGATTTACGGATATGCACCTGGAATGTCCGGACCCTTTACAGGGAAGGTGCCTCTATCCAGCTGGTAGATGTCCTCGAACGATATCGAGTTGACATCACCGCTATACAGGAAATGCGATGGACGGAACAGGGTTGCTCCAAAAGAGCATCCTGTGACATCTACTGCAGCTGTCATGATTCACGACACGAATTTAGTGTCGGGTTTGTGGTTGGGAAGAGACTACGCCATCTTGTCTCGAGGTTCACGCCCGTGAACGAGCGCCTAGCCACTATCCGCATCAAGGCAAAACTCTTCAACATCAGCCTGATTTGTGTCCATGCCCCGACGGATAAGAAGGACGAAGCGACCAAAGATGACTTCTACGAGCTCCTCGACAAACCTATGAGCACTGCCCCGCCACGATATTAAAATCGTGCTAGGCGACTTTAATGCCAAGGTGGGCAGGGAGGGTCTCTTTGGTCCGACGATCGGAAAATTCAGTCTCCATGACGAAACTACTGGACGTACGCACAATACGTGGCGCTAACATCGACTCGGACCACTTCTTGGTTGCAGCCAAGGTCCGCACACGCCTCTGTGCCGCGAAACGCGTACGTACCAGTACACAGAGAAAGCTGGATGTCGAAAAGCTGCAATTACAACGGGCAGCCGACGCCTTCGCTAATCCACAACCCGCTCTATGCGTACAGCTGCCGAAGAGCTGCTAGGCTACAACCGTCGACGGCGAAATAGGCGGTACGACCAAGAGTGTCGCCATGCGACTGAAGCGAAAAATGCCGTATATCGAGCCACCCTGCACTCAGTTTCAACGCGATCTGCTAAGGAGCGATACAGAGAGTTGAGGAGGGAGGAGAAACGTCTTTTCAGGCGCAAGAAACTAGAGTCAGAAAGACGTGAGTGCGACGATATAGAGATGCTTGGAGACAGGAATGAGGTTCGAAAATTCTTCGAAAAAATAAGACGCCTGACTAACGGTTTGAAGACCGGCGCCTCTTCCTGCAAGGACAAAGACGGAAATCTGGTGACAGATGTCCAGGGTACTATGAGGTTATGGAGGGAACACTTCTCGCAGCTGCTCAATGGTGATGACGACAAGAATCTCACCATTCGGGAAGCTGTTCCGGAAACCCCAATCACTGACGGCGTTGAAGTACCGCCGCCCGACTATGACGAGGTCTTAACAGCCATCGCGCGGCTGAAAAACAATAAGGTTGCGGATGCAGATTGCCTGCCTGCTGAGTTGTTTAAGACTGCAGGCGAAGAGCTCACAAAACGCATGTACGAGCTTTTATGCAGAATATGGTCGGATGAAAGCATGCCCAGTGATTGGAACCTCAGCGTACTCTGCCAATCCACAAGAAAGGTGATTCCACGATCCGCGCCAACTACCGCGGTATAAGTCTTCTTAACATCGCATACAAAGTTCTATCGAGCGTACTATGTGAAAGACTGAAGCCCATCAGTGTGGCTTCAGGCCTAGTAAATCCACAATCGACCAGATATTCACACTACGCCAAATCCTGGAAAAGACCCGAGAAAAACAAATCGACACATACCATCTATTCGTCGATCATAAAGCCGCTTTCGACAGCACAATTAGAGATCACCTATACGCCGCAATGTCTGATTTTGGTATCCCTGCAAAGCTCATTTGTCTTTGCAAAATGATACTGACAGACACCACCAGAGCAGTGAAAATTGGGACTAACCTCTCCGCGCCATTTGATACCAAAAGAGGTTTCAGACAACTTCTTTAACCTAATGCTGGAAAAAATAATTCGAACTGGGAACATCGACATCTCTGGCACTATCTTTTACAAGAGTGTCATGCTGCTAGCATATGCTGATGATATTGACATCATTGGAATCAACGCGCGAGCAGTCAGTGCAGCATTCTCCAACTTGGAGAGGGAGTCTCGTCGAGTGGGTCTAGTGGTGAACGAGAACAAAACGAAATACCTTGTGTCAACAAACAAAGAGTCACGGCGTCTTGAACAAAATGTCACTGTTGACGATTACAATTTCGAAGTCGTCAAGGATTTCGTTTACCTTAGATCCAGCATCAACACCAACATTAATGTCAGCCTTGAGATCAAGCGAAGAATAACTCTTGCCAACAGGTGTTACTACGGGCTCAGTAGGCAATTGAAAAGTAAGGCCCTCTCTCGACGTACGAAAATAACGCTCTTCAAGTCACTCATCCTTCCTAATGTATGGCGCTGAGACGTGGACATTAATCACCAACGAAGAGAGGCTGTTGGGAGCGTTCGAGAGAAAGATACTTCGCAAGATCTATGGTCCTGTGTGCGACGACGTGTATCGTTTAAGATGGAACCATGAGCTGTACGCCGACATTGACGTAGTCAAGCGCATAAAACTCCAGCGGCTTCGCTAGCTGGGTCATGTTGAGCGAATGGATGAAAGTGCTCCGGCTAGAAGGGTATTTTATTCCAGCCACGGAGGAGGAACGCGCAGAAGAGGAAGACCAGGTGCAGGGGGACCTGTCTGCACTTGGCCTTACTAACTGGCGCCGGCGCGCGCATTGCAGAAGCGACTGGCGAGGCTTTATAGAAGAGGCCAAGACCGATCATTGGTTGTAGAACCAACTAAGTAAAAGGCTTGAAACGTGTATATATTTTATCGGCCATCATATAAGATTAAGCAGAAAAAAAGGAGAATTTCTCATAGTCCGCTCCCTGGTCATTACCAACGTTCAATTTTAAATATCAAGTACTTTATTCTTCCTCATTCAAATAAACTTAAATTTTCGCGTTTTTCGCAGAAAGAGCAGAACAAAGTCTGCTGGGCCAGCTAGTTCGTATATACATTTTTCTTATTTGTATTATTTATTATTGTCGGGAGCAATAGTTCCTGAACTATAATTGTCGCATTTAGTTTTGTCATCCCTAACACATTATATTATCTCTTTCTACTAATTTTAATAACTGCATTAGCTAGCATAGTTGTGCAAGCGGGACTTCTTTTAAAAGCTCTCTCTCTTATTTTTTATATATAAACATATATTGCTAGTTCGATTAGCTGTTCGATTTTTTTGTAAGCTAAACTGTACTTTCATCCAAAATGAATTGTTAATCATTATTGAATTTTCGTGAAGAAAAGACTCTTCAAATAAAGCGTATAAACTTGTATCGCTACATTTAGTCGTTTTCTTTCATAGTTAATTTTGTCATCATTTTGCTAAAATTTTAATAGTTATTAAAAAAGATTAATAACTCAACATTTGGTGACCCCGACGTGATTTCGTTGGGAAGGGAAATAAATCGAATTTCACGCCATTTCGATCCCAGCACTATCACGTTTTTTTTTTGGTTTTTGTTCATCGTGTACAGTAGGTACATAATAAAATGGCGCCCACAAAAAAGTCGGACGAAGTTGAGCTAAAAAAGAAGAAGCGCGACTCTATCCTTCAACAAATAATTTCAATTAATGGTTCTTTGACCATTGAAATGTTACGTGATCTCGACGAAGCTGCTGTGGAGGTTAGGCTTGACCAGGTAGAACGTTTGGAGAAAAGGTTTGATGTTGCTCAATCGCATGTGGAGGACGAAGATGACGCCGAAGAGATGCTTACAAGTTTTTCAACGCATTACATCGAAGCGAAAACTAAGCTAACGCGCCAATTATACACGTGGCGCAGTTCAGAAGCGCATCGTTCGACTATGCGACTAACTTCCGAAGAGCGTCCATCGGTCATATTCGCTTCTCCGAAGCAACGACTACCGGTGCTGCAGATTCCAAAATTCAGCGGTAATTACACGGATTGGCCAGATTTCTTTTCTATGTTTAAGACCGTGGTTCACCATGATGCTGACCTAACCAGGATTGAGAAATTTCAACATCTTCGTTCTAACCTATGTGACGCTGCATTAGATACCATACGCTCTCTGGAAATTTCTGAGCAAAATTACGATAAAGCGATTGAGTTATTAAAAAATCGATTTGATAACAAACGCCTTAACTTTCAGGCTCATGTTAGAGACATTTTTCAGTTGAGCAGCGTTGAAGGAGATTCAGTGGGAAAACTCCGCGAACTGAGCGATAAGATAAATGCACATCTGCGCGCTTTGCAAACGATGGGAACAAAAGATCAGATTGCTGATTGCGTGTTGATTCATCTGGTGTGTCAAAAACTTGACGTTGCGTCGCGCACTAAATGGGAGGAAGAAACATCTATAAACGAAATACCTGCTTGGAGCAAAATGTCATCATTTTTAGAGCAACGCTGCCAACGACTCGAGAATGTGGAAAACGCTCTGGTAACCAAAGCACCGAGCAAGCAGGTGAGCAAGAAATCGATTTTTAATCACAATCGCAAAGTGTTTGTCGCATCCTCCACAAGTAGGTGCTCGGTGTGCAATTCAAACCAGCACGCAGTGTTCCATTGCGATAAATTCATAAACCTTTCGCCACTTATGCGATATAAAGAGGCAAAAAAACTCCAACTTTGCCTGAACTGTTTACGAAGCGGCCATTCATGTAAAATGTGCAAATCCAGCTGTTGCAAATATTGCTCATCGAAGCACCACACTCTTCTTCATCAAGACTCCCTGCTAGCAGGGCCATTTTCACAAATGCATAATTCATCTCACTCTTCAGCACCCGCTGCAAATGAAGTTATCTCACGGCCGTCGTTGGTCAATGTTGCAGAAGCTATTTCGACTTCTTCGTTACAGTCCTCTTCAGCAGCAGCATCGCTCGTCAGTTCAAAGACTGAGACTATTGAGTCTCAGAGAGATTTCGTTCTCCTGGCAACTGCGGTAATTTTTATTAAAAATCGCACTGGGTCTCTCATTCCGTGCAGGGCGCTACTCGATTCTGCATCACAGCTTAATTTCGTTACTAATCGCTTAGTTAATCAACTTCAATTAAAGAAAATCAAATCGACAATATCAATTTCCGGTATAGGCCAAACTGATTTTGTTGCTGATCATATGGTTGATCTAGAGCTGCATTCACGCATCGGACAATACAGCGTTTCTGTATCGGCTGTCGTCACCCCCACCATAACAGATACCCAACCTTGTCGCTCTTTAAAAAATGTTAAGTGGAACATTCCTTCAAACATACGCTTAGCAGACCCTCTCTTCTTCGAACCGCAACGAGTCGACGTTCTCATTGGAGCTAATTTGTTTTTCGATCTACTATGCGTTGGTCAGATACGATTAAGCGAAGAGCTGCCACTGTTGCAAAAAACTAAATTGGGATGGGTTGTATCTGGTGGGGGCACAGAAAAACTCCTTAAACCGTCTTGTTTATCAGCTATTGATGTTTCTGTCGAGAATGAGGTTGATGCTCGAATAGACAATTTAATTAAACGTTTTTGGGAAGTAGAAAACTGCAGCGATTCGGCACCAAAGGCAACCGTAGAGGAGATCAAATGTGAAAACCATTTTCTCGAGAATTATCAACGTTTGTATTCTGGAGCATACTCAGTTCGATTACCCATTAAACTATCCGCAAATCAATTAGGGGATTCGTATCAGCAAGCTCTTAGTCGTTTCAAAAATTTGGAGCGAAAACTGCAGCGTAATCCTGAGCTCAAGCAACAATATTCGTCGTTTATCAAAGAGTATCGTGACCTCAATCATATGTCACTTATTAGCACTATGCCAAAACAAATTTCTATTAATTTCTTGCCTCACCACTGTGTTCTAAAGGCCGATAGCACAACAACAAAGCTGCGTGTAGTATTTGACGGTTCTGCACCAACCACTAGCGGTTATTCACTAAACGAAATATTAATGGCAGGTCCCACTATTCAACGCAGTCTTTTCGATACTCTCTTTCAATTTCGCTCCTTCAAAATCGCTCTTACTAGCGACATATGCAAAATGTACCGCTGCATTAGGATGTCATATCCAGACGATTTCCTCCAATGCATCTTATGGAGGGACCACCCCAATGAAGAAATTAGTATTTTTAAGCTCGATACCGTTACTTACGGCACAAAGCCTGCGTCTTTTCTCGCTATTCGGGCAATGCAGCAGTTGGCTGTTGATGAAGGTCATGCCTATCCAATTGGTTCAAAAATCATTTGCAGAGATTTTTACGTAGACGACATGATTTCCGGCGCAAACTCTGTAGAAGAAGCTCGCACAATTCTTAATCAAACTAGGTCGTTGTTATCAAAAGGAAATTTCGAATTGAAAAAGTGGTGCTCGAACGATAGTCGTGTCCTAGTTGATGTTGCAGAAGCAGATAGAGAAAAATTCCTTAAATTTCACGATGGTACTGACGTTACGAAAACTCTTGGGTTGATCTGGGAACCAAACTCCGACATTTTTATATTTTCATTTTCGCCATTTGTGACACAACCAAAAATAACAAAACGCACAGTTTTATCAACCATCGCTAGACTTTACGATCCACTAGGCTTAATTGGGCCTGTTGTGGCCAAAGCTAAGATTTTTTTACAACATCTATGGAAGCAAAAATTACATTGGGACGAAAGTCTGCCGCAGGCGCTACAGTCAGAATGGGTTGAAATATGCAATGAGTATGAGCTAGTGGATCGCTTCAGCTTCGATAGATATGTTTTGATGCCTGATGCCAGCATAGAAATACACGCTTTTTGCGACGCAAGCTTGGCTGCGTACGGCGTGTGCGTATACATACGCGCTGAGAAAAACGGAGTGGTACGCACAAATCTTATTTGCTCAAAATCGCGCGTTTCACCTCTAAAGACAATCACTGTGCCGAAGCTAGAGCTTTCCGCTGCTCTCTTATTAGCCGATTTACTAGCTTGTGTTTCAAGGCTAAATGTTTTCCAGGGCGAATTTCACTGCTGGTCAGATTCAACAGTTGTTCTGTCATGGCTCCGCGATGAACCATCTAATTTCAATATTTTTGTTTCTAACCGAATTAACAGCATTCAAACAATCACAAAGGACATGGCCTGGCATTATGTACCTTCTGAATTAAATCCAGCGGATATCCTTTCAAGAGGAGCCAGTCCTAAGCAACTATTGAATATGACGCTATGGAAGCATGGACCAGCCTTTCTTTGCAGTGATCGTAGTGAGTGGCCTGCATCCCCTATATTGTCACAAGATTTGCCAGAGAGGCGCAAACGAGCATTCGTCCTAGTAGCCACAATGGACTTCACGGCAAGCTGCAAGTTTCTCAATTCATTCGAGAGAATGCGGAGAGTTTACGCCTACGTTTATCGCTTTTCAAGGCCTGTTGGTACTAAATGTTCTGGACCACTAACAACAAACGAAGTTCAACAGGGTACATTTCTTCTTATTCGTATGATTCAAAAGGTGCACCTACGCAAAGAATATCGCTTTTTGGAAGCCAATAAGGAGGTAGAAATTTCTTCTGATATTCGATCCCTGAACCCTTTTATAGACGTAAATGGATTGATTCGAGTTGGCGGCAGATTGCAGAATTCGTTGCTGGAATTTAAATCTAAGCACCCAATTATTTTGCCCAAGCGACACCCTGTAACTGATTCAATTATCGATAACTTCCACCATCAAATGCTCCACGCAGGGCCCCAGTCGTTGCTAGCTTCGATCAGATTACAATACTGGCCATTGGGCGGTAGGAAAGCCGTGTCACGAGTGATAGCTAAATGCGTGCGTTGCTTTCGCGCTAAACCCAGGTTAATGGGGCATATCATGGGAAGTTTACCTTCGGCAAGGGTTCAGCCCTATAGAGCCTTTCTAACCACAGGAGTGGACTTTTGCGGACCTTTCTACCATCAATCAGAAGTGCGAACTCGCCCTCCAATCAAATGCTACATATGTCTATTTATATGTTTTTCAACTAAGGCCGTCCATCTCGAGTTGGTCAAGGATCTGTCAACTCCTTCGTTCTTGGCAGCTCTTAGAAGATTTGTTTGTACCCGTGGAAGGCCTCAAACTATATGGTCTGATAATGCGACCAATTTTGTAGGCGCGAAAAATGAACTGAGGGAGCTGAAGCAGCTTTTCCTGAACGACGCTCACATAAAGGCTGTGCATGAGCAGTGTTTATGCGATGGTATTGACTGGAAGTTTATCCCAGCACGCTCTCCTCATTTTGGGGGCCTTTGGGAGGCCTCAATTAAAATAATAAAATTTCATTTTTATCGTGTGGTTGGCTTGTCAACCCTAAACTTCGAAGAATTTCGTACACTAATTTGTCAAATTTCGGCAATCATAAACTCACGTCCTTTATGTCCCATTTCAGAGAGCGCCGACGATTTGGGAGTGCTTACACCAGCGCATTTTTTAATTGGGGCGCCGTATACATCCGTTGTGGAGCCTGACGTTTCTTCCTTAAACATAGGTCGCCTTGGTAGATGGCAGCGTGTGTGCTATATGCAGCAGCAATTTTGGAGGAAATGGCATTCGGAATATTTGACTCTTCTTCAGCAACGACAAAGGTGGCACTCATCTTCACCGAATGTGTGCGCAGGTTCTATGGTGTTAATCAAAGATGAAAATCAGCCTCCACTCAAATGGCCATTGGCGAGAGTTTTGGAGACGATCTCTGGAGATGATGGTGTAGTTCGGGTCGCGGTGCTAAAAACTTCTTATGGAATATTCAAGCGAGCTGTAACAAAATTATGTCTTTTACCAATTGAAGATGATATAGTTGAAAGCCGAAACTTCCAACGGGTGGAGGATGTCGGGAGCAATAGTTCCTGAACTATAATTGTCGCATTTAGTTTTGTCATCCCTAACACATTATATTATCTCTTTCTACTAATTTTAATAACTGCATTAGCTAGCATAGTTGTGCAAGCGGGACTTCTTTTAAAAGCTCTCTCTCTTATTTTTTATATATAAACATATATTGCTAGTTCGATTAGCTGTTCGATTTTTTTGTAAGCTAAACTGTACTTTCATCCAAAATGAATTGTTAATCATTATTGAATTTTCGTGAAGAAAAGACTCTTCAAATAAAGCGTATAAACTTGTATCGCTACATTTAGTCGTTTTCTTTCATAGTTAATTTTGTCATCATTTTGCTAAAATTTTAATAGTTATTAAAAAAGATTAATAACTCAACAATTATATTGAGTTGTCCTATTGACGAAATTTTTCTGGGCTCGAACCTGTGGCTGAAATTCCGTATCGTGATTGTCGATCAAAGCACTTGCCAACTAAGATTAAAATTTTTTCTTTTATTCTTGTAATGTTTGCTTAGTGTAGCAATTGTCTCTTGACAATGCAAGTATGAGTAACACAAACAAAATTGAATGATTCAATCATATTGTCTTTATCTAATATTAATTGAAAAATTATTTCTCCAATGTTGGAGAAAAGCTTAGTTCTCAAATTGATTTCCAATGTAATTCTCAATTTAAGTTTAAACATTTTTCAACTTGTTTACTTTGAAGTTGGCATCAAGTTGAGAATCAACATTTTTTTCAATGTTTGAAAAATATTATAATTCTCAATTGGTTATCAAACACTTTTCTCCACTTGAAACCAAACATTTTTTCCAACGCTTGATATCAACTTGAATACAATTTGAGTTAAATTTGAGATATTATTTACAATATTTTATAAGTATACTCGTATGGCAATACTATTGATTTCTCACAGATTCTCACAGAATTTTAATTTGTGGAAAACATTTTCTGTAACTTTAATTCAATTGTGAAAAATAAATATAAAAAACTGAGTGAAAGTGAAAAAATTCAAAATAAAAGGGAGGTGAAAATGAATTAAAGGGAAATATATGCTTTATATAATGTATATTTTGTATAATTATAATTCAATTTGCGGGATGCGCAAGAGAAAAAAAAGTGAAAAGTGAGGTTTGACAGGTTGGAGAAATTCCTTTGATAACAAGTTGAGAATCATAAATTTCTCAATTTGATAACTAAGAAAATCACCATATAAAAAATGTGCCTTTTAAGTTGAGAAGACTATAATCGGACTATTGAGGTGCATTTGAGAATTAACTTTGGAGATTTGAGAAAGGTATTTGACCTCAAATCTACCTCAAATTGATATCAAACAATAATGTATATTGGGTATTTATTATTATTTCTAAAAATAGTTTTGTTACTGTATTGGAGTTTTCATTAGCCCCGTTGATAAAGTAAAAGAAATTTTGGTCAATAACTGCAAATTAACCATCAGAGAGTATTATTTGGGCGTTATGGGGCGTTTGCGTGAAGCAATTCGCAGAAAGAGACCAGAATTGTGGACAGAAAACTCGTGGATTTTGCACCATGATAACGCAACGTCGCACAGTGCCATCATTATTCGTAATTTTTTGACAAAAACAGCCACCGAATTCACCTGATTTGGCTCCCTGTGACTTCTTTATGTTCAATCGAGTTAAAAAACCATTACGGGGAACGCATTTCAGCAGCCGAGAGGAAGTAATGGAAAAATCGCAGGAAGCACTGATGGGCATACCGAAAACCGAATATAAAAAATGATTCGAGGATTGGCTCAAGCGCTGGCGTAAGTGTGTTGCAGTCGATTATTACTTTGAAGGGAACAATATAAATTTAGATGAATAAAGTTGTATTTTTAATTTTATGAATAAATTCCGGGAACTTTTTGATCAAGGGTATATTATCACATCATGTTACGAGTGCAGAAAGGATTCCTTCTTTTTTTCCAAACTTATAACACGGTGCGACAGTAAAAAATACCTGGAAAGTAATACTATTTTTCTTGTAGGTCTTGTCGAGTAAAACAAGAGTCTGTATGTGAAATTTTCCAAACACCCCCAAAATCTTGATTTACCGTTTAAAAACCGGTTTTGCGTACCTTTGCGCACTTATAAGCCTATTACTTATTGGATTATCAACAGATTTTCAGTTTCTTACCGGTTTTAGAAAAAAGAAACTTAGACCTATTGAATGATATATATTTGATTTAAGGAAACTTGAGAAAGGGCATATCCGGGTTTCCATGTCAGAAATGCCCCGTAACCGCAATCGTAAAAATAGGTTTACTACTCTGATTTTTCTTATGTAAATAAGTCAAAAAAATTAAAAACCAAAATTGGCATTTCATATGAAATACCAAAAGGCCATGAAAAAAATCAATTAAAACTATTAACTATCAACTATCTGCTATTTTCGCAGAATTTGGGGACGGAAGCCGTTAAAATAAAAAGAAGAACGGGACGAAAACTATTCAACTCCACAACCACAATGCTTCCATTTGGGGTTATTGAAGTGAAAAACAAAAGAGATGTAGAAATGAGAAATGTTGAAAATCCCTCAAATTGGTTTGGTATATTAAACTTTAATTTACTGAAAACAATTTTTTAAGTGATTATTTTTTAGAATATGTGTGTGCGTTATTTGTGTACAAAGAAGAATATTTGTTTTCACAATAGAACATAAATGACAGATCTGCAATGAGTGAGAAAGAGATGAATCGATACAATAATAACGCCATCTGTTAACATAAACAATTCAAATATATTTGAATCTACTACTATAATGAAAAGAACAACAAAAGCAAAACGTTTTCGCAAATATTTAGTGCGACCAAAAGATAAAAAATTTACAGCGCGTTATGACTTGTTTAATACAAGTAAGTGTTGCACATCAAAAACTGTTTATTATTATTAACGTAGTTTTTCAATAGAAACGCCATCTGATAGCATTATGCTAAACATAAATACGAATATATCAATAGCAACGTCATCTGTTGCTTTTATAGCGCAATGCAAAACATAAACAATATAAATATAGTTGAATCTACCTTTTCGTTTACATTAAAAAGGAAACAGTGCAAAATCAATCTCATCAAAATTTCGGTAGCAATCAAGCTGGTGTGCGAGAAAATCCACACTCTCTACTATGGCAGAAGAATTAAGAAGGTAGATGCATTTTGACAAGTAAAAGGAACTTTGACAATTGGGAAAACATTTGTTTTTGCAACAGAGTTGTACTTTCATAGTTAAACTTTTAGGTGAGAATTTATAAGAAAATAATTTGTATAGTATTGCATTAACATAGGGAGAAATAGTTGTTGCTTTTTATATTATTTTTTGACTCTTAACATGTTCAATAAAGAAAACTAATCTTAATAACATTATTTATACGTTTTTTATTATAAATAAAATTTATAATTTAGTACTAAGAAATAAAAGTAGTATTAATAATCTTCTATTAACTCACTCTTTTCAATCCATTAAAAAAATGCACCTCTAAAATGTTCAAAAATGCTACGTTTTGAATAAAAAGCATCTACCTCTAAATACTTGTAACATGGGTAAAAGTATTTAGAAAACTGTTTTAGGAGACATTTTGCGAATAAAAAACAATGATAAAGTAAGCCAAATCCAAAATAAACCGGTTTTACGTTGCACATAAGCACTTTTGATAAATACCATATGGACCTAATTAGTTTTGAAAAAAATTATCTGGACTTAAGCACAAGAAAACATAAAGCATCTGTATGAATGCGGCCATGTGCAAAGCCAAAAATTTAAATTTATTACAATGCAGAAGCAGAACAAGGAAAGAATGCGATTGGCTGAAAGGGACTTAAGCAATTTTGATTTACACTTACGATGGGACATAGTCACTTTCGAAAAAATAGTTAAATGAAATAGGTTTTTTAATTTAATTAACATTAATTATGCTCATTTCTTTTGTTTAAACTATTTATTTGTACGGTCAGTGTGTATTGCATTAAAAATCTGGAAAATTTTCGTATGTGGCCTTGGCACTTTAGATATGTACCGACTCATATTAACTATTTAAATGCCATGTGCATACATACAATTATATCTCCCAGACTGCTGTTATTGTACTTACAAATTCCCAGTCACAAACATACCAAAGAAGTTTCACTTACATCGAGTGCACTAAGTTGCGCATGTGATTTTTTTTTTGCAAAAATTTTGTTTTACCACTCTAGTTGACGGCTGCTTATCACGGGGGGAGAAAATGGTGACAGTGTTATGGTCGAGGTTGAGAAAGGATGCGCCCAAGGGAGGCGTACTCTCTCCTCTTCTATGGTGCTTCGTGGTGGACTCCTTCCTTAATGATTTGAAAAATTTTGGAGTTCACATCCAAGCGTATGCTGACGATGTGTGCGTACTAATCTCGGGACGGTCCTTACAGACGATGTGCATTAAAATGCAAGAAGTCTTGGACAAGATCGAGGTTTGGTGCGATCTGCAGGGTCTTTCAGTGAATCCCGGTAAAAGCACCTTAATGCTCTTCACCAGTAAACACGAGAAGGATGGCCTCTTACTACCAAAAATGAAGGGAGTAACACAGCAGTTGTCTTCTGAAGTTAAATATTTAGGGTTAACCTTAGATTGCAAACTGTTATGGAAGACGCATGACGAGCTGAAGGTCTCGCGTGCACTAAAGGTTTTCTGGCAGTGCAGGCTAGCTTTTGACAAGACTTGGGGTCTGAATCCAGCTCTGGTATACTGGGTACACATTGCTCTTGTGAGACCTATTGTCACGTATGCCTCTGTAGTATGGTGGATACGAACTTTGGTTAAGTCCACAGTATCCTCTCTGACAAGGCTTCAGAGAAGTGTGTGCCTGGATATCATTGGTATAATGTGTACTACATCTGCTGATGCCTTGCTTCCTCTGGATCTTCAAATCCGTAAAGAAGCGATGAGAGCGGCCTACAGACTCCGGTTAAATGGAGTCTGTCATGTCGAGGAGGATTTAGGGCACAGTATGATATACCACCAGTTGTCAGTACAGTGCCCACTGTTCTTGATGCCCGAGGACAATTATGTGTCTTGCATCCGCTTCGGAAGAAGATATGAAGTCAGGTTCCCGAAACGTTATCAATGATTAAGTCGAGAGGTCGTACTCCGGGACATGACGAAGACGTCTTCTATACCGACGAACCCAAAACCTCAAAAGGTACTGGATCCGGTTAGTACTTGGACGATAAGACCAAGTACTCTTTTTCCACTGGACAGATGGCGTCAGTCTTCCTAACGGAGGTTTTCGCTATCCTAGACGTTGTGAGCTGGATAATTGAGAAGAGGTGGCATGGGAAGTGCCTTGCTAACGCTGCCAGCACCTCAAAATCGGTCAGCGAGTGTAAGGCAAAACTTAATAGTGTTGCAAAACACAACAAGTTATGCCTTATATGGGTTCCAGGACACTGGGGTCCCACACCTTTTCTTGGCGTAAGTTCTGGGGAGATCATGTATTGGATCAACGATTTCGTGGGTTCTATCCATAGAGAAAGATGGTCCGAGCTTGACTCCTGCAGAACCGTAAGGTGCTTCGTGAGACAAACTAACAGGAAATCAGGGGAATTTCTTCTCAAACTGAGAAGAAAGGAACTGAGATTACTGGTGGGTGTCGTCACAGGGCACAACACATGTGGTCAGCATATGACTAACATGGGCGTCATCATCGATCCAATTTGCCAATCGTGTCTTGAGGACGACGGTACTACGGAGCATTATCTTTGTAGCTGTCCAGCGTTCGCGAGAATCAGATTAAGGTTGTTAGGTAGTGATATCTTGAGTATGAATAATGTCCATACTCCCCCTCTTCCTGAGCTTCTAAGGTTCATAAGTGAAACAAAGAAGTTCGAGATTGAGAGACCCTAGACCTTTATTCTTCCCATTTATCCCCACATAACTTTACTGTCTCTCTACTCTCTTCTACTGGTTCTATCCTTAGGTATAGCACAATGGTCCTCGTTGACTGAGTGCTTTGGTTAAGTACAGCCCACCCACAACTCTAAACCCTAGTGGAACAAATTTTTAACTTTTACCTCAGGTGCGAGATTTTCCAACGGTTTTATAGTAATTTAGGGTCGCTAATTACGACTGTGTACTCAGTTTTCCTCCATCACCTCTAGTTCACCCACCTGAAGTCGGAAAAATGGGGTCTTCAGGGCCTATTAAGAAATTTCTTTATTTCAACAGATTCGAATTTTTTGTCTAAAGCAAAGTTGTTAAGCACAAAGAGATAAACAATTTTTGTGTATTCACTTTTCCTCCATCTCTTACCGATTCTCTTGAAAATGGGGTTTTAAGCCCCCTTTTTCAATAAATAAACGATAAAACGAAAACAGTTGGGGAAACCATTATACTGTCTTTAAAGAAAATGTTTCTTGCTAAAAATTATAGGAATTCTAAAACATCGGAATAACTTACGAAGTACACTTTTTCCAGGATAATGCAGAAACCGAATTTTTACTTTAGAACCAAACCACTCACACTAAGTACGTTAGTAAATGGAATCGTTTGGTGTTAGATTGAGCCAACGGTCAACAATTTCTTTTTTTACAATCAATTAAATAATAATAAGTCTAATGCAATTACAACATATAACGAAGCGTCGTTATAACTGAAATTTATTATTTTTTTTTATTATTTTTTACTTGCATTCTGAATTTATGCACTTATGTTTAATTATCTATTCTTAGTTTTTCTTTACTTATATTCTACTTAAGTTATTCACCATAACTCACACAGTCATCACGGTTACCCACATCAATATCTCATAACACAAACTCACCACATCACTCGCTGATACACATACACGCAGTCATCACAGTTACCCACAGCAATACATCACAACACAAACTCACCACACTGATCGGTGATACACACACACTCAAGCATCACTGTTCCTCACCTCAGTTCATCACAACTGCAGAACAATCACATCAGTACGACAGTGACTGTGATCGTGTGTGGTCATCATCAGTGCAAGATGATGACCATACAGACATCACACTGTTGTAGGTGGCTGTAACGCAAGTAGTTACTACATCGTTGGCAACCACCTACAAACATCGCTGTCACACCCACGACGGTGACACAAGTGTGCGCCTGGTCGTAGAGAGTGGGAACTGCTGGCCTCCCTGGCTCCCCTCAGACGCCCTGCACCTTCCACCGTCACCAACACCATTAAACAAGCCACGGTGCCTCATCGATATAAAAGGTCGATGCACAGAGTCTATCGAAGAGTTTGTCCGGAGAAGTCTATCCAATCTGTCAGGAGTCTGGCCACGCGCTCGATCAGGTGCTACTGTTAACCTGCGGTCTTTCTATTATCTACTAGTAATCTTTTTTTTATTCAAATTGTTGAGTTATTTTGCAACAAAATAAATTAATTAATTATAACGTTTCGGAAAAACTATGAGTGTTTATTTTAATTGGCTGGATTACTGGAATCCGCTGAGGTTACCCCGGAAATTGTACGTTTTATGGCGCCCGAGTAGGAACTTTTGAAAATTTAAAATAAAAAAATAAAATTTAATAAGGACTTATGAAAAATTTAAATAAAAATTGTATAAAGACTTCCAAAAAATAAAAAATTAAATACAGATTTTAGAAAAAAAACAGTTGGAGAAAAAAAAAAAAAAAACTTCAGACAGTGGAAAAATTAAGATAAAAAAAATTAAAATAAAGAGAAATATATGTATATAAAACTTAAAATTAAATAATTTGGTCATTCATACAATGGGGAAAGCCTTTATTAGTCTGTTGAGCAAGTCTGACCTGGAGCAGGTTTTCATGGATCTTGGTGAAGATCCTATAGCCAACGTCGATGAACTTCGTAGTCGGCTACGGTATTTCTTCCGTCGTGACGACTTAAAAAAGGAACAAAACGAATATTTGCAAAAATTAAGTGCGCGATATGAACCAGTTGCGTCTGGAGCGGATGTATTAAAAGTGCCAACCTTTGGGTCCAAATCGAGATCCGCATCACCAGCGGCGTTTGTCACAGCTGTACCTGATCTAGCTGGCGTTTGTGACCAAGTCCGTAAATGGGGAGTACGGTTTGATGGTGGTAAAGATCCTTTAGGATTCATGGAACGAATCAAGGAGCTTTCCACTGCTTACAACTTCACTCTGGATCATATTTTACATTCGTTGCCAGAACTGTTGAAAGATACTGCGCTGTCTTGGTTTTGTAACAACAAGATGAACTGGAACAACTACAACGATTTCAAAGAGGACTTTAAGCTATTTTTTTTTTACCTCCACGATATTTCGAAGATCTTGAAGACAAAATGCGACAGAGAAAGCAAAATGTTGGCGAACAGTTTTGCGATTATTTGACTGACCTACAATCTATGATGAGATGGCTTTCTCCGATGTCACCCTTCCAACAATTGAATCGAATTTATGAGAACTGCAGGCCCGAGTACAAACTGTATGTCAAACGCACTGATTTTTCTACGCTTCGAGAACTTCTAGTAATGGCGCGAGATTTCGAAAGAATTCGTCTGGAGGAAAGTACTACGCAGCCTATTACTATTCGACCAGTACAGCCCATGATATGCTACAGGTGTGGACAAAGAGGTCACGCCCGCACGGATTGTAGAAATCCGCAAGTAATATTTTGTTTTGACTGTGGTAAGCATGGAATAAAAACCATTGAGTGTTGTCGTCAACGGTCGGGAAACGGTACCAGAGGTCCGAAAGGAGAAGGCACACCGAACCTCTAAAACTCTCAGCCTTCCAAATTAAAAATGCAGTCCACGAAAAGGGATCCCGACTTTTCGCGGACATTACTATACGCGGGAAATCATTTCATGCTTTGGTTGATACAGGTGCTTCTCGTTGTATAATTAACTTTAAAATACCTCAACTATTCCAGATGCGAATCCTTCCCCGCTCTATTAAATACTTAGAATTGGCGGATGTCTCCAAGGTGCCTGTTTTAGGTTCTATTAACTGTTGGTTAACCATTGCTGGAGTGGTGACACAACAAGAATTTTTAGTCATCGAATCATCTAGCGATACTATTACATTGGGAATGGACTTCCTTCGTCGTATGAACTGCAATATCACATTTTCACCCCAACGTGCCCCTCAGGCGGAATTATCAATTATCCCTACAGCTGGTGCAACTGATGGCAAGCTGCACTCGCTGCCCACAGAAGAAGAGCATCGCATTAATAACTTCATTTCAGGGCAAATTCAGAGATTCGAAAACATTGAAGGTACGTCAAACATTACCGAACATATAATTACAATGAAACACGATAGACCATTGAAACAGCGATATATTCCGCGAAATCCGGCGATGCAAAGCATTATCGATAGTGAAATCGATAAATTGATCAAAAATGGTTATATAGAACCCTCAAACAGTCCGTACAGCTCCCCAGTAGTTCTCGTCAAGAAGAAAAATGACGAATGGAGACTGTGCATCGATTTTCGACAGGTTAATGAGCATTTCGTACGTGATGCGTACCCCTTGCCGCAGATTAATGCCATCCTAAACAAGCTGCGTAATGGTAAATATTTCAGTTCAATCGATTTAAAACAGGGCTATTGGCAAATACCTATGGCTTCTAAAAGCAGAATTTTTACGGCATTCACTGTACCTGGACGCGGTCTATATCAGTGGAAAGTGATGCCTTTCGGACTACACTCGGCCCCTGCCACATTTCAACGAGCACTGGATACCGTATTAGGGCCGACGATGGAACCGTTTGCGTTCGCTTATCTAGATGACATAGTCGTCATCGGCAATACCCTCGAAGAACATCTACAAAATCTAAAACGAGTCTTCGACCGACTAATTGAGGCCAAACTTAAAATCAACCCAGATAAATGTCATTTCGTGCAACCTGAAATTCGCTATTTGGGACATTTGGTAAGTCAACATGGAGTGCACACCTACCCTCAGAAGGTGAAAGCAATTTCATTAATACCACCGCCCACAAACATATCGAAATTGAGATCATTTATCAGCACAGCATCGTGGTATCGAAGGTTTATACCTGACTATTCCACTTTGGTAAGTCCTCTTACAAGCTTATTAAAAAAATCAAAAAAATGGAACTGGACTGAGGCCCAACAACAAGCTTTTGAAAGTGTCAAACAAAAATTAACGACAGCACCAATCTTAGCCTGTCCGGATTTTAATCGTCCTTTTATTTTACAGGCTGATGCTAGTGATGTTGGCCTAGGCGCCGTTCTACTCCAAAATCTCGATGATGGCGAACGAATTATTGCATATGCCAGTCGTACACTCAATGCGGCTGAGAGGAACTATACCGTCACGGAGAAGGAATGCCTTGCAATTGTGTGGGCGGTACGAAAGTTGAAACATTATCTGGAGGGGTACCACTTTTCGATTATAACGGATCACCAATCTCTAAAATGGTTAAATTCAATTGAGACTCCATCTGGGAGAATTGCCCGATGGGCCCTCGAATTAATGCAATTCAGTTACGAAATAAAATACAGACGTGGCAAACTAAATGTGATAGCTGACACACTATCACGATCGCCAGTGGAAGAAAACGATACAGTGGAACATCTCAGTGGCTTGCAGGTCGCAACCGTCGACGGCTGGTACACGCAGAAAGTCGATACAGTGAAGAACAACCCGGAAGCCTTGCCCGATTATCAGGTGGATGAACAAGGTAACCTTTTAAGACATATTTACGATTCTACAGCTTACAATGAGGATGATCCGGTACCATGGAAATTGTGCGTCCGGAAAAACGACCGCATGAAGGTTCTACAGGAGAGTCACGACAGCGCTACTGCCGGTCATCTAGGAATCAACAAAACTATATCCAGAATCTGCAAACTATACTATTGACCTGGACTCTTTCGAGATGTAGCAAGGTATGTACGAAGTTGCACCACATGTCAAAAATTTAAATCATTACAGCAGAGCCCCGCTGGGAAAATGCATACAACGGTGGACACAGAACCTTGGTCCACGGTTTGCTCAGATTTCGTTGGCCCGTTGCCTCGCACTTCTCATGGCAACAATATGCTGGTCGTCTTCCATGATAAATTCTCCAAGTGGACAGAGTTTATTGCAGTACGACAAGCCACTACCAAAACATTAATCAAAGCATTCAGAGAGCGCATACTTGCACGATTTGGAATACCGATACGACTTATTACCGACAATGGTTCGCAATATATAAGCCGTGAATTCAAGAAATTCCTCCACGATATGGGAATCCAGCACCAACTCACTGCTCCGTACTCCCCTCATGAGAATCCTACAGAACTTTCAAATCGCACAATCAAAACTATGCTGGCTCAATTTAGTCATGGAAACCAACGGAAATGGGATAAATACATACCCGAATTGACACTCGCACTAAACTCCAGTCGACAGGAATCTACCGGATATTCACCAGCGTTTTTGACTCAAGGCAGAGAGTTACGATTACCAAAATTGCTCTACATGGAAAAGATTGGCACTCAATCAACGCAAACTGTACAAGACCCGGAGGAGAAAGCTGATCAGTTACAGCAAATATTCGCACTTGTACGGCATAACCTATCTACAGCTGCAGCCCAACAGGCAAAACATTACAATCTTCGACACCGATATTGGAAGCCGAAAATCGGCGATTTGGTACTTGTCCGCCAACATCATATTTCCAAAGCCAGCGATTATTTTGCTTCTAAGCTCGCAGAAAAATTTGACGGCCCTTTCGAAGTCGTCAGTTTCATTTCGCCCGTCATCGTGAAAGTTAAGCACCCCAGTGAAAGAAAATCCAAGTGTACTGCACACTTAAAAGATCTAAAACCTTATCATTCTAATATTTAATTAAAATTCTTTAGTTATATTTTCTGTAAATCACTATGGACTATGATTATGAACAAAAATTCAAAATCAGCACAGAGCACTTCCGGAACAGTTTTCTCAAAATATCCAGTTCTAGGAGGAAGGTTGTTTTCCTCCCTACTCCAGAAATTCTATCTCCGAAAAGGCAAAAGTTGGAAATATTGAGTAATGAGCTCATTTGCCCTGCAACTACGAAAAAGGCGGTAAGTTAGCTAGACTTGTTATGGACCTGGAGATCGATGAAGAGGAAACACTGTACAACCAAATTCCGGAGATTGCTCAGCACATAAAAGCAAATCCTGGCGGTACGAAACGAAATAGGTTTAAACTTAATACAACCATTGGCAACGTGCAAATTTATATTCGCTGCTCCGGCGATATATGGATCTGCAGAGAGGGAGAAAAACTGGTACTTCCGAAACCCAGAAACGATATTGCCATATAATGTCAATTGCCATGAAGACAGAGGGGAATATAACGAAGCGTCGTTATAACTGAAATTTATTATTTTTTACTTGCATTCTGAATTTATGCACTTATGTTTAATTATCTATTCTTAGTTTTTCTTTACTTATATTCTACTTAAGTTATTCACCATAACTCACACAGTCATCACGGTTACCCACATCAATATCTCATAACACAAACTCACCACATCACTCGCTGATACACACACACGCAGTCATCACAGTTACCCACAGCAATACATCACAACACAAACTCACCACACTAATCGGTGATACACACACACTCAAGCATCACTGTTCCTCACCTCAGTTCATCACAACTGCAGAACAATCGCATCAGTACGACAGTGACTGTGATCGTGTGTGGTCATCATCAGTGCAAGATGATGACCATACAGACATCACACTGTTGTAGGTGGCTGTAACGCAAGTACTTACTACATCGTTGGCAACCACCTACAAACATCGCTGTCACACTCACGACGGTGACACAAGTGTGCGCCTGGTCGTAGAGAGTGGGAACTGCTAGCCCCTTTCCCCTCAGACGCCCTGCACCTTCCACCGTCACCAACACCATTAAACAAGCCACGGTGCCTTATCGATATGAAAGGTCGATGCACAGAGTCCATCGAAGAGTTTGTCCGGAGAAGTCTATCCAATCTGTTAGGAGTCTGGCCACGCGCTCGATCAGGTGCTACTGTTAACCTGCGGTCTTTCTATTATCTACTAGTAATCTTTTTTTTATTCAAATTGTTGAGTTATTTTGCAACAAAATAAATTAATTAATTATAACGTTTCGGAAAAACTATGAGTGTTTATTTTAATTGGCTGGATTACTGGAATCCGCTGAGGTTACCCCGGAAATTGTACGTTTTAAACAACAAACAATTCCATTATTTACTTACGTAGTGTAAGCGGTTTTCGTTTTATTGTTTATTTATTGAAAAAGAGGCTTAAAACCCCATTTCCAAGAGAACAGGTATGAGATGGAGGAAAATTTAATACAAAAAAATTGTTTATCTCTTTGTGCTTAAAAACTTTGCTTCAGATAACAAATTCGTATCTGGGTGGTAAAAAAAATTTTTGCAAAACAAAATTTTCAAAAAAATTCTGCAAAAATAGCAGATAGTTAATAGTTTTAATTGATTTTTTTTCATGGCCTTATTGCATTTCATATGAAATACCAATTTTGGTTTTTAATTTTTTTGACCCCCGTCCACACCTTTCCAAATCTGAAAAAATTGGAGTATGAGTATTCGGAAGAGACTTATTTACATAAGAAAAATCAGAGTAGTAAAACTATTTTTAGTATGAAAAAATCGCATGTAAAAAGTTTCGCTATTTTTTTCACCGCGAATTTTGCGTTAGAAAAAACCAAAAAATCACTGTGAATATTTTCAGATTTTTCCTATGATTAGTTAAGCTGAAAAACGCGAAAAACGAAATTTACAAAATCTGCCATTACTCATTAAAAATTGCAGATAATGATCTGAAAATTTAGGCAAATCATTCTTAAATTAAGTGCTTTAAAAGGGTCCATGCGAAACTTGATTCGGTTTGTGCAGCAAACACAATTTTTTTCACTTTTTTCGCATTTTCTAAACTTTGGCGATGTTTCTACACACTATTTTATAAAGAAACCATATCGCAAAATACGGCGATCTCGTGAGTCGCATCAAATAGGCCGGACTAACGTTTTAAACGTCCAATTAGTTAAAGCTGAGGATGTTATTCTACCACCACTGTATTTAAAGTTAGGCTACATGAAACAATTTCTTAAAAAATTAGACGACCCATTTTGCCATCTTAAAGCGTTGTTCCCAAAGCTAACTGACGCTAAAATGAAAGGAAGTATTAAATTATTTGTTTCCATGCCTAGAACTTTGTTCATCGTACTCGCTTTTGATGAATTTTTAGATATTTTCATTGTACCTCAAATTCGTAAAACTAGTCGATAAGGCCCCAGTAACTGGGGCTATTTTTTTTGTTCAAGAAATCTTTTTATGAAAAAACAAAAATCAAAAGAGAATCAAACTACTCCTTGGTGTTTGTTTTGTTATTTGTGTATGTAGATAATTCGTTAGATACTTCTAAGACATGCCGTTACCCATGTCTTCTCTCTCTCCTTCATTTGTTATTTACTCCCGCTTAAGCAATGATTTTTACAACGATGAATGTAATGCTTTGTTCAATGAGTGATTTTTAGAGAACGACGCTAATATTTTGGAATTGGCTAAACCGATTTTAAATCTGAAATCTAATTTTTGGCTAACCTACTCGTCAAGCTCTTTAAATCGATATATAATATGATAGTGTAGCATTTCTGGATCTTCTGGAATAAAAATGTGGTTACACTAATAAATGTATAGATTATGAGCAATGTAAACTTTATGAACAAGCTCAGTTTTGTTGCAGTACGTGCATAGAAGAGTTTTGTTGCGCTGTGAGATAATTTGCTTGGTAATCACAGAAGCGACGACTATGTCACGATTGTAATAAATTAATATAAATTAAATGCTTATGGTGAAATGGACTGCAATATGTCCATAAGAATTCATTTCCTGCATTCGCAATTAGACTTCTTCTCAGATAAACTGGGCCAGTTCAACGATGAACATGACGAACATTTTAACTAAGAATGGCTACAATAGAAGGGTTGTATTTTTAAAGGGTCTAAGCGCCAAACTTTTTTTTTTTTGAGAAGATATATTTTTTCGAACATATTTATCAAGCCTAATATGATTGTAGAGTTTTATGTCGTATCTATTAAAAAAAATAACAAAAATACGAGAATATTTGCTTGGGGTCTAAATCTAATACTAATTGCAGCCGCTTCATTTATAATTTTTGTTATATCCGTTCAATGTTTTTGGTACTTAGACCCTTTAGACTTACATCCCTTCAAGATTTTGGGGGTGTTTGTTTTACTCGACAAGACCTACAAGAAAAATAGTATCACTTCTCAGGTATTTCTACTTCACTAAATTTTGTAACACTATGTAATATGTCAAAAAACGAATTTGAAATTTTTTTTTTTGTCGTGTGTCCACCTAAATTGAAATTTAGAATTTCAATGATTTCAATTCGTGTGTCCGCACTATAACACACATGTTTTAAATTTTGTAAAAGCAAAAAACAGTTCCATACATAAATATACCGCGTATTTGTTTTCAAAATTTTTTATATTAACTAAAAGAAGGCTGTCAAGCTGTCAGTCGCTCAAGGGGACCAACACGGACTTAGATCCATGTCATGAGTGGACTGATGGAAGTGTGGTCTATCGGCTCCTCGCGGGGCGGCTGGTAACAGTTGCACATCAGATTACTGATATATAACTGGCAAAGACAGATCAGGCGGAGGGAGCAAACTCTATTAAATAAAAGCTCCCCTGATCCAGGATGTCATGCGACCCGTGCTTATTGGTTTGGCAGTCAGGGATTAACCCTAGGAAGCCGAAGTATACAGATCCAGAGTTTTCACTTAAGTATTTGTACTTTATTTCGGTCATGAGTATCGCTTCGCCGAAAAAGTGGTCGGCACGAATCAGATGATAATGAACCCAGCCTTGGAAATAAATCAGACTCCACCATCGCCCTCCCACATAGGGCAGCGAACTGCGATCAACGCTGCACCGTCCCGCACGGAACAACTCGCCACCTCCGCTGAAACTTCTCGTTCTCTAAACTCCAGCGAAGAGCACAACTACGGTAGGCAAAGGAACAGCATCAGTACTTCGGCGGGCAGTAACACTGGATTTTTATTCATAGGAACAGGGACCAGGCTGTTGTTTTAGCCACAGGCGTACGTCCTACCAGGACTTGGGCGCTAACAACACACCACCTAAAGTATTTTGCTAATAAAATCCCACTGTGGTGAAACAAAATTGTAAACCAACCTACAATATTCTATAAATTAAATATGGATATCTAAGGATCAAAATATGAAATAAAAGCATTTATAAAAAAAAAAAAAAAAAAAAACAAAAGCAATGCTTTTGTAAAATATATAATGCTATAAATATATATAATTAAAAATTAAGTTTTATTACATATGTAAAGGAAAAGAAAGGAAATAAGGGGAAAATATTTAATGATCATGTTTAATGTTTAATGACCTGTTGCCAGGTTTAGCAAAGGAAATTAATTTAGATGTCAAAATTTGATCAAGAAAAATTTAACGACTTGATCAACAAATTTTACACTTTTTAAAAGTACACAAATGCAAGATTAATTATGAAATTATGGCAATTTCGCTTTGGTATTACAATAATAAGTTGAAAATTCCTATCTTAAATGGTACAAGTAACGAAAATTGTATAATTCCACCAAGATGTGAGGTGTTTAGAATTTTTAAATTAAAAAAAGGTACGGAACCAATTTTTATAGACTCTCAAGAGGTTTGCAATGGAGTATTTATTGGTAAATGCATTGTCAATTCAAGTACACCAGTTATGCGTGTAGTAAACACAACAGAAGAATTTAAATGTATCCAAAATTTTAATATTAGGTCGGAAAGTCTTGAAAAGTACAATGTTTACTCAATTGATGAAGTTAACTCAGAATATAAACGCATCGAAAAACTAAAAAAGTTATTAGAGAATCATATGCCAAACGAGGTAAAAGATAATTTAATGCATTTATGCGAAACGTTCGCTGATATTTTTGCTTTAAAAGATGATAAAATGACAGTAAATAATTTCTACGAGCAAAAGCTGAGAGTAAACGATGCTTCACCGGTATACATCAAAAACTATCGCCTGCCACATTCACAGAAAATGGAAATTAATACACAAGTCAAAAAATTGTTGGAAAATGATTTAATAGAGCCTAGTCAGTCAAATTGCAATAGTCCTTTAATTTTAGTACCAAAAAAGAGCATTGACGGGCAAATGGCTTATAGAATGTGTTTTGATTATAGAGCGGTAAATAAAAAGTTGATAGCAGATAAATTTTCCCTCCCGCGTATCGATGACATTTTAGACAACCTTGGTCGAGCTAAATATTTTTCAGTTCTCGACTTATTTTCCGGTTTTCACCAAATACCTCTTCACGTAGATTCAAGAGATATTACATCTTTTAGTACAGATAGTGGTTCATTTCGATGGAAAGTCTTACCGTTTGATTTAAATATCGCTCCAAATTCTTTTTCGCGCATGATGTCAATTGCATTTTCAGGTCTTGCGCCACATCAAGCATTTTTGTATGTCGATGACATAATTGTTATAGGATGTAGTAAACAACATCATTAAAAGAATTTAAAAAGTGTTTTCGAAACCTTCAGAAAATTCCATTTAAAAATCAATCCGTATAAATGTAACTTTTTTAGGTCTGAAGTGATTTTTCTTGGTCACAAGTGCACTTCAAAAGGTCTCCTTCCAGACCATTCAAAAATAAAAACAATTCAAAAATATCCAATTCCAAATAATAAAGATGCAGTTAAGAGATTTGTGGCCTTAGCTAATTATTATAGAAGATTTATTCCAAACTTTGCTTCATTAGCAGCACCGTTGAATTACATACATCACTCGGAAAAAAGTTAATTTTGATTGGAATAACAAATGCCAGAACGCTTTCGAAGAGTTGAAAGTATATTTAATATCTCCTCAGCTTTTGCAATACCCGGATTTTACCAAGAAGTTTTTGATAACAGTAGACGCATCAAAAGTTGGATGTGGCGCTATTTTAAGTCAGAATTTTAATGGAAATGATTTACCGATTTATTTTGCATCAAAATCTTTCAATAACGCCGAACAAAAGAAACCTACTATTGAACAGGAGCTTCTAGCTATTCATTTTGCAATTACACAATTTAGACCACATGTTTATGGTACTCAATTTACCGTCAGGTCCGATCATAGACCTCTAGTATACTTATTTAACATAAAAGACCCCTCTTCAAAATTAACTAGAATCAGGTTAGAACTATCAGAGTATAACTTCACAATAGAATACATAAAAGGCACACATAATGTGGCCGCAGATGCACTCTCGCGAATTTCAATTGACGAATTGAAAAACGCAAATAGATAAATCCTTGCTGTGACAACCCGCGGAATGTCTAAGCAAATTAAAGAAAAACAAATGGTAGTTAGCATACCGAAAAAAGATGGTAGCATAAATAAAGTGCCAGTATATGATAAACACAAAAGTATTTACGAAGGTCCTTACATCGTCAAAAGCGTCGATGGTTGTAATGTAGTCGTTTATGACAAAGTAACAAAGAAAGAAAAAACAATTCATAAAAACAGAATTCGTAAAGCAAAATAAAAAAAATAAAAAAAAAAAAATAAATAAATAATTCCATTATATTCACACACAAAAACAAAAAAAAAACTGAAAAGCTAAAACAGTATATATCTAAATATTTAATTCTTCAAAAAAAAAAAAGATATTGTAATAAATAAATCTAAGTGCCTTAGAATAAATTATATAAGTTATTACTATAGATCAATTTGAAATATGTTTAATAAAAAAAAACATACTTTAGATTTAAAATATTTTTAAGTTTATAAAAAAAGCAAGAACTAAACAAGGACGGTACCCCTTGTTTACTTCTTTCTTTTTAAAATGAAAAGGGAGGTGTAATGCATCCCTGTCATTAATAGTCGATACTCTGACTACCCTATATATATATAATCTATTACTATTACTTATCACTCTATTTCTACTCTCTTGTTTACCTTGCTTAATTAACATAATAAACTGGAGGCTAGTTTTTGCTCTGAACATTGAAATGGTGCGTTTCTTTTAATGATACGCAACGGACCTTTTATAGGACCAACTTGGATAAGTATAAAACTGTCTTAGCCAATTCCTTAGAAAATGGTGATGGAGAAAGATATCCGCTGCAGGGGATTGGCTAAGGTGCAGAGAATGGTGTGCCTACTGGTAACAAGACATTCAGAACTAAATCTTCCAAAGCCTTAGATACCATGCTCTATTTACTTCCCATTGATCTTGCTGGCAAATATATAGCAAAAGCTGCAGCCATAAGGCTACACATGGTCTCAAAATGGGCACACTCTAGCTAGGGACATTCTAGATAGCCGATAACGAAATATATCGCGCACACTCTATCGAAGCCATCTTTTGATGTTTATCACGCGTGTTTCTACCAGACAGGAATCGGCAGAGAGTGTGATTCAGCCAATGGATTCCATCCAGTTAGTTACTCATGGCTGCAAGCTGAACGAGGGAGCATCTTCGAAAATAGTTTGGACATTCAGATATCTTTTGGCCTTCCGAACCACTGCAGTGTACTTCAGGCAGAGGTTTTGGCGATTAAAGAAGTTGCTGACTGGCTAAAGTGCAGTACCTTATCACCATGTGTTATTTTCATCTTCATTGATAGTCAAGCAACCATAAAATCACTTGATAGTGTACTTTCCACTTCTAAGGTGGTCGGTAACTGCCAACTATCTCTTAACAGTTCAGAACGGTTCAAGGTACACCTGTATTGGGTACCAGGGCACAGTGACATTTCAGGTAATTGTAAAGCCGATGAACTCGCAAGGCTAGACCTTCCCTATCTCTCACACAAGCCATGAACCAGATATGCCTTTGGCAACCTGCAAATTAAATATATGTACATATAGCGAAATGTTAAACAGAGCTAACTAACTACAGATGGCAAGAAACGCACACGAGCTCCTATTCCAAATCAATTTAATCCTAATGCATCAGAAATTCAATTTTGGAAAAGGGTTTTTAGGTCTATAGCAAAATAAATGTAGCGATTTGTAGTTTTATACACTGATACATGCAACACAATCTTTGTGAGGTACATTTTGGTATTGAAAAGCACCTTTTTGTCTCAAATTTTGGCACCTTTATAAATTTGTTAATCGCAACACTGATCCTGCCAAATTTTTATGTGATAATTAGGTACATACCGAAAAAAATATGTAAGTTAAACTTCTTATGTAAGGGTACTGAAATCTGGATCGGTGTTGCTTTTTTCACAGTAACAGTAAATCCACTATCAAGCATTGTAGCAAAAAGAAAAAAATTTGTCTTTCAAAGATTAATTTCTAGGCAAAAGTTGGACCTAGATGGTTTTGAGCTTCAATGATTTCAACCGAAGAATGTTTGTTATCTTTTCCCAAAAAAATTTTTTGGTTTTTTAAGGGTTAATTTTTTAAAAAAAAGTTGGACCTAGGTAATTTTGGCCTTCGCTGACCGCAACTACTTTTCGATGGGGAACATTTTTCACCGAAACCCTATGTTAGGTTTCGCGATTGTTTACCCGATATAGTCATATATCGAATAGTGGCTTCATATAACATTCAAAAGAGTGGGTAAGGGGCAGGGCCGTAGGATTTTTTTTCGGAGGGGTTTTCATTCGAAGAAAATATTCATAAATAATTTTTATATAACTGATTTTTAAATACAATAAATTAAATACGATGATGCATTTGGTGGACCCTATCAAATTAAGAACCAAATTGGATGTCTTGAAGCTTTAGGAAACATTTTTGCTTCCAAGTTTTTTTAATCTTAACCCCAAAAAAAAAAAAAAAAATGGAAGAAAATGACAAAAAAATTCACAGAATAATTATTTTAAATTTTTTCAAATAAATATTATTCAATGTGGATTTCAATGCATTTTTTTTTTTTGTCGTGAAGGACATAACTTCGATAACTCTTTGACTTACCATTACTAATGATGTACTCAAAAATAGTCAGAGGCTCATTTTTTTAAAATGATTATCAGTGGGAATTCGGGCCATTATCAACGATGAGGAACCTAGATGAGGTTGGCATATGTATATTCGTGCAGTCTCAGCATTGAAAGAGATCTTCCGAATAGGGGTGCTCTGAGCAATAATGGGTTAAAGAATTAATTATATTTTACGATTGCCTCCTAAAACTTTGGAGCTGATCCAATAACACTGCCCTGTATGGGTTTGGCGACTAAAATGCTTCCTAGTGTTTGCGAATTAATTTTTCATGCCGAACACGAATCTGAGGTCAAAAACTTCCCATCACGCCTCGTTTTAGAAAAAATTAGATTGAAACCCCCAAAAATAGCGTTTTTGACCATTTTTGAAAAATTGCAGTACTGAACCTTGACATGCTACAAACTTCGAAATTCAAAAATTAATGGCCCTTTCAAATGAGCACTAAGCCAAATTGTTTGCATGCGCCCTTAAAGCAGTGGATGTGTTTATGTCTACGGGCGCAGGAAAAAATGTAAACGGAACGGATTTCATCTTACTTACACCCACGGCCAAACATAATGAAAAGTGTAGTGGTACGAAGTGTTTTAAGGACAGTGGTTGCGAATCTGCAGTCCGATTTTAAAAATTCAAAATAGGGGATCAAATATGACAGAGAAGTTTCGGGTGAAAAAGCCATCTGGAAAACTCCAAATATACTACATAATAAAATATTGCTTTTTATTATCTTTCAAATTAGTCTAATTTTACAAAGATCCGGTAATCTTTTCTATTTTTTATTAATTTTTTTAACTTTTCAAACTGTTTCAGAACGAAACTTTAAATCAAAAACAGTTACTGACCTAGAAAAAAAAAGCAGGATTGCTCAGCATCACATTCTCTTTTTGAATCCGAAGTTTAACTTTATGAAAACAAATCGGATTTGAACGCATAGTGTAACTAAGATTTAAAATTTGTTTTTTTATATTTGACTTTTTATAAAGCAACCGATGGAATAAAAAAATATTTAAACATCGTTCAATAGATTTTGCTTTAACTTTTTTACCATTCCCTGGTAATTAATATAAAAATAATTTAAATGAAAAAAAAAAAATTAATATACCACGTTTTTAAAACTGACTAAAAAGTATAAAATAATTGCTCCTAGCCCCATAAAGATTTATAACCCCATACAGATTCATAACCCCATAAAGATTGTCCTGAAAATACGTAATTGCGAATTTTAGTAGGTCTGAAAATATTTGCATGATTTAAAACGGAAAGCGTGGGACGCTTATAGATAGAGGTAAAATTGGTAGCGGCTGAAGTGAACTATTCATCTGTCAATTTATTGCATGCGACCCACGTTTTTTACGATCGTACCGAAAACCCCATCACTAATATATACCGTCATACGACGCAATTGTGTTTCGTTCCCTTGAATGAGCAGACAAAGAGGATAGATTGTAAAGAGGTCGCAATTCGCTCTTGTTGAAATAGGAACAAAGAAACGTAGAAGCCAGCAACAAAATGCAATACCGAAGATGTGAAAGCGACGGTTGTCAACACATCCAGCGGACAAAATGTTGGAATGGATGAGTTGAAGGTGTTTGATAAAACAAATCTTTTGCATTTTTTTTGGCAAATAACATCCAATATTTACAGTTTTTTTTATATATTCTTTATATACAAATACGTTAACGTTCTATTTTTTGATTTTATGTATTTGATGTAAGTATTATTACAATCAGATTTATTTTTATGACAACCGTCGCTTTCACACCATCGGCATTTATACCTCGACATGTATGTTTGTAGAATTTATATGTATTTATGTAAAATAAATACAAAAATTGTTTGTTTACATGTTATCGTAGCAGCGGTATATTAAATTTAACATATACAAAAGAATTAACACTGCACCTCATGTTAAAATCTGACTGTAACAGAAAACCAAAGCAAAGAATAAGAAGAAGAGATGTGTGTTTTTGTTGTTTTCCCGATAGTTGACGTAAATAAGCCATTACAGAATTTCAAACTTAACATTTTCAATCGTTTTAACATTGCACCTAGTTGTGATTCTACTTTTTGTAACAGAAATGAAATAAAGTTCCAACACTTTATCTAAATATATTCAACTAAAATATTTCAACATTTTACTTAAATATACTTATTTACATATATTTCGGTGAAATGTGGAAAATAGTAATAACAATTCATGAAATCAGTAGAAAAATATTCAAAAGTAATTATATGAAATATGCAAAACCGCAACCAAACGTTTACATATTTGTATATAAAGCAAGGCCGTATTTAGGGGGAGGGTTTTGGGGGTTCTGACCCCCCCCCCCCCCCCGAAATGTGGAAACTTTATTCTAATTTTTGAGATTAATTGCCAATGGATGGAAAAAAAGTCAAAATAAAATCTGTTTAACGATATTTTTTACTTCCATCGGTTTTTCTAAAAAGTCAAATATAAAAAATAAATTTGAAATCTTAGTTACACTATGCGGTCAAATCCGATTTGTTTTCTTCGACATGAGGTTTGACTACGGATTCAAAAAGAGAAGGTGATACTGAGCCCTCCTGCATTCATAGTTTTTCTGGGTCAGTAACTGTTTTTGATTTAAGGTTTCGTCCTGAATCAGTTTGAAAAGTTTAAAAATTAATAAAAATAGAAAAAATTATCGGATTCTTGTAAAATAAGACTTGATTGAACCCCATTTTTTTCCTTAAACGTGACGTAATGGGAAGTTTTTGACCTCAGACTCGTGTTCAACGTGAAAAATTCTTTCGCAAAAACTGCATCTTATTAGCAAAATCCATCTTAAAATTAATTTTTCAACGCATTATTGCTCAGAGCACCACAACTAGAATGATCTCTTTCAATGCAGTGACTTCACGAATTTAGGGATTATAAGCCAACCTCATCCGGGTTCCTTATTATTGATAATGGCTCAAATTCCCAATGATGATCATTTGAAAATAATTAGCCTCTTCAATTTTTGGTAATTTTTTTAAGGTTGGGTACATCATCAGTAGTGGGAAAAAATGCACTAGAATGCAAATTGAATAATATTTATTTGAAAAAATTTAATTTGATTATTCTGGGAATTTTTTTGTCACTTTTTGCCATTTTTTTGAGGTTAAGATTACAAAAAAATCGGAAAATTTTTCCTAAAATTTTAATTTTATAGGGTCCATCAAATGCATCATTGATTTAATTTATTGTATTTCAAAATCAGTTTGATAAAAATTATTTATGAATATTTTCTGAAAACCCCCCCCCGAAAAAAATTTCTGGCTACGGCCTTGATATAAAGAATATATAAATATTGTAAATGTTGAATGTTATTTGTCAAAAGAAATGTTAAATATTTGTTGCATTAAACACGGCAAACTGATCCATTCATACATTTTGTTCGCTGGATGTGTTGACAACCGTCGCTTTCACATTATCGGTATTGCACCTCGTTCCTGTTTTCTACATTTCTTTGTTCCAATTTCAACAAGAGCGAATTGCGACCTCTTTGCATGTGCGCATGTACACACATGTATATTCTACTTCCGCTAAAGCAATGATTTTTACAACGATGAATGCAATGCTTTTATATATATGAAAAAATTTAAAAACTTCCGATGCTAATATTTTAAATATTATTATATTTATATATATTTTAGAAATCTCATATTGCATTGTCTTCCAGTTCTAAACTATATTTAAAATTTCAAGTCTCTAGTTAGTTTAAAATCGATTGCAAAATTTGTACCGAACAGACATTGAAAGCGAGTTGATATAAACATGGTAAAAATTAGAAGTTTCCACATTTCTGAGGTGGGGTCAAAACTCCCAAAACCTCCGTATTAAGGGCCTTGGTAAGGGGTGTTGGTAGAGTGTTGCAGTCTAAGTAATTTTTTTCCTTCCTTATATTTTAAACAACTTTCTTTTAGCTAAGGTAAAATAAAAAAAAAATTTTGACGCAAGGTGAATTTTATATTACAACTACAATTTTTCTTATTTATAGCATAAAATCATTAAAGTAAAACAACAAGCTACATCTCAAAACTTGTAAAGTCATTTGAGTGGCAGCGGCCGGCTACTTTAATTAGTGTTTGAAAAACACAAATTAAATAGTTTGCGGCTGATTGGACACAGCGCGCCCTCGAGAAATAACGAAATAGTCAAAAATTTGCTCTCTTTAATCTCTAGAGAACCAAATTAATCAAATTCAAGGTAACATCGCATCTGCAGAGCATAAGATTTTATATCCAAACTTGTAAAGTCATTTGAGTGGCAGCGGCCGGCTACTTTAATTAGTGTTTGAAAAACACAAATTAAATAGTTTGCGGCTGATTGGACACAGCGCGCCCTCGAGAAATAACGAAATAGTCAAAAATTTGCTCTCTTTAATCTCTAGAGAACCAAATTAATCAAATTCAAGGTAACATCGCATCTGCAGAGCATAAGATTTTATATCCAAGTATCTTAACTAGTGAAGAAATTTAACGATACGATATTAAAACTTATAAAACTAGGAGCAATGAGCTACAAAAACTCAAAACTTGTCAGAATTATTAAAATACCTAGCAACTATATTAAAGCTAGCCTAAAAATTATTGTACCTTTGCGAAACAAAGATTTTTTGAAATAAAAGTTGATTCATGTCATTCAAGTTGAATCTGTCCTGGCAATACTATTTGATGAGCCAATACTTAAAGGTAATCATTACAAATTATTTTCATTATCATTACGAACACATTTCAAAATTTTTTAAAGAATTACCGTTGTGACCTGAGATGACAAAAACATTACCTATTCAGCTTTTCTCTTCAGATATAACGTTAAAATTTTGTTATCAAAGTTGGACATGTGTAATGAACTTATGTAAAATACAATAAAAATACAGTGGGTAAAAACTTAAATTATAACTTTATATAACGAATTATGTACTTCAAAATCCGGATATTCTTTTTTGAAAAACTCAATGTATCATCTAATTTAAGATAATTTTTATTTGAAAAACAATAAAAGACAGCAAATACCAAAATACAGCTATTCGACAGAAAAATAGATCACAGCTTAATATAATGCAGAGCAATTAACCCTTAGTAGGTATGACATATTTTTCCTTGCATCATTTACATGCACAAAGATCTCACAATTAAATGATTGTGGACATTAAATTCACGGTTTCGGCAATATGTTATTGACCTTTTCACTCTTAGGATCCTTAAATTCCAGTTCATCTTTTTTAAGTAAGTTATGGCGATTCATTACTGAATATTTCAAAACATTTCATGTGTTGTTTAGAAAAAGAGGAATTTAATATACATACACATACATAAATTTTCAAAAACTATTTTTCACTGTCTTCTAATGTTTTTCTATTAAAATTATCTTAACTTTAACAATATATTTTTTCGTAAAACACGTATGTAGATTGTAACTGTATTTTAATTTGGACTATTCGAATTAGTAGAATAATTTAAGCAGTAAATCACTGTAGATGTGTATATATGTACAGTAAAATGATTGTTTTTACCTAAATGCCAATGACAATTTGCTTTCTAGAAAACGTATCATAGAATTGATGAATGTGGCTGGAATTGCGATCCCAAACCATTTAAGTAAAACAATTGAAAATTGTTTAACATCTTTGCGTACGATAAACTTGACAATTGCACCTTCCAACGACGCCACATAAATACTTAAAAATGTGCGTGATATAAGGCAAAAAGTATGCACGCCAAGTAAACCAGTCTCATAACACAATGGTTTAGGTATCATAATCTGCACAAGCTTACTAAGCTGCTGTATAAATTCCTTATTTAGTCCGGGCTCCAACTGATGTTTATTTTTTTGATTTTTAAGCTGTTTTTCAACCAAGAGCTTTTCGGCTTCTGCCAGTTTTGATTCGTCATCAATTGGATCGATGATTGTTTGTGACGGTGTAAGAGTGTCACTTGAGTTATGGTGTTTTAATTCGTTATTATTATTGCTGCTTTTTTTACGGCTTTCTTTTGCATTCACATCTTTATCGGTTTGACTTTTACAAATCAAAGGATATGTTAGTTTAAAAGTATATGCGAAAATAGCAGCACATATAAGAGCATGGCTAATAGCTGTTTTAGGTAAACCACTTTCCTCATATTTATGCACTGCTTGATTGATGTATTTCGATAAAACAACCATTTTAAAAACAATTCCACTTTTCAAACGATCTTTTTCTTTTCTTATGTGAGTACACGCAGGCAATCCAGAGCTTCGATGTGTTATAATTTGAAATTGTATATAGGCAGCATGTACATGCATTGTTTGTGGGCGGAGATCGCAATCAAATACGCTGTAATATAGAAGACACATTAAAATACTTTATTTTTTCATAATAAAAGAAGCAGGAAATTTGTTAAGTTACAAAACGAATTTGAGTATTCAATTGATAAAAAATTTACTTTAATTTCGTAATTTTCAGCAAGAGACTTTACTAAACACATTGAATGTTTCCACAAATTTCAGAGGAACCCATGCTGATTTCAGGTTTGTAGTACGGATTCGTATAATATAATAAACGAAACTACTGGTATAGTACATGAGACGTGGTATTCAATTTATTAAGTATAACATAACTTGCGTATGAGCACATAAAGTTGAAACAACAAAAAGTTAAAAATCAATTAAAATGTGTGCACCGATTTTAAAGGAAATATGATATATGTATGTATTTTATGATATTTATGACATTTATATTTTATCATTCTGAGCACAATGGCATTTATAGTTTTTTCATTCGGTTAAAGCGATTTGTTGAACTCGATGTAGCTGAAAAAGGAAATACGTAAAATTCCGATTTCAGATGTTGTTAAGTTTTGACTAAGACTATCTTTCCGACGAACGAGGTACTATTCCAATCTTCAGTAGTTGATAAGATATTAACGAAAATATGCAAATTTGGCCAAAAAATTATTTTCGAATGAAACTCAATATTTTGGAAGCTATGAATAATCCAAATTACTAGCAATTTTGTAAAATCGACGGCGCGGTATCGAAAAATTTTAATTTGGTGAGCAAGAATTTTAGACTTAAAAATGAATTAAACGAACTATCAATTGTCTCAATAACTTTGAAAGCGATAATACAAAAATAGGACAATGGATAGCCAAGCTTGATATTTTATTATAAAGAGTTATACATATATATTTATATATATCTATTCAATTAAACCCTTCATGCACTGCCTATTTACCCTTAAATACCCACTGGTCACTGCAGTGACCAACCACTTCTGCGCCTGTCTGTGCCGCCATTTTACGTTCGCCATTTAAAATAAACATCTGATCTTACTGTCTAAAGTTTTCTTTATCAATACGTATGAATAAGAATGGAAAAATGACAACTGTCGTACAGTTACAGTTATTTTTAGCTCGAAAAGCATGTTTTGCAAAAATTTTAAACAACTAACTGAAAAAAAGGTGTTTTTATTTTCGAATTTTGTGTAATAAATATATTGCCGTGTGGACAAATTTGTGTCAGATGGTATGGGATAACACCAAATAACTGTTTTTAAAAATTATTGCGAATGTATTTTAATTTATTCTCCAGATAATCGCCAAAGGTTACTACAGAGATCAACCATGTAAATTAAAATAACTGCACCTTAAACAAATTTATTTGAAAACACGAAGAACAAACGTTATTCGGAATCACAAATACTCCCTCTGAGTATGTTTTTAATTGAAATCGGACGTATTGGGCGTCGAAGGGCTAATGCTTAAACCGATATCTCGTTCTAGCCAGACATTTTTCGTTTTTCATCGTTCATCAAATTTGTTTCTAATTAACGCAGTGACTTGTGCTTCGAAGTAGCAAAATGGCCGGACCGTTTAAAGGCCTGTACAAAAGTAAAAGACGATCATTTCGAATATACTTTTGTTTTTCGTATTTACAATTATATTATAAACTAATTAAAAATTGTTTAAGTACAAAAAGTTTCTACATTTAAATTTGACAGCTTTTTAAACTTGTAGCAGAACTTATGGCAGGACAAAGTATTTAAAACGATAAACTTACAGATATTTTTATGAAATAAAAAAGGATCAAAGAGGCAGTAAGTATGAATGTGAAGCATGACTTTAAATCTACTCCTTGACCCACATTGGCGTAAAAGAGCCCTATAGTATAATATTTGGGAAATTAATAAAATATGCAATAAATATGGTCTGGAATACAAAAAAAAGTAAGCCAAATACTAAAAATTTGTGATGCAATTTGAAAAATCAAAACCTATAAAAATTTTTAAATGAGTAAAAAATAAAGTTTGGCAAAACAACCGAAGAAAAGCTTCAATTTTCACCACGTTTATATCATCTCGCTTTCAATGGTGTTTGTCAGTCTGTTCGATAGGAATTTTGCAACTAACTTGCCGATACGCTAGAGACTTGAAATTTTAAATATAGCACAGAACTGGATGACAATGCAAAATGAAATATTTAAAATATATATAAATATAATACAATATAAAATATCAGCGTCGGAAGTTTTTGAATTTTATTCAAACTATTGCATTCATCGTTGTAAAAATCATTGCTTTAGCGGGAGTAGAATATATATTTATGTATACATTACAGTGCCATTAATTTTCAAAAGTCAGAAAATTTTCCACGGCACCCCCTCGATCGGTTTGTTTTACTCAAAAAATAATCTGTGTAAAATTTCAGGTCAATTTGATAAGAGAAAGTGGTGCCGCAAGAGCTCCAAAATTTGGAAAAAAACTGTTTTTGTGAACAAAATTCATATTTGATTCTTTATATCTCAGAAAATTTTGATTTTACATAAAAACTGTTATAGATCTATCAAAGTTATAGATTCACTCATATAAATTTTTTCGATATTCCTAATATCAATAGTTATTAGGAATACCGAAAAGAAAAAATAAGCTGAAATTACCCGATTAAATCTAGCAAGTTTTACAAATGTCCGCACAACTGCTTTTTTACCTATTCGCTAAAAAAAAACATAGTAACACCTGCATAATCGTTCATTGGAATATGAAAACAATTTTTCTGTTCAAAAGTGGTCTGAGACTTGTTTATCCATCAAAATGAACGTCGAGTAACTCGAAACACTCGCTAGCTCTCGAAAGTTGTAGTGACCCTGTTCTCATGATTCCCACTCCAAATAATGGTATCTTTGTATTAATAACAAAAAATGTAGCTACAAACGAGGTTAATGTTCCAGTAATTGTGCTAGTCCCAGTCACTGAAATTGGTAAAAAATTTTGTTAATAATGTTTTTTGGTATACTTTTTTGGGTCTTTCTGTCTTTTTGTTTCTTATAGCAAACACGGACTGAAATTATAAAATTTAAATTCTAAATTCGAAAATCAAAGTTTACTAAGTTATGTCTGCAATTGTGAAAATAAATACGGATACCAAACGCCAGAAGATTATGCTTAATGGAAAACGACGACTTAGAATTAAAGAATAACATTTTATGTTTGTTTCCCAAAATTATGGAGTTGATCCGATAGGTTATATGAAATTTTCTTGTTTCTCAAAACTGTAAACGTATTTTTTTCTAAATGTTGCTTTCTTAAGAACTTTTCAACCTATCAAGCTGAAATTGTTACACATATTATTCTGATGACCACATTTTTGAAAAATACACAAATTAATTCCAATTTAAAAAATTCACAATTTTTTCTAACCAATTTTTGTAAACGCTCTTCAAAGTTAAGAACTCTCAATTTGAAATGTTTGTCCTAGTACCACTAGATTTAAAAAGTTAAAAAATTAATATGAAATAGAAACAGTAGTCGAGTCTTTGTAAATTTAGAAAAAAAAAGTTCTAATTTTTGGCAATGCTATTTGGAATTTTTCCAGATGTTGCGACGCGTTAGAGATACAAACAGAGGTGGACAGGTGAAACAGGGTTCATGAATTTCTCATTCCTAGTTTTAAAATTCAATTTAAAATCGAAAAGAAATGCTTATCAAAACTTCATTTTGCAGTGTTATTTTTTATGAAAATCACATGCCTTTCTATTTCCCAAATTCGTCAGTATTTCCCTATTTACTCTTTTTGTAAATTTAATAGCTTTTAGCTAGCTATCTTCACTACTAGTTAATAGATAGTCAAACAGCCATAAAATTACTTGATATTTATTTACTACCTCTAAGGTGGTCGCTAACTGCCGACTATCTCCTAAAGAGATATCGGAAAGGCCCAAGGTACACCGGTATTGGGTATCAGGGCACAAGGACATTCCAGGCAATTGTAAAACCAATGAGCTGGCAAGGCTAGCCCCAACATACCCTACGATATCATATTATATATCAATTTAAAGAGCTTTACGAGTAGGTTAGCCAAATTTAAAATCGGTTAAGCCAATTCCAAAATATTAGCGCCGGAAGTTTTTTAAAATTCACTCATTGAACAAAGCATTGCATTCATCCTTGAAAAAATCTTTGCTTAAGCGGGAGTAAATAATAAATGAGAGAGAGAAGATATGAGTAACGGCATTTTTCAGAATTATCTAACAAATTATCTGCATACACAAGAAACAAAACAAACACCAACGAGTAGCATGTTTCTCTTTTGATATTTGTTTTTTCATAAAGAGATTTCTTGCGCAAAAAATAGCCCCAGTTACTGGGGCCTTTGTAGCATGCAACGATTTGGTGAATGTTTGTGCAGGGGTAGGTAGCGAATGCACGCTTCGAGTTCCGGCTCCGGCTCGTCGGCTAATGGGGTGGTGTTCTTGCACCTTCCGCCTGGTGATTATACGTTGCCATATAAATAAAAATAATAATTTCGCGTGCATTAAAGTTGGAAGAAATAGCAAGAAAAAAAACAATAGGACACAAGAGAAGAAGATTCCACATCATCGAATTGATCTACGATTTGGTTGTGTTAGAATGTTGTCACAACACTTTGCCCTCCCTTCCATGACTATCAGATAAAAATCCACAACAAAAGAAATACTTGATAGTCCCTAAACATAACCACAAAAAAAAACCTAACCGAACTTGCTCGTAATCATAATACCGAAAATTTTAGCACTTCATTATAATAAATTTTATTTAATTAATATATTAGAAAACCAATTTAAATATACTGTAGAATGCATTACAATTATTCAATTTAAAAAAAAATTCAAAGAAAAATTATATTAGGTATTTATATTTAAATATTAAAATTAGCGATAAAATTTAACTTAGGTAAATTAGAATTTAAATATTCAATTATCGAAAAGAAAAAAAATGACCAAGAAAGAACCAATTTGTTCCATACTAATATAAATAGTACTAACAAAATATAAATATTACACAAATAAAAAAAAATTAACAAAATACACTTACAACTTTTAAGGTCGTTGCTCCCACGATGAAAGATCTTTCATGGTGTATGTGTATGTTGACAATGCTGTAAATCTACCAAAATTATTAGTTGGAAACATGTTGCTAACCATGCTTTGCAACATTTTTGCACGTATGTTTATATTAATACTGTTTTTAAATCACAGTGATTATTAACTTTTTTTTTTTTTCTTTTCTTTCTAAAAATTATTATTTAATGAATATTATTATTATTATATTAAGGCAAAAATATTTTAATGATTTAATAAAAAAAATAAAAAAAAACCAACAAAATATGTATAAATATTTCTCGACACTGTATTCAATATTTGGTCGAAAAATGTTTATACCGATTCTAACAACACTTTGCCTTTGCACAAGTAGAAATTATGAATTAACCGTAATTCGAAAAATTAATATACATATTTATATGTGCAGTATTATACAATTGTTGTTGTTTTCATATTTTTCTCTATTCTCTATTCTTTTGCTTATGTTATTTTCACTAACTAAATTCACTGCACTGATAACATACTAGTTGCAAACTAGTGTCATACTAGTTTCATACTAGTTTATTTTCATGTAGCTTTTAGTCACTTAGATATGCAGATTTTGATTTTTATATTTATTTTAATTTGTTTTTATGTATTTTTCAGAGGTTTTAGATATAGTTTTTGTTAAATTTAATATTTTTTTAGTTTTTTTCTGTTATGCATGGGTTTTGGTGTAATATGTTTTTACCTCTTTTTCATCATTATTGTTTCAAGCACTTTTTTTTCTTAGTATTTTTATTTCAGGGGTTTAGCTTTACTTTGTTTTGTCTATTTTTAACACATATATAATATTGTAGATATTTTTAACTCACTATATATACTTTTTAATACTTATTCTAATACTAAATTTATCTAACTAAACTAGGTTCTATCACTTCACTTCACTCCACATGTCGAATTTCTCGTTTACAGCAGGCCCCCGGGATTTTAATACATCATCTCTGAATGCGCGAAAGAAACTGAAACCTGCTTGACCGCTTCTGACACCTTGACCAATGGTTTGTGTGTGTGTACCCGAGTTGGTATGATAGAGGTTTTGTAGGTGTAGGTATTTAGTTGAGGTACATGTTAGGTTCTATGTATTATGTATGTACTAGGTTTTATGTTGTTTTACTTGGATTTATTTTAAGTATTATTATCTTTGGTTTTATGTTATGCATTATCATTTTATGTATTAGGTTTTATGTTATGCATTATCATTTTATGTATTAGGTTTTATGTTAGGTATTATGATCTTATGTATTAGGTTTTATTTTAGGTATTATGATCTTATGTATTAGGTGCCAAATCTAATAGAAAAAAAAATAAATTTGAAGAATAGCGAAATTTATGATCAACATTGTGGAATTTTTACCCATGGTAGGAATTGGCACCAGTATAATGATTTTATACCCCTTTCTCTGCCTTTTCATCCACAACTTGAAAAATGTTGATACGAATAACTGATCCAATGAAATATTGCGATTGCTAAAAATCGTAGAATAATTAAATTTTAATGCAAAAATGAAATGAATGCAAGCATACAAATGTATGTGCGAATTTTATTAATTTTCGGATTATTTACTTACTCTCTTTATTATTTTATATTGCGTAGAAAACTGATGAAAATGTTAAGGTTTGAGTTAAATGTTGAAATAAATTGAAAATTACCGACTGTACTTAGTTGTACTAAGCAAACGCAATTATCTGCCTTAACACTTCTACACAAGTTAACTTGAAGACGTCTGGAATCGCAAAGGATTAGAAAATTGCTTTTCTTGACGAGGTAAGCTCTGTCTAGTATAATGAATCATCAAAAATTAGAGAGAGTAACAGTATATCTACTGTCGGAAAAGAAAATAATTAATGAAAATTTGGACATAAGGAACTTAATTCAAATTATGGTGAATAAGTAGTGTGGTCTGTTTCTTCTTCTCGCACACAGATGGCGACTCAAACGGAAGTGATGTTTTTATGTGTGAACATTCAAATAACCAAAATGAAATTGTAAGCGGAAACTGCTTGAGCTACAAGCGCCCCTACATAACTCCCCCGCCAAAATCAGATTTTGGGGATGAAATCTCCAAAAACTGATACCGCTTGAAGCGAGAAGCAAAAAAAAATCAAAGGGTTAAATTAAATATAAAAATGTTTACTGCCTTATATCTTTGGCGTGATATATACCAATAAGATGACCCTGTAAATCCTCAAGCTCGTAGTAACAATTACCTAACCTCTTCCTTACTCGTGCTTTAATAAAACAAGGAGCAAGCTTTGCGTTGAAACCTTTTTCAATGTTGCTTTGTTGAAAATTACGTCTGAAAACTTCTTGACCCACCTCATAGGATACAATACGTGATCGGAGATTGTACGCACGCTCATTGCGTTCTTGCTGCTTTTTCATTACGTTTCCTGCTTTAGTACGTATGATTTCAAAAGTATCATCCCTAGTAAAATTCACAGATCTATCCTCGAGCATTTCTAGTTTGCGCAATAATGCATAGGTTGCACCGTTAGTTACCATATGTTGACCAAAAGTCATAAAGTAAGGCGAAGTACCTATAGAGGAATGGACAGCTGATCGTAAAGCACAACAAATGCTACTGAGATACTCATCCCAGTTTTTCTGATCTGGCTTAATGTATGCCTTAATTGCGGAAATGATTGAGCGATTTACACGTTCAGATGCGTTCGCCTGCGGAGAATGCACAGCAGTGTATGTATGATTAATGCCATATTTGAGAAGAAGGTTATTAAATTGGCCGGATTTGAATTGCGAGCCATTATCAGATACAATGGTTTCTGGTACGCCAAAACAATGAAACAAATCTTCTTCCAAATATTTTGTGACTATATCAGCGGTAAATTTCTTCACGGGTCTTAAAAATGGATATTTTGTAAAATGATCAAGAGTTATAAAAATGCCTATATTGCCAGAACGTGAACGTGGATAAGGACCTAAGAAATCAACATATAATTTTTGGAAAGATCTTTTCGTTTCCGAAGTTTTACCCATAGGTGGACGCAAAGTAAAATTAGGATGTTTTGTGGTTTTGCAAATTTCGCAAGAATTTACATAGTTTTTGACATCGGACACTAAGTTTGGCCAAAAGCAAAACCGCCGAATTCGATAAAGTGTTTTATTTATGCCACCATGTGATGACAAATGACTGTCATGAGCCTTTTCTAAAATACTAGGTATCATAGCTTTGGGAATCCATAGTTTCCACACGAGATCATCATGCAATTGCTCTCCAGTTGCGTGTTCAGTCCGTCTGTACAAATAACCGTCAACAACTTTTAAGTCTGGAAATTTGGCTTCGTTTGCCCTTACGTTTTCGATAAGTCTTTTGTATTCATCAGAATGAAAATGAGTTGAATTTAAATCTACGGAAATTCCTTCATCAATAGTTATAGCGGACAGATCTTCAGTATTTACCCTAGAAAGCGCATCGGGAACTATGTTCTGACTACCCCTTCTGTGCTCAATTTTGAAACAAAAGCCTTGCAGCTTCAAAGCCCATCGAGCTAAGCGTGAGCTTAAATCTGTTTGAGACATGAGCCACTTTAAAGACGCATGGTCCGTAATCACGGTGAACTCGTGTCCTTCAACATAAGCGCGAAACTTTTTAATGCTAAGCATTGCTGCCAAACATTCTTGTTCGGTCACTGAGTAATTGCGTTGGGCTTGGTTGAGTTTCTTGGACATAAATGCTATGGGAAACTCTTCACCCTCCTCATTTACTTGTACCAATACACTTCCTATTCCAGTTTTGCTTGCATCACAGTGTATGTAAAACGGCCGTGAAAAATTTGGGCTATGCAAAACCGGTGCAGAGCTCAAGATGGTTTTTAAGTCTTCAAATGCTTTCTGTGCTTCTTCGTTCCAAGCGTACTTTCTATTAGTTTTTAACAAATCTGTTAATGGCGAAGTTATTGAAGCATAGTTCCGAATGAACTTTCTATACCATCCTGACATACCTAAAAATCGTCTTAGCTGCTTTACAGATCTTGGATTCGGAAATTCTGTGATAGCAGATACTTTTTCGGGATCTGTACGGATTGTACCATTACCCACAATGTGACCTAAGTACTGTACTTCCCTTAGACAAAACTTACTTTTTTCTACATTAATTGTCAGACCAGAACAACGAATATGATGAGCAACTTCGCGCAGCACTTCACAATGCCTATCAAAATTTTCGGATACAATTAAAAGATCATCCAGATATATAAACACATATGATCTGAGATGTGCGGGAATGACTTTATCCATGAGACGAGACATTGTTTGTGGCGCATTGCATAAACCAAAAGGCATTACTTTGAAGTGATACAGTGATCTACCAGGGACAGTAAACGCGGTTTTATCACGTGATCCTACGTCGAGAGGTATTTGCCAAAAAGCGTCTTTAAAATCAATGGTCGAAATGAATTCAGCTCTTGGAAGCCTGCTCAAAATTCCGTCTATGATTGGCAATGGATATGCATCTTTTAGTGTTACTGTATTTACTTTACGGCTATCTAAACACAACCGCACTTTACCTGGTTTGCGTACTAAAACAATTGGTGAAGACCACGCGCTATCGGATTCTTCTATCACTCCTAACTTCAACATTCTGTCTAATTCATCATAAATTAATTTTTCAATCGCCGGAGAAACAGGAAAATGTCTTTGTTTGATAGGTTTTGTATCTTTAACATCAATAACATGTGAAATGAGATTTGTTTTTCCGAGTCCTTCTTTGGAGAAAGATGGATATAAGTTTATGACATTTTGAAGTTGTTTTTGTTGGACATCAGTTAAAGAGTGTATAGTCGAATTCGAAATATTAGATACATTAACTTCACTAACAAAGCATGAAGGTAAAAGATGAAATAAATTCCAAAAATCAATTCCTAAATAGAGATTTTGCGATAAGCTAGGTATTATAAAAATTGTGATGGGTTTTGTAACATTACGAAAAGTTATTTGAGTTTCAATTATACCAACGATATTTTGTGGTTTACCATCTGCAGTATGTATGAAATACTTTATTTTCTTGTACGGTATATTGGACGACAAAAATTCGGAAGCTGACTGCGCTCCTATGCAACTAATAGATGCACCCGTATCTAAAAGGCCCCTTATTGTTTTACCAAATAAGTGCACTTCAGCGTAAGGACGAATATCTGTATGTTTATCAAAAATGGAAGACAAAAACTTTTTGCGATTAGTGCGCACTTTTTCCCAAAAGGAACGAATGCGTAAACTAGAGCGACTAGGTGTTGTAGGAGGTGTAGGAAAATTTCCAAAAATACGCTGTCGAACTTTGTTATATTCGGCCAGTCGGACATGGAAAGGTTTATGAGGACCTAAAACTAGTAATTTGTTATTAATATTATTTAAAACTATATTAGAATTATTTTGGTTGGTATCAATCGTTATTCGGTGTTGGTCGATTGATGTTTGAACGTATTGGTTACGAGTGGTTTGCGTGCACTTCTCAGTGCGTTCTGCTGGTAGTTTTTTGGACTACAATTTTTGCAGTTAGGCTTATAAATATTAGGAATGCCACAACCATAGCAAAAAACTTTACGCTCACTAAGACAATCCTGGTATCGGTGACCATCAAGCCCACAATTCCAACATTTCAAAGAAATGGCAGAAATTACAGATATATCATTTTCTTCTTCATTACTAAACTTCTCAATTAATTCAGAAATATTTGTATGTTTACGTGTTGATGTTTTAGCATATTGCTGTCTGTGCTGAATATCCTGAAGGAAAAATTCTCTTTTCTTACAAATATCTCTCAGCTGTGACACTGAGTGAATTTGCAGATTCAAAATCTCATGCTGTATTTCCGGTAATAAATTGCGTCGTAATATTTCCACAAGAGAATTTTCTGATAGTTGTTGTTCAAGCCGATCAGTCAACCCTAAAATTGAATCGTAAAACGAATCAAATCCTTCGTTCGGTGTTTGTTTTCTATCACGTATTAACTCTCTAATGTCAACATCAGTTCTGGAATCTTTAAACTGTCTTCTCAGAGCAATGCAAAGATCAGGCCAATGTATTTCGCGGACGGATTTGTGGAAACGCCAGAACCAATCGCTAGCCTTTGCATCAAACAAAGCACTTGCATACTGACACAGTAAATCAAAATCTCCACCTAGAGTCTGATTGGTCAATGCTTCTACACGATAAATGAATTTGTCTACTGACAAACCATCATTAGTACCAGTAAATTTTAACTTCCAATTATACATAATGGAACCAACTTTATCAGGACGAGATACAAGATTAGAATGGAAATTTCGAGTTCGAATAGATGTTCCACCACTACTATCACGATTAGCATTAGCGGCTGCGGGTAAACCAAGCAGTTCCTCCATTGTTTGACGTTCCACTGCTGGTAAAGAATGCACCTGCGCGTTTGGCGGAAATAAGCGTTGAGCATTGTTGCTAATAGTGGGGATATTATTTGGTTGCAATGGTATTGCAGTAGGTAGACTATTTTGTAAACTGATACGCTTGAACCCTTCTTCAATATTCGTCGCAATCAAATTTGATAATTGTGTACTAAGCGTACTTAAAAGCTCTGCCTGCTGTGCACCTACAGCAGCAGTGACTAAATTTCTAAGGGTAGCTCTATGCTCTGAAGGAGATAATCTAGAAGGTGATATTACTGGACCCTGAACAACTTCACTAGTCGCAGTTGTTGTGGAAGATTCGGTATTTGTGTTTGTCTCTGCAGCATCTGCAGCACCAATAGTACTAGCAGGACCAGGTGTTTTGGGAACAATATCTTGTAAATCGCAATAAATTCCACAAGTAGGACAATTACGTTTCGATTGGAGGTATTTATATATACAGGATCTATGAAAACAGTGTCCACATGGAATGGAGACTAAATTAGCACGAACGGAAATCCAGTTTGTGCAAATGTTACAATGCTGACCATTGGATTCTGAGTTCAAATCTTCTGTACTAGGATCAGGCATTAGAAAAAAGTCAATTAAATTAAAAAAAATTCTATTAAAGCAAAGTTAATAATAATACTAGAAAAAAAAATTTAAAATTATATAAAATTAAGTAAGTATTTTCACAAGCTAAGAAATATAAATCGAGATAATTATTTTATGATTTCGAGACAAGTCAGCAAAAGTTCGTTATGTTTATTTTCGTTATAACAGATCAATACGAGTAATGGACGGAAAAGAAAAGAGAAAGAATAGATACATTTTCTTTGGTCATTAGTTTGAGCCAGGGCCAATAACTAATGCTATTTTCCTGAAAGAAAATAAACGGAGAAACAGAAGGGAAATCTTTACATCATCACTTATTTTAAACCTTGGTCAGACCGTAGCTTTATATACCACAAAATCTGCATTTCCATTCAGCAAAAATAAGGACTAATAAGATCACTGACAAAAAAAACAAATAGTTACTTCGTTTCAAGCAAGCTGGTTATATGTTAGCAAAATAGCAACATTATAAATTCCTTGCGAGTCTTAACAAGGTAAGAAAAAAAATTAGAAAGATAGATAGAAAAGAGCCAGGTAGAATGAGGACCCACTCCAAAGTATGAACTTCTTCATTCCATACCCAGTTTATAGTTTATTGATTTCGATAAGTTAGTATCGTGGGGCCCCACGTTGGGCGCCAAAAATTTTATATTTATATTGTAGCATGCAACGATTTGGTGAATGTTTGTGCAGGGGTAGGTAGCGAATGCACGCTTCGAGTTCCGGCTCCGGCTCGTCGGCTAATGGGGTGGTGTTCTTGCACCTTCCGCCTGGTGATTATACGTTGCCATATAAATAAAAATAATAATTTCGCGTGCATTAAAGTTGGAAGAAATAGCAAGAAAAAAAACAATAGGACACAAGAGAAGAAGATTCCACATCATCGAATTGATCTACGATTTGGTTGTGTTAGAATGTTGTCACAACACTTTGCCCTCCCTTCCATGACTATCAGATAAAAATCCACAACAAAAGAAATACTTGATAGTCCCTAAACATAACCACAAAAAAAAACCTAACCGAACTTGCTCGTAATCATAATACCGAAAATTTTAGCACTTCATTATAATAAATTTTATTTAATTAATATATTAGAAAACCAATTTAAATATACTGTAGAATGCATTACAATTATTCAATTTAAAAAAAAATTCAAAGAAAAATTATATTAGGTATTTATATTTAAATATTAAAATTAGCGATAAAATTTAACTTAGGTAAATTAGAATTTAAATATTCAATTATCGAAAAGAAAAAAAATGACCAAGAAAGAACCAATTTGTCCCATACTAATATAAATAGTACTAACAAAATATAAATATTACACAAATAAAAAAAAATTAACAAAATACACTTACAACTTTTAAGGTCGTTGCTCCCACGATGAAAGATCTTTCATGGTGTATGTGTATGTTGACAATGCTGTAAATCTACCAAAATTATTAGTTGGAAACATGTTGCTAACCATGCTTTGCAACATTTTTGCACGTATGTTTATATTAATACTGTTTTTAAATCACAGTGATTATTAACTTTTTTTTTTTTCTTTTCTTTCTAAAAATTATTATTTAATGAATATTATTATTATTATATTAAGGCAAAAATATTTTAATGATTTAATAAAAAAAATAAAAAAAAACCAACAAAATATGTATAAATATTTCTCGACACTGTATTCAATATTTGGTCGAAAAATGTTTATACCGATTCTAACAACACTTTGCCTTTGCACAAGTAGAAATTATGAATTAACCGTAATTCGAAAAATTAATATACATATTTATATGTGCAGTATTATACAATTGTTGTTGTTTTCATATTTTTCTCTATTCTCTATTCTTTTGCTTATGTTATTTTCACTAACTAAATTCACTGCACTGATAACATACTAGTTGCAAACTAGTGTCATACTAGTTTCATACTAGTTTATTTTCATGTAGCTTTTAGTCACTTAGATATGCAGATTTTGATTTTTATATTTATTTTAATTTGTTTTTATGTATTTTTCAGAGGTTTTAGATATAGTTTTTGTTAAATTTAATATTTTTTTAGTTTTTTTCTGTTATGCATGGGTTTTGGTGTAATATGTTTTTACCTCTTTTTCATCATTATTGTTTCAAGCACTTTTTTTTCTTAGTATTTTTATTTCAGGGGTTTAGCTTTACTTTGTTTTGTCTATTTTTAACACATATATAATATTGTAGATATTTTTAACTCACTATATATACTTTTTAATACTTATTCTAATACTAAATTTATCTAACTAAACTAGGTTCTATCACTTCACTTCACTCCACATGTCGAATTTCTCGTTTACAGCAGGCCCCCGGGATTTTAATACATCATCTCTGAATGCGCGAAAGAAACTGAAACCTGCTTGACCGCTTCTGACACCTTGACCAATGGTTTGTGTGTGTGTACCCGAGTTGGTATGATAGAGGTTTTGTAGGTGTAGGTATTTAGTTGAGGTACATGTTAGGTTCTATGTATTATGTATGTACTAGGTTTTATGTTGTTTTACTTGGATTTATTTTAAGTATTATTATCTTTGGTTTTATGTTATGCATTATCATTTTATGTATTAGGTTTTATGTTATGCATTATCATTTTATGTATTAGGTTTTATGTTAGGTATTATGATCTTATGTATTAGGTTTTATTTTAGGTATTATGATCTTATGTATTAGGTGCCAAATCTAATAGAAAAAAAAATAAATTTGAAGAATAGCGAAATTTATGATCAACATTGTGGAATTTTTACCCATGGTAGGAATTGGCACCAGTATAATGATTTTATACCCCTTTCTCTGCCTTTTCATCCACAACTTGAAAAATGTTGATACGAATAACTGATCCAATGAAATATTGCGATTGCTAAAAATCGTAGAATAATTAAATTTTAATGCAAAAATGAAATGAATGCAAGCATACAAATGTATGTGCGAATTTTATTAATTTTCGGATTATTTACTTACTCTCTTTATTATTTTATATTGCGTAGAAAACTGATGAAAATGTTAAGGTTTGAGTTAAATGTTGAAATAAATTGAAAATTACCGACTGTACTTAGTTGTACTAAGCAAACGCAATTATCTGCCTTAACACTTCTACACAAGTTAACTTGAAGACGTCTGGAATCGCAAAGGATTAGAAAATTGCTTTTCTTGACGAGGTAAGCTCTGTCTAGTATAATGAATCATCAAAAATTAGAGAGAGTAACAGTATTTCTACTGTCGGAAAAGAAAATAATTAATGAAAATTTGGACATAAGGAACTTAATTCAAATTATGGTGAATAAGTAGTGTGGTCTGTTTCTTCTTCTCGCACACAGATGGCGACTCAAACGGAAGTGATGTTTTTATGTGTGAACATTCAAATAACCAAAATGAAATTGTAAGCGGAAACTGCTTGAGCTACAAGCGCCCCTACACCTTACCGACTAGTTAATTTTTATTATGCAGGTGTTATTATGTTTTTTTTAGCGAATAAGTAAAAAAAGCAGTTTTGCGGACATTTGTGCATTTGTAAAACTTGCTAGATTTAATCGGGTAATTCCAGCTTATTTTTTCTTTTATTCAATAGTAATTAGGAATACCGAAGAAATTTGTATGAGTGAATTATTCCTCTTTGATAGATCTATAAATTTTATTAAGACAGTTTTTAAGTAAAGTGAAAAATGTCTGAGATATAGAGAATCAAATATGAATTTTGTACACAAAACCAGTTTTTTCCAAATTTTGGAGCTCTTGGGGCACCACTTCCCCTTATCCAATTGACCTGACATTTTTAAAAATTATTTTTGATTTTAATGTTTTTGCTCATCCGAAAAAATCAACTTATGAATTTAATTTTTTTTTCGAGAATAAAAATTATTGTTTGATTAAATTTTTTTGCTTCACCTTTAACTGTGGAGGTAGTGGTAAATTTTACCCCACCTTGTGAAATAAAGTGCCAGTTTTGTTGAACTTAAAAAAAAAGTTTTCAAATTTTAGATTTATTTTAATTAAAAATGTTATTGGCTTGTTTTCAAAGAACAAATAATTATCAAAAAATCTTTCTTGTACTAAAATTTTTTAGTAAAGTTAAAAGGTAAAAAATTCATCTCCATAGTTAAAGGTTCAGAATAAAAATTATTTTTTGTGTTTTATTTTCATCGGGAATGAATTTGAATTTAATTTTTTTGTTTGAAATGAAAGACTCAAAACCTCATAAATCCTTGTTATTGCGAGTACGGTTATTGCATGTTCGACAATTTATAGTCGAATTTTCTATAGAATATTTTCCTCCAACATATTAACCCTTTGGCACCAACAATTATAGGTCTTTTTAGCTCTTTTTGAAAAATTTTCTCTTTTGACCAATTACAAGGATTGATAGAGGGTTAATATGTTCCAAAAATACGTTGCTCATCAAATTTTACTATAGGTCACTGAACAACAAAAATCTGTAAAGTTGATTTTGGTAAAAATAAACCCAAGTTCTAAAAATGTTTCAAATTTTCACCTTTTATACGCAGTGAACAAGTGTGTCTTTAAAACCATTTTCGAGACTGAAAAATTAATTGATGTTGCAAAATAAACTTTAATTGTTTTTTCAATAATTAAAAATTAAGAAATAATTAAAAAATATGCATTCATTTTAGTCATTATATGTACAAAACTCCAAAAGCTCTACAGCCTTTCCAAAAACTTCTTTCAATCTTTTTTCGAATTTTATTCTTAACAAAGTCAAAATTTACGAGTCTAAAACGGTGCCCGGATATAACGCCCACGGCCATAACGCCCAAAAAAAAATGTTGGGTGTTATGACCGCCCTAGGAATGACCATAATACCCAAAATCATTTTAGGTGCTATGACTGCCTAATTTTTTTAGGCTTTATGACCGCCTTAGAAGCGGCCATGAGGCCCAACAATTATTTCTTGTTATATTTTGTTTTCAATCGTGAAAATCGTGTTTTGATTAAAAATCAGTTACTTTTAGAAATCAGTATTACGTTTAGAACGTTTCGCTAAAATCTGGCTTAGCATCGTGTCATTCGTATATACGCTTTTGTTTTCAGTGCCAATTGCGAATATAAAAAAGAACTATATTGAAGCTGATAATCGGCATTATTTAAATGACGCTGCATTCTCGGTCGTACCATTTTGTTTGTATAAGCAATTGCTTATAATATACTTTGGGCAGAATAAACATGTAAGTCACAATAATATATTGCACGTAAAATATTTAATATTATAGGATATATGTAGTTATTGATTCAGATCATTAGAAGCGCCACATGCGAAACATTTTTACAAAAATAAAGAAAAAATTAAAATATTTAAAAAAAATCGCGCGATATTAGAGAAATTTATTTGGCAACATCCAGGAAATTGTGTGAAAACTTTCTGAATAAAACTTTTTAAAAGTAATTTCGCACAATTCCTGAAACAATATGAAAAATATAAGAAATATTACGTTTTTTTTTTAATATCGCACACAACTTCTATAGCAGAAACTTATTTGTATTTACAGAAATAATATCTATAGAATCAATTCTGAATTTTACAAGAATTTCAAAGAAATTCACTTGAAATACCGAAAGTAACTCAGCAACCCTCAAACACATGGTTTTAAAAAAATGGGTAAATAGACATATTGCTCTTGCAATATTTGTTTTAAAAATGAAAAACAGCATAACTCGACTTAAGATGGAAAATATTATATCACAAATTTTTGTCCATAAATAATAAACTGATGCGAATTTTTAGAATTACATATCGTTTTCAGAAATATTTTTAATTTTAAGATAAAGTCATTTGAAACAATCCTATAGTTTCTCTAATATTTCTATTCAAAGCTATTAAACTTGGCTGACATAAAAATAAACTTAAGCTGTTGTTCCTTTTTACCCCAGATTTATTAAAAAAAGTAAGATTGAAAAACTCATTGCTATTCTTCCAATTAACCATAATTGGTATATAAATTCTTGCAATCCAAATTCAATTGAAAGGCAGTATTTCAATTTATTTTTACTGTCACAAAACACACACAAAAATTCTTCTTCTTTTCCAAACTTATAATCACTCAAAAACGAAATTTCTCAATGAAAATCCTTTTTTGTCGTGTGCCCACCTAAATTTGAAATTCAAAAGTTCAACGAAATTCACTCTCGTGTATCACAATAAGAAAGGATTTAGTAGTAGTTAGGTATCTTTTTCGGTCTTCGGCAACGATTTGTGAAATAAAGCTTTAGCTTCAGTTTCAATGAGTTTCACATTTTTTTCTGCAACGTCATCAACAACAACTTCTCAAGTTTTTCAATTCCATTTTTGTAACCTGGATCATCTTTCCATGTTGAAAGTTCTTTGTTGAAGAAATCGGTGCTGATGATTTTGATTTTTTGTAGCTTAATTTAAGCTTTATTTGTCTTAACCGCTGTTGGAACATTTTAATCAAATAAAGATAGAACTGTTTGGGAAGCTAAGTGCTCGAGGTGGGTAACAAATTTTTCCGCAGCACCTTTCTGATTTCTCAATCAATATCCTAATAATTTATCAATTGACGCATGCTTTAATAATTTAATACACCCGTGCAAGAAAAATACAAATTCTTTTTAAGAGTTTTTCTCATATGAGATAACTGAAACTGGTCTTGAGAAAGGTATATCTTGAACGCATAAATCATTGTTAACTCCAACATCTCTGACTAATCACATCGGTGTTTTTTCTTCATGGAAAAGTGTTGCTCAAGAAATCCAAGAACAAAAAATTGATTTATCTGAAAAAATGATTTTTCGAGCGACAATGTACAACTTCATGGTCGATGAGAGCCGCCTAGCAATTGTCCGATTGAGCTCAAATTTCGCACAGATTGTTTCTTTATTGATTGAAACAAGATAGGGCTCTGGGAACTTAACTTTTAGAAAGTTGAAATATAAGGGCCAAACTAATATATATATATAGTCAGTAAGGCCTTGTATCCATTTGACTTAATAATTGAAAATAAAAATGAAAAATAGCTATGTAATATTTATATAATTTTTTTCTCTTTTTTTCTCCTGCTACAAACGCTAAGTTTACAAGCGGTAAATAAAAAAATAAATGCATAGACGACGTGTATTGAGTTAGATGGAACCATGAGCTGTACGAAATTGATGTAGTCCAGCAAAAAAAAAAAAGCCAGCAGCTTCGCTGTTTAGGGCATGTTAAGTAAATAGAAAAAACTCTCCCGCAAGAAAGTGTTCTATTTTAGCCACGGTGGTGGATCATGCAGAAGAGGAAAAAGTTTAACAATAATTTGCTTGACCAACGATATTATTTTAGAAACCTACTTATGCGATAATTTATGACTTTTTGAAATAAACTATATATATTTTTTGTTTTTAGACTTAAAGCAAATCATCCCGGTTGAAATAAATATGCAAGTCAAATTGTACCTGCCGGCTTGATAGCTGCCTAGCTGAAATTTCCGTTTTAGTTGGTGTTAGTGATAATAAAGTTTTGCAAATACTTTGTATCTTGTAGCACTTTCTGCGTAATTCCGATAGACGCTTTAAGTAAGAACGTTCTTACAACTATGAGCTCTTAAACGGTAATATAAGACGATTATAGTTCAAATCTAAGCAAAATTCTTTAAAAAGTTTATATACACATTTTTTATGACGTAGTCAATATATATTTTATTGACTTAAAATAATCAGTTAATTTTTATTATATACATAGATTAGCTATAGTGGCTGCGAAATAATACCGTCCAATACTAAATTAAAAGGATTATTACATGGGGAACATCAAAAATCTTGGTCATTTCATGTAAGTATGTAGAAAATATTGGGCTTGAATATCCAAATGCATAATGTTTAAACACGTAATCCCCAAGCATAAAATTTCCCAATTAAAAGTGCCCAAAACTTCGATGTTACTTCAGACTCTGAAAGTATTAAATATGTGTAAGTATTTGATTGTGTGGAACAAGGGAGATTTTGGGGGTTCTGACAACCGCACATCAAAAATATAAAAATCAAACAATAATTTTTTTTCCCTGAACATAAAAAAAACATAAAATAATTATTATTTCTGAGCAAACAGATAAAAATCAAAAAATTATTATAACTTCTGAACAAAAAATAAAAAACCGAAAAATAATTTTTATTAATGATCAAATAAATAAAATTCAATAATCTTGAAAAGGAAAATTACTGTTCTTTTCAATTATTTTTATTTATTATTAATAAAAATAATTTTCCAAAACTTAGCTTAAAGTTTTTAAGCTACTTTTGAAAGTACCGAAATTTCAAAAAATTTACTTCCGGTTTGGTGCAAAAAAAATTTAATTTCGGATCTGATTCCATAATTGAAAAGAACAGTAAATTTCCTATTCAAATCACCATGTTCAATATTCTATCTTAATTTGTTTATTTTTAAAAATTACTTCTGAAAAATCCATATTTCAATTACGCCAATTCTTTGAGAACCCATAACTTGGCAAATAAACTTCATACAAAAAAAAAATTGTCAATTTTCGGAGAAATTATATATAATATACTTCTCTCTTTACAACACACTGCAGTGAAATATACAGTATGTAACAAAATTGAGCAATTGTCGGGACATTTTTTGGACATGAAAAATGCCAAAAATGGCGTCAAATTTAAAAATATCAGCATAGTTTAGTTTTTACACATCCAGATGAACAAAACTGGAAACAAATTTTTGCTATCAGATAATGTTTTCAGGTTCAAAAAGGGTCTTGAACGTACCAAAATTTCGAAAATCATGATTTTAAAATTTTTTTTAATTTCAACATCTCTGTTATCGCTCCTTTCAAGTACAAACATAATGCAATAAGAATTTTTTAAACCGGGTGATGTTTATTGGTGTCACAATAGGTTCAAATTTTAGAAGTTTTGACCATGTTTTATACTTTTCATACAATTTTTGCTAAATTTCTGCAAAACCTACAAGTTCTGTACATCTCGCTGCACCAATAAACATTATCCGATTTCAGAAATTCTCTTTGCATTATGTTTGTACTTGCAAGGAGCATTCACAAAATTTTGAAAAATCACAATTTATTTCTGAAATTTTGGTACTTTCAAAATCCTTTTTGAACCTGAAGATGTTATCTGATTTCAAAAAGTTCCAGTTTTGTTCATCTGGATGTGTAGAAACTAAACTAACCCTAAAAATGTCCCCACATTTACTCAATTTTGTTACATACTGTATATATATACAGTGCTGGTCATATCATTTGCAATTAAAATTACTTGTACTTTAAATGACTTCTTAAGTTCATTAAAATAATTTTTATCAAAAAATCTTTTTTATTCAAAACAAAGTGTATTTGTTGCCATTTATTATAAAAAATCAAGATTACAAAATTATGTTGCAAATAACAAAAGAAAGAAGTTCAATTAAAGTCTGAATTGAAGGGGTCAAAACATATGCAACTAGAAAAAGTCAATGTGAAAATTGAAGAAAAATCGTAAAAGTTTTCAAAGCTTTGTCGTATATCCATTATTAGCGATCACTGTTGTACTTCTATGTGACATTGGCTCCATTAAATGTTTCGTCTGATCGATTCGAACTCGCTTCCATTGTTTCTAAACATCTTCATAGAGATCCTCCAGTTTCTTAAACGTTTTCGTGCCAATTTTTCGTTTCACGAGCATCTAATGACTCTCAATTGGGCTTAGATTGAAAGGTGGAGATATAGTTTATTTCAAAACAAAATTTTGATAAAATATTCAATACACAATTTCGCGAATTGTTAACAGCGGTATCGTTGATCTGCGTCATAGAGGTGGAAGACCTCGCAAATAAACGTGTAGAAAAACTAACGAAATCACAAAACTGATAACTTGTAAGGCCGCCCTAAGGCAGTCATCTTTCTATTTCAATTAATAGATAAGTGTAAATTTATTTCTTCTTAAGATTAATTGGTAGCCCTGAAGAAAGAACAAACACAAAATATGTGGTCAGTTTGCGCTTTCTGCGATCACAGATTGTTTTTTACAGTTATTTTTATGTGTGCAAGTGTTATTTTGTGACGAAAAATTATCGCCCATATTAAGTTTTTTATAAAAATTTTAAAAAAATATTTATAAGTCTCCAATTTTGGTGGGAATTTTTCGGTAAGTAGATAGACATATTCACTTTCATAATTTGTTACTGTTTGATATAAATAAATAATTTTATGCGGCTTACGTAATATTTTGCGAAGACAGCCTCAGGGCGGCTTTGCGGGTTTAGATAAAAAAATGTGTTTTTTGACAATCGTAAAACAAAGCAAAAAAAAAAAAAGCCAGCAGCTTCGCTGTTTAGGGCATGTTAAGTAAATAGAAAAAACTCTCCCGCAAGAAAGTGTTCTATTTTAGCCACGGTGGTGGATCATGCAGAAGAGGAAAAAGTTTAACAATAATTTGCTTGACCAACGATATTATTTTAGAAACCTACTTATGCGATAATTTATGACTTTTTGAAATAAACTATATATATTTTTTGTTTTTAGACTTAAAGCAAATCATCCAGGTTGAAATAAATATGCAAGTCAAATTGTACCTGCCGGCTTGATAGCTGCCTAGCTGAAATTTCCGTTTTAGTTGGTGTTAGTGATAATAAAGTTTTGCAAATACTTTGTATCTTGTAGCACTTTCTGCGTAATTCCGATAGACGCTTTAAGTAAGAACGTTCTTACAACTATGAGCTCTTAAACGGTAATATAAGACGATTATAGTTCAAATCTAAGCAAAATTCTTTAAAAAGTTTATATACACATTTTTTATGACGTAGTCAATATATATTTTATTGACTTAAAATAATCAGTTAATTTTTATTATATACATAGATTAGCTATAGTGGCTGCGAAATAATACCGTCCAATACTAAATTAAAAGGATTATTACATGGGGAACATCAAAAATCTTGGTCATTTCATGTAAGTATGTAGAAAATATTGGGCTTGAATATCCAAATGCATAATGTTTAAACACGTAATCCCCAAGCATAAAATTTCCCAATTAAAAGTGCCCAAAACTTCGATGTTACTTCAGACTCTGAAAGTATTAAATATGTGTAAGTATTTGATTGTGTGGAACAAGGGAGATTTTGGGGGTTCTGACAACCGCACATCAAAAATATAAAAATCAAACAATAATTTTTTTTCCCTGAACATAAAAAAAACATAAAATAATTATTATTTCTGAGCAAACAGATAAAAATCAAAAAATTATTATAACTTCTGAACAAAAAATAAAAAACCGAAAAATAATTTTTATTAATGATCAAATAAATAAAATTCAATAATCTTGAAAAGGAAAATTACTGTTCTTTTCAATTATTTTTATTTATTATTAATAAAAATAATTTTCCAAAACTTAGCTTAAAGTTTTTAAGCTACTTTTGAAAGTACCGAAATTTCAAAAAATTTACTTCCGGTTTGGTGCAAAAAAAATTTAATTTCGGATCTGATTCCATAATTGAAAAGAACAGTAAATTTCCTATTCAAATCACCATGTTCAATATTCTATCTTAATTTGTTTATTTTTAAAAATTACTTCTGAAAAATCCATATTTCAATTACGCCAATTCTTTGAGAACCCATAACTTGGCAAATAAACTTCATACAAAAAAAAAATTGTCAATTTTCGGAGAAATTATATATAATATACTTCTCTCTTTACAACACACTGCAGTGAAATATACAGTATGTAACAAAATTGAGCAATTGTCGGGACATTTTTTGGACATGAAAAATGCCAAAAATGGCGTCAAATTTAAAAATATCAGCTCCATTAAATGTTTCGTCTGATCGATTCGAACTCGTTTCCATTGTTTCTAAACATCTTCATAGAGATCCTCCAGTTTCTTAAACGTTTTCGTGCCAATTTTTCATTTCACGAGCATCTAATGACTCTCAATTGGGCTTAGATTGAAAGGTGGAGATATAGTTTATTTCAAAACAAAATTTTGATAAAATATTCAATACACAATTTCGCGAATTGTTAACAGCGGTATCGTTGATCTGCGTCATAGAGGTGGAAGACCTCGCAAATAAACGTGTAGAAAAACTAACGAAATCACAAAACTGATAACTTGTAAGGCCGCCCTAAGGCAGTCATCTTTCTATTTCAATTAATAGATAAGTGTAAATTTATTTCTTCTTAAGATTAATTGGTAGCCCTGAAGAAAGAACAAACACAAAATATGTGGTCAGTTTGCGCTTTCTGCGATCACAGATTGTTTTTTACAGTTATTTTTATGTGTGCAAGTGTTATTTTGTGACGAAAAATTATCGCCCATATTAAGTTTTTTATAAAAATTTTAAAAAAATATTTATAAGTCTCCAATTTTGGTGGGAATTTTTCGGTAAGTATATAGACATATTCACTTTCATAATTTGTTACTGTTTGATATAAATAAATAATTTTATGCGGCTTACGTAATATTTTGCGAAGACAGCCTCAGGGCGGCTTTGCGGGTTTAGATAAAAAAATGTGTTTTTTGACAATCGTAAAACAAAGAAAATTCCAAATGAATTGTGTGAATATGACACACAAAAAGGTGGAATTTATCTAAAATATCTAAAGAGGAGTTGGACAATTACTATTGAACTAAATAAATAGGGATTTTTTTTAGGTTACGTTACGTTGGATCCGAAATTGTGTTGCTTAGTGTTATTTATTAACTTTTTTCTTTTGAATAAACAAAAAGTAAATTATAAATTTCATTACTAATTATCTGTATGGGGCTAGGAGAAATTATTTTTTATTTTTTAGTTCGTTTTTAAAACGTGGTACATTAAAATTTTTTTTTTATTTAAATTGTTATTCTCTGCTTTTTAGTCTTGCATGTGTAAAATTTTTTAATTGACTTGAAGAAAACAACAACTATTGAAATCAACAAGCGACCTTGCCGTTTCGAAATAGATTCGGGATCAAATTTTACGATCATGTCATCAAATAATTTTAATGGATTTTCAACGAAATCGCATTCCTATTCAAGGCGTAGTTGACGTCACTATCGCCTACAATAATCGACAAATCAGCGATCTTCCAATTGTAATAGTGAACGGTAACCGTGCCAACGTTTTAGGATGCAACTGGTTTGAGCCACTAGGAATCAGTATCCACGGTGTCAACCACATTAAAAGTACATCATCTGTGTCAAGTGTTCTATCAAAATATCAGCACTTGTTTTCTAATGAACTGGGACGATTCACTGGTAAGCCCATATCACTCCACATTGATTCATCAGTCACTCCTATTCGATACCCGCCGCGTCGCATTCGCTCAAGGCAGGCTCAAGGCATTCGAAAATATTCTTAGAAGCATTTCAGGTGTTTTACCATATTTCAACGATATTATTGTAATGGGCAAAACTGAAGAGGAACTTGCTAATCGTTTAGAGCAAGTTTTCGCACGTTTTGATCGAAATGGCTTACGTATGCGGAAAGAAAAATGCAAGTTTGGGGCATCTACAATCGAATTTTTGGAGTTCAGGCTCGACTCGCTGGGTATCAGACCATCATCTGAAAAACTAAAAGCGATAAATAATGCATCAGCACCAGAGGACAAAAAACAGTTACAAGCTTTTCTGGGTCTGCTTAATTTTTATCATGCGTTTTTACCCCATAAGGCTACGATAGCCGAACCGTTGCATCGACTTCTAGACAAAAACTCTCCATTCTTGTGGACAGAAGAACATCAGTTGGCATTCGATAAGTTAAAAAAACTAATCACCTCCGACAGGGTATTAGTGCACTTCGATGAAAATCTTCCACTGATTTTCGTATGCGATGCATCACCGTACGGTATTGGTGTCGTACTCAGCCACCGGATGCCAGATGGTGCAGAAAAACCAATAGCTTTTTATTCACGAACACTGTCAAAGGCAGAGAGAAACTATGATCAGATCGATCGAGAAGCAGTGGCGTTAGTAGGTGGAGTAAAAAAATTTCACGATTATTTATACGGACGCAAGTTTTCTCTTGTCACAGATCATCGCCCACTTCTAGGAATTTTTAGTACGACGAAACCTATACCTGCAATAATTTCGAATCAGATGCTGCGCAGAAGAATATTTCTCAATGCATACAATTCTGATATCATACATTGCCCAGGACACAAATTGGGGAACGCAGATTTTTTAAGCCGATTCCCCATTCCGATTGGTACTGACCATTCTACGAAAGCCGAAATGGAAGAGCTTCTAATGGTTGAAATAATCAACCAATCAGTCTTGGATGCTAAGCAAATCGCAGTGCAAACAGCCAAAAATCCTGATTTGGCGAAGGTGCTCAGCTGGGCGTTAAGGGGCTGGCCAGACAAAGTTGCACGAACAGATAAGCTATTTCCATTTTTTGCTCGCCGTACTGAAATTACAACACTCAAGGGATGCTTGCTATGGGGAAACCGAACAATCGTTCCTCCAAATAGTAGACATCTCATTTTAGACGCGTTGCATATGGGCCATCCAGGAATAGTGAAGATGAAGGCATTGGCGCGTAGTTACGTTTGGTGGCCACTAATGGACTCAGATATCGAACGTGTTGTTAAGCAATGTTTTCCTTGCCAAGAAACCCGTCACGAAAATAGTCATGTGGCGATTCATCACTGGGAATCTACTCAAGTACCTTGGTCTCGCCTCCACATAGATTTCGCCGGTCCTTTTCAAGGCAGATTATTTTTTATAGTGGTTGATTCGTACTCCAAGTGGTTGGAGGTGTTCAACGTCGTCTCAGTCTGCAATTAAATCGTTGCGATCGCTGTTTGCAACACACGGTATACCGGATGCGATAGTATCTGACAATGGTACAGCATTCACGTCGGAGGAGCTCAAAATATTTCTGGAGAATAACATTATTCGTCATATCCGTTGTGCTCCGTTTCATCCATCGTCAAATGGACAAGCTGAGCGAATGGTCCAGACCACAAAGAATTATTTGAAAAAAGTACCACAGAAAACAGACATGAATTTAAAATTGGCTCGATTCCTCTTTAATCAACACATCACGCCGCACGCAACAACAGGCCGTTCTCCTGCGGAGTTGTTGTTCAAGCGTCAGATAAAAACATTTTTCGATAAAATCCATCCGCATGAGTTATCTACAAAGAATAGAATAGATTTACTGAATAGATTTACTGACGCAAATTATTCTTATCTAATAAGAATAATTTGCGTCAGTAAAGACATATAAAAAAGATGATTTAGTCTGGGTTCAAAACTATTCCACTGGGCCAAAGTGGATCACAGCTGTTATAGAATCACAAACCGGGCCAATCTCTTACAAAGTGCAAATAGCGAACTCCAGAGTTGTCAAACGGCATTTTGATCAGATTAGAGCTCGTATTGCAAAGACTGATTATAATTTGGGGCTTGCAATCTTGGACGAGCGCGAATCATTGGATGATGGCCAGACTTATGAAGAGTTTATGTCTCACCAGTCGCCGTTAACAACTCCGCAACCTTCATCATTGGTTTCACCACCAGTTAGCGATTTGCCGCCAGCATCACCATCTCACACCGACTTAGCGCATGATGAACCTCCTCCACGCCGGTCTAAGCGAGAAAAACGTCCACCACAGTTATATATCTCAACCGGGCATTAAGGGGTGTTGTGTATGTAAGCTACTGTTCTAAGCGTTTGCACTCACATGATATTTATTCACCACGAGACTTGGTAGCGGGTTATGCGATCCGGAGACCTTAAAGATAGTCAGTTGAACTCGAGCGCCCGACGCGCATGATCTATATTTAAATTATGTTAATAATACAAATAAAAATAATATTGAATAAAATTTAAGTAATAAATTTAAAAGTATTCTTTCTTATTTATTTTAACTTTAAGAACTTTGAACCTTGCTGTTATATTTTTATCTATGTATATAATAAATGTACTATTTTAAATTTATGGTGTTTAATTTAGAGAGTATTCTGTGTCGATGGATTTGAGGAAGAACTCCTTATTATCTCACATTTTCAAGAAAAGAGCTCTAAATGTTTTATTGTATATAATTTAGTCTCATTCTAACCGTTTTTTTTGAATAACATTTGAGATGTTTATGCAAAGTTTAAATATAACTGAGTCATTTAAAACAAACAAATCTAAATTACAGGGTGACAATTGTAAAGTGACGCAAGTTTAATACTCTGCAGCAAGCTTTGCCATTTACCGTTACTTTAATTTAAAAATCAAATTCATTCATCATTGGCTTTGCTTTTAATTTCATTTGAATTTTTGTTATTACATTTTGAAATTTCCATAAAAATGGACAAGGAAAATATTCGTCGTACGGTAGACCGAGCTATTATTCGATGTAATGAAACTGGGGGTTTTGGAGATAGAGACCGGGGAAAATTTTCAACAGTTGTCACTACTGGTTTAACAGAAAAAATTCGTAAACGAATCAAGCGAAATCCAAGGCGCTTAATGAGAAAAATCGCTAAGGAAGTGGGAGTAAACCGTGAAACAGTGCGAATCATTGCAAAATCAAAGCTTAATCTTAAGCTGTACAAGCTCCGAAAAGCTCAAGATCTGACACAAAAAAAGAAAGATTTGCGACTGCAAAGATGCAAGGCGTTGCTACGCTCCTCCGTGTTAAAAAATGTTGAAAATATCTTGTTTACAGATGAAAAAATTTTCACGGTTGAACAACATTTCAATGCGCAAAATGACCGAATGTGGCTAACATCATCATCGCAACAAAATAGGACTATTGGCCGAGTTCAAAAGCCAGCTTCCGTTATGGTATGGGCTGGAGTTTCCGCTAATGCCAGAACCCCTCTAATATACGTTGAAGAGGGTGTTAAAATTGACCAGGTTGTTTATAGGAGCATTTTAAATGAACATGTTCTTCCCTGGGCCCAAACTGGACTTTCCAGCAAGATTCTGCACCTTCCCACATGGCAAAATTAACGCAAACATGGATAAAAGAAAATTTTTCTGGATTCATAACATCTCAAGAATGGCCACCATACTCCCCAGACTTGAATCCAATGGACTAGTCTATTTGGGGTATTTTAGAGAGTAAGGCTTGTGCATCTCAACACCACAGTCTGGAGTCGCTGACAAATTCATTAGAGAAAGCCTGGACTGAAATTGATCAGGAAGTCCTGCGACGAACAGTCCTACGATTTCCGGATCGATTGAAGGCATGTGTGCAGGGTAAAGGAGGTTATATTGAATGAGGTGGGGTTCAAATGAATGCTTATATATTCAGCAATGTTAACACTTAATTGTACTTAATGGAAGTACGTCCTTTTGAAAATAACTGCTGAAATGTGTGCGTCACTTTACGATTGTCACCCTGTATTTAGGCAAACTGTTACACGACCCCATCGACATTTGATTTTAATTTTCTTACCTTTAAATAAGAGTTTTTTAAACTACTACATATTGCGGCACAAAATGTTGGAATATATTTGATTAAAAATGGATGGGAAAGTCTCGTATGGTATTCCAAACTTTAGTAGGACTCGCCCGTTGCCAAATATCGCAAAGTAACGGCCGGCTGTTCTTTTGGTGTCGCTGCTCTCCGCATTTGAGTGTCTTTTTTTAATAATTTATTGTGAGTTAGAAGACCGGGGTAGCCTAGCGTTATCATTGCCGGCAGCGGTAGGCATCACACAGGTGGCGTTAATAATTCAGAAAGTGTTAGAGTCTCCCATCTGCGCGCCCACACTGCAAGAGATGGCAGCGCTGACAGTATCGGTCTTCGCCCTCTTTACCTGAGCGCGCCTTAAGGAAGCAGAACCTCTGCATCGGTTGCTGTAACCTCAGCATAGAGTACCCTCTTTGAAACACTGGCCATAATTGGGTCTTCAACCAGAGTAGTGGCCGAGGCCTCCTGACGTCTAGACTCATACCTACTTCAGCCGGAGGGTTCACAGCCCCTGACATCAAAAAAGAGTTGGTTGTCAGGGCCTGTCAGGCTGTCAGTCACTCAAGGGGACCAACATATATTTCGATACATTCAGTAATTGAGTGATCTGATGGAAGTGTGGTCTATCACCTCCACGTGGTCTATCATCTCCACGTGGTGACGGCTAGAAACAGTTGCATATCTGATTTCTGATATGTAACTGGCTAAGATAGTCCAGGCGGAGGGAGCGCAACCTCTTATGCAAAGTCTTCTCTAATCCAAGGTGTTATACGACCCGTGCCTGTTGGATATTTTGGCAGCCAGGGGAGTAACCCTGGAACGCCAACAGTAGCGAGTCAGCTACCTGAATGCATTAAATTTAATTCATTTGATGCAATCATTATGGTGAATCCGCGTCCTTTGGTTTCTCCAGTGTTTAAAATTAGGCTGTCTTTTTACGGAGCATCTCTGATATCTGGCCGCCTCAGAGAGTAACGGTGGTCTTGCCGTGGTATGGAGCGCTGCCACGGTCGACCTTCCCCTTTTCTTTATAGAGGTTGCCGTGTATTCTGATTCGTCGGGATGCACAGCTTCGCCCTGGTTAAACAGGAGGTGCAGGTGATCGGACGGAACGGCATGAACAAAACCGAAAAAGAAAAAACCCTCAAAATCTCTAGAGTCTACGACAGAGAGCGAATACCGGGGGAAAGTGGGGTTGTAAAAAGAGAGTGTAAAAAGTAACGTGATCGGCGATCATTTGATCGTCTGCATAACATCTTCCTAAGACTGCATATAGTTTCATATGAATGTTTTTTTTGCGGAGAAGATGTACGTATATGTGTTTGCTTTCTTTTGCGTTGTTGCCGATTTTCTATATTGTTTTCCTATCTAATTGATTTTTTTTTTCAATTTGTGACCCAAAATTATGGTTGTCGCAAAATTTTTTTTTTGTAATATTTTTTTTTTTGTATTCCAAAAAGCATAAAAAGTTGAAATCAATCGATGTTCAAATTTTATTAAAAAAACATTTATTTTAGAAAGTTTTTAAGGGACCACCCCCAGTTGTAACTTTCAAAAAATCAGTTATTTTTTGCATTTTCTTAAGGTATATGTTTTCCAAAATTTGACTACAAATTAAGTTAAGTTTTTTGTTATTTCCAAAAAAAATGTTCTTCTTGACATTAAAGTAAGCGGAATTAACGCGTTCTTCTCAAAATGTTGTTATAGAAGTTGGTGACCACAATTATTCAACAACTACTAAGCCAATTATCTTCAAATTTAATATGCTTTTTCAATACATAACAATTTGGAGATTAATCGAAGGATTTTTTTTATGCAAAACCATTTTTTTTCAGCTGAAAACCAGCGTTTTTTAGTGAAAATCGAACTGTTAACTTTGACCGTTGGCTATTTTGTGAAATATGTACATTTATTCAAATCCTTCTATCAATCACTAGATAATCTTATAATAAGTAAATCCATTTCATTTTTGGATTTTAAATGATCTAGATTTGCAAAATATTGGTCATCGCAAAACATGTTTTCCAGAAAGGTCAGTCTCTATTGAAATATTTTTGAATAGAAATTGGTTAAAGTTAAGTTCAATACATGATAGGTAATAGTTTTTATAAAAAACTTTAGTAGTTTACCTAGAAATTTTTTTTGAAAAATGCCGTTTTTTCGCGTCATAACTAGGAATTTGAATTTTATAATCTGCTAAATAATGAAAATACTCATATTGCAAGCACGAAAAAAAAATCATGTGTCTGCAAGCACTCACAGTAGAAGTGAAACTATGTTTATTAGAAAATTGTAAGAAAATATTTATAAAACATTCTGTTGAAGTTTTTGCAGTCCTTTTCTCTCTATTTTGTTGTTGATTTTCTTCTGTTGATACTCTTCTTATTTATCGGCACAAACACTGCGCAAAGTGGAGCGTTTTATACAAGCTAGACGTGATAAATTTTTTTATCGACGCAAATCATTCTTTTAGTCCTATCTGACACAAATATATACAATTATTTTAATTATTAACCATGCCCATTTTGCCCATATTGCGTAAATTTTTAGTATACCGTGATGGACAAAAGTGTTTTTGAGAATAACTAGCTAAACATTTCGACAAATCACAAAGCAATAGCGCAAAAAGTTTTTACTCATAAAGAAAGATAAAAAGGCAAAGCAATTTTTAAAATCAGATAATGTCTACTGGACCCACATGGGTCTTAAAGGTTCCAAAAATTTGACCATAACTTTTGTTTTTTATCAATTTTTTAGTCAAAGTGGTTTCAATGTTCATATCTTTTTTATCACTTCTAATAAAAGAGCAACAAAATGCAGGAATAATTTTTCTAATTCGTTTATGTTCAATGGCCCCGTAAGAGAATCCAAGTCATAGATTTGAAAAATCAAAAATTATGGATGAAAATTTCGGATTTTTCAAAACACATGAGATATTATTTGAACACAGTAGATATTATTTGACTTCAGAAACTGTTCTACTCTTGTGTTCATTTATATAAGTAGACAGACAACTTAAGTTTTCTGCATAGAGTAGAGTTCCCAACTTCATCTGAAAAAACATAAAGAAGTAAATTTAATAAAACACAAAACTTTGTATACACTGTGCAACAGTTTTCAGGTTATTGTTTGGGTAGTGAAGGATAAACCACAAAATTTTGTATACACTGTGCAACAGTTTTCAGGTTATTGTTTGGGTAGTGAAAAATTCCAGTTTAAGATGAAAGTACTCGACTAGTAGAGTAAAATCTACAAAGGATTTGACGTTACTGGATTGCTGGTTTTTTTATGGCCTTATGAAATTTTTTCTTTTTAGTAGATTTTGAATTATTCTGTTTTACGCCCATCATTGGTAAACTAATGAAAATTTGTTGGTTTATCCTTCACTAAAATTGTAACAAAGGCATAGATGGACAACTTTTGTCAAGACATCATCCAAAAAAATCATGTTTTAGTTCTCTTATAGAATCGAATGCTAAAAAAAAATGTAATTTTTCACAATTGCTGTCTACTTGTAATTAACTGAAAAGTTCTGGCCATAAATAACTAAAAACTAATTCTATGAAGACAATTTTAGAGCACTTAAGAAAGATTCGGTTTTCGCACTTTTCTGGGAAATGTGTACCTCGTAGGTCATTCCAATGTTCTAGGACCACTCATAATTTTTAACAAGAAACATTTTCTCCAAAGGCAGTATAATAGTTTTCTCAAAGGTTTTTTATCTATTTATTTTTATTTTTTATTTATTTATCGAAAAAAGGGGTTTAAAACCTCATTTTCAAAAGGAAGGGAAGGAGGTGGAGGAAAATGCACAAAAAATTGTTTATATCTTTATACGTATCTGTTGAAACAAAGAAATTTCTTAATAACTCTGGAAGATCCCATTTTTCTGTCTTCAGGCCTATTATGGGAGAACTAGATATAAAGGAGAAAAACTGCAGTCGTGATCAGCGACCAAATTACTATAAAACCTTTGGAAATCTCGCTCATAAAATATTTGTTGCACTGTGTTATCAGTGTAAGTCGTAATATTTTGGTACATCGTTTTTCCGAAAAAGTGGAAAAAACCTCTTCGTATTATAAAAGTATATACTACACCTATTTGAAAAATTTGAATTTCATGGCGTAACAAAAATATACTCATAAGGAGTGAGATTAAAAAAATCTTACACGTTTTACCTAATAATTTTTTTTGGGTGTAAAATTTAAAAATTTCTTTGATCTAGGTATCTTTGAAAAATATGGCAGTGGTTATTTTTAACGGCAAACATGTTGATTTTTGTGAGTTTGATCAAAATGAGTGAAGAAAAAGAAGTACGTCTTAAAATTATTAAAAATTTTCAAAAAAAAAACCAAATTGGCCAAAGAATTGAAGATCTGCCGTCAAACTGTTTCCAATGTTGTTAAACAGTTTCAGGAGAATTTGACCATCAATAGGAAACCTGGTTCGGGAAGAAAACAAGGACCACATGATATTGGGAAAGTCAAGAAAATAAAAAGCATTTTGAAAAGATCTCAAAACACATCTGGTAAAAAAGCTGCCCGGTTAGCCCAGTACTCTGACAATTAAAGCCAATGCAGGTTTCAAAACATACAAAGTCCAAAAAGTTCCAGACAGGAATGCTGCAAAAAATTTAGACGCCAAAAATAGTGCTCAAAAATCAAAATCGAATTTCATACAAAAATATTCATGTTGTATAATGGACGACGAAACTTATGTACTGGCAGATTTTCCGCAGCTTCCGAGTCAAGAAGTCAAAATTTTTATGTTGCTGATGCTCGAGGAAATGTCGAAAAACAATTTATAATCCAAAAGCAGACAAAATTTCCTAAAAAATTCCTGGTATAGCAAGCTATATGCAGTTGCGGCAAAAGAAGCAAGTCATTTGTTACAGTAGGCTCTATAAGACAAGAAAGCTCTGGAGTGGTACCAAAGTAATAACATAGTTTTTGTACCAAGAGAGGCCTATCCTCCAAGTTGTCCGGAGCTAAGACCAGTGGAGAGATATTGGGCTCTTATGAAAAGAAACTTAAAGAGCACAAAAAGGGTGTTCCAAAATATCGAAGATTTTAAAAGGAGATCGGCAAACTGTTCCAAAAAGGCGACTGAAACAACTATCAAATCTCTAATGGAAGGCTTACCAAAAAACGTCCACGAGTTCATAAATAATGGTTAGAACTATAAAAGTTATATTTTTCTGTAATTTGTAAAATATTATCAATTAAATAAAAAGAAAATTAAAACTCTAAGATCAACCGTTTAAAAATTATTGAATTTTATATATGTTAAGATTTTTTCGATCTCACTCCTTATTTAGATTTTCTAAAATATTTGCAGTAAATTAATTTTTTAAGTAATAAAATACCTTAAAAATTTATTACAACAACATTATAAAAGATACTTTAATAATTTGTATTTTATTTTGAAGTACATAGCTGGACATCTGACATTAATAATTTCTGACATCTTTTTCAGAACTCTAAGTAACACAGAACTAAAAAATCTCCTTTTTTTCAAATTGCATTCATTTAAAGTGCCTATTGGTTTCAATATGAATAATGACATACACGCACTCCGACTTGTAATTAGGTAATGTTAATACCGATTAGGTCACTAGGAAATAACTTTTTTAAGGTCAGTGGGAATCTGCTAATACCTAACAATAAAAATAAAACTTGAATTCGACTTTGAATTTATTTATTTAAATCGATCAAACGCACCACTGTGCGACGTATTACACGTATATAACACAAAAGAGAAAAGTTATGTTATATGCAATCAAGCAGAGGCATCTAGGTCGGCTCTCTCACTAAAGTACATGAAAAAAACTGCTTGAAGTCGACTCTCAGCTTGATTTTTCACGAGACCATTGTTGTTGAAGCTTTTGCATTCTTCCTCTTTCTATTTTCTAAAGCTTTTTTTCTGTTGATACTCTCTACATTTATCTGAACAAACATGACGTAGCACACGTATATAAAACATAGAAGGAAAATTCAGCTATATGGAATCAAGCTCTCTCACTAAAGGACATGAGATAAAACTGCGAGAAGTCGCCTGTCTCCATGATTGTATGTAGCCGATCACCATATGACCTCCTTCGCTAAACACTAACAACAGCACAACTTCGTTTCTCATTAGTTTCGTATGAGTACAACAACAACGCGACTTCCGTTGCAAAATTTTCGATTTACCCTCGCTAAAGAAGTTTCTCTTCAAAAAAAATTGATAATTAGACTGTTTGTTTTTTGTTTTTTGAAGTGAAACTTCTTTTGCGAGGGTAAATCGAAAATTTTGCAACGGAAGTCGCGTTGTTAATAGTTTTCACTAGAAGTGTTCACGTACTCGAGAAATTTTCAACGAGAGAAAAACGAGCGTAAAAATGTGATAGAGAAAAAAGTAGTTGAAAGTTTCTGAAATAAAATTTTTAGTCTCACAAATTTTCAGCTGCCGAGAAAAAACAACTGTCAAATATAAAAATGTCAACAATAATTTTGGTTGTGCTAAATTTGTTAAAGTGAATTTGCGATTTTGAAAATGTAAATATTTGTGAATGCGAGTGTGTCACACGAAATTAATTCAATAAATTACTCTTTAAATTAATTAAATTAAATTATAAACTGCACAATATTTTTCGCGCTAAAAATTTACTGTCAAAACAAGGGATCAGCTGATTAGTTGACAGTTTTAACAGTTTTCTGTTCACGTACTTTTTCTGATAGTTTCTCTTTGTGACAATTTTTTTCTCAATCTTTCTTTTACTCTCTCCCTGAAAGGTTTTGATGGAAAAGTACGTGAACAGAGCTTAAAGTTATGAAGTTGTTATTCGGCTACATAAGATTACGCCAATAAGTTGATCTAAATTGACTCTCTCTGCGCATGTCGTAGCAAGTCAAATTTTTAAAGAGAAAGCGGTGGATACTACATACATTTTATAAGTGAACAAATTAAACATTATATATTACAATAAAAGTCACAAAATAACTTTTAATATTTGACTTTTACTATAAAATGCATAACCGTTAGGTTCCCTGGCTTAGGTAATTATCGCAATAAAAATGCACACAATTTAAATATTTTTATTCTCAAAATCCATAAAGTTTATTTTAGTGTCCGGCCGAAACTGATTTTTGGCCATTCTGCTTACCTTCTAAATAAAAAAGAATAAAAATCTGAAAATAAATTTTTTCTACCTAATTGCTCTACTGGCTCTATATTGTTTTTCATACGAACTGCCTGAGAATTGATTTCACTCTGGATTCTTAGGTGATTTTATACAATGTAAGCAAAAAAACTCAATTTCGGCCAAAGTGGAGATACTTGAATGAAGAATAGAGGTACCGATATATAGTTAAATCGACTATACATCTCTAGAACGACACCCGTATCAAAAAAAGTTGGACGATAGATGCCATGAATATAAACATCGTACCAGAATATCATAATATTAAAAATTTTGTTTTTTAAGAGTTTTGAAAATACAAATTTTATTTAAATTTTTTTTTTTACAAATTTAAATGTAAAAAAATTTTGCTGCTAGAACTATAAATGTGCTAAAGATGCCATGAAAATTGTAGCTCAATCGGTTCATTAGTTTTGGAGATTTCGTGAGTCATTTTAAAAACGTGTTTGAAAGTCCAAGTATGCATGATCACTTTTCTATCTCCTGCAAAGTTCTACACCTATAATTTTCAATAGACTGTGATTTTAAAAAAATTGCTAACACACATATTCTAAAGGCGTTATTGTAGCAATATAATAAAAACCATTTTAAATTTTTTTGACCGATTACCCCAGACGACCCACTTAAAAATGAAAAGAAGTGGAGCGCCAGTAATGGAAAATGTAACATTGTCTAAAAATTAGGTTGTGACTACTTCAAACGGAAAAAATAGAACACAGAGACTGCAATATACATACATGTTTTATATAACCAATTAAAATTTATTTATTTCTATGTATAAATAATTCTAAATAAGAGGTTTCCATTGCCAATCTGCAGTAAAAATTATTATAAAATTAAGTGTTTATAATCTTCGGCTTCGACAAAATACTTCGGCCATTTTTTGCCGAGTCCGTAGCCTAAGATGCGTTTTTAGGCCGAATAGCCGAACAACCGAATATTCGATCGGACACTAGTTTATTTGTTTCAACTCGAAATTTCAAAATTTTATCTCTATTTAGCAAAGCAAAATTACAAATTTTTCTCACCATTGGAAATTTTTTTCCACTACTATTTTCATTGAGTAAAAAGTTACCGTTCCACACACACCCAAAATATATAAAACCGTTGATAAGCTATAAAGTTGACGTCCTGAGACATCGTATTGCCAAATTTAACCAGTGTAATTCAAGTACGACGCTTTGCTTACCTCTGTTATTGCCATCGGTAACATTTCCAACTGGGTAGTACATACAATACAGAGCTGCAACATATGCGATGTTAAAGTTGTTACAAAATAAAACTTATTCACATATAACAATTAACTAATTTATACACATAATTTTAAAGCATTAACCATTAAATTACACTACAGATATTTTTTTTTTCTGAGGAGGAAAGTTGATTAACAGTATTAAACAATTCACCCAATCTTATAAGTCTTGAAATCTTAAAATATTTCGCTTTAATTTTGTAATTGTATAACTTTATACTATTTTGCTTTTAGAACTTGCTTTGAAGATTTGTTGATATCTTTACACACACTGATGTATTAAGCTATTTCACAACACACTAAACAGGAAGGCGGGTGCTAAACCTCTCCCAATCCAACAGCAACAATAAACAGCGAATGGAAGCTCTTCTTCTACTTAAAATTTTATATGTGTCAGTTCACCTCAATTGTTGTTGTTGGTGAAAAATAAATCAGCTGCTTCATTATAAATTTTTTTAAAATTAAAATCAGTAAATTTAATTTAATTGACAATAAATTTTGTTAATACTTTTCTGCATCTTGAGAATTGTCAATACGCCGCAAACTTAACTTCAAATATATAATACAATCATGGGCTGAGGCTCAAAGAATCTGTCAAAGTATTTTGCTAGGCATAATTAAAACTCAACACTCGTTTGCATATTTATGTCTTGTTGCGTCGTTGTTTTTAGCACAGAAGTATATTTTACTGTTTAATTTTTCTACATTTTTACCAAATAAAACTTAATAAACTGAAAATTTTGACTCTTGGCTGTTTCGTGTTTCAGGGATATTGGAAAGTTTAAAAATCCTCATTCCGAAATTTCAGATCGTATTTAAAAATGTGTAAATTATTTTGAATAGTGATGCACGAATATCGAGTATTTCGGCAATTCTACCAGTGCTGCCACATACCTAGCTTCGAAAATCCCATTCTCTTGTGTAAAACGCCCTCTCTATCTCATTAAAAAAACCCAAGTACAAACATTAAAAACACATGTTTTTCAATATTAATCAGTAAAAATAAATATTTTGTTTTCATAAACAGGAAAAAAAAATTTAAGTTTATTTATCACAACGTTACAGATTTGGAAACATATTTAGTAAACAATAACATTATTCTTGAACGGCATATATAAGTAAAACATCGAAAAAAAAAATATATGAAATGAAACATGTGTGCTTCCAAAACGTAAAAGTCTATATTTTTATTTGACTGTTTACACGGGCACAAGCATGAAGGCCTGTCTGAAAAATTTTAAAAATTTAAGTTTATTTCTCACAACGTTACAGAATTTGAAACATATTTAGTAAAAAATAAGATTATTCTAAAATGGCACATATAAGTAAAACATCGAAAAAAAAATATATGAAATGAAACATGTGTGCTTCCAAAATGTAATAGTCCATATTTTTATGTGACTATTTACACGGGCACAACCATGAAGGCCTGTCTGGCAGAGAGGTAGAAAAATAAGAAGTAAGAAAAATATTGAAGTTCGCCTGTTTTTTTCTAGCTATTTATTTTTTCTACCTCTCTCCTTTACACAGACTTTCATGATTATGCCCATGTTAACAGTCACTGTAAGCAAAAATATACAAATTTGGGGAGATGTTATGCAGACGATTAAATCATCGCCGATCACGTCACCTTTTACGTTTTCTCTTCGATTTTTCAACTCTCTGCCCAAAGTATGTTATGCATACCAGATATATTTAGTGCTTTTTGAAAACTAAAACGCGGACAAAAAGAGATTTAGCGGTCAGCGGATTTTTGAACTCATTTTTTTCCAATTTAAAAGACAATAAATGCTCCGCTATATAATCTATTTCCTGAATAATCCCAACAACATTTTTTATCGAAACAATGAGCAATGAAGTTATTTAAAACCAAAGTTCGTAACCGTAAGTCACTCAGTTCAAAAAATTCTTTACTTCATATAAAAAATGGATTAAAAGACGAAAATTCATTTTGTGAAAACTATAAAATACCAGATAGCATAAATGTTTGTATAAGCAGCACTAGTATTTATAATGCTTCTGAATTCAGATTAAAAGTGAGATATGGCCAGAAGAAGCTGATAGTAATGAAGAGAATATAGACTTCGACATCGATATATTATTATTATTTATTTATAATCGGTAGTACAATAAGAATTAGTTCTTTTAAAGTACATCAAGGATTAACAAAATATAAAAAAAAGGAAACAGTACAGTCAAACTTATATGCTATTCATAATACTTATAAACTAAAATTATAAATTAATTATTGCAAATTAGGATAGAAGACAGTAAGTTAGTTAGAAATACAAAGGAGTGAGTGAGAGAGAGAAAAGTATAGGTGAGAAATGTAAAATTAAAGAGTTAAAATGTTTTGGAGTAATGTTGGAAGACTGCATTCTTGAATCTACTTGTATTAGCCATTCGTTGAAGGTGGGTTGGAAGTGAGTTCCATAGTCTAATGGCGTTAATGAAAAAGAATCGGCTAGAATTAAGATGGTTAAACCTAGGAATAACCAGTTGAGGCGACCTAGTGGAGTGGAAGAATTGTAATTTATCATACAAATATGTTGGAGTTTTCGAGTGAATGATCCGGTGCAGAAAAATTAAATTACGAATGTCCAAATAGTCAGTTAATTCAACTCCAAGAATGCAAGTAGCTCTATAAGATATATGGTCAAAACGTTGTAGCCCATAGGCATATCGAATCGCATTGTTAAACGCTAGTGCAAGTTTACGTTGTGAAGCGGAGTCTAGTTTACTAAAAACAACATTAAAATAAGTAATATGGGGGACAATTAACTGTTTTACAAGGTTAACTCTAACTGCAGGAGGAGTATATACAGCAGAAAACCGAAGTGAGCGTAGAGCATAATAGATTTTAGATACAACGCCATTTATGTGGTCACAGCATGTTAGCTTAGAGTTAAGGATGAAACCCAAGCTCATGACCCTATCAACAAGTTCAAGTTGTGAATCCCCAGTAGAAATAGGTGGAATAACCAGAGAACCTGTAGTCTTCCTCGAGATAGGCAAGATTTTGGATTTCAAAGGGTTAATACGCAAATTGTTATTGTCAGCCCAGGTCTTTAATACATGGAGGTCAGAATTAAGCTTACTGATCATATCATCAATGTGTGCAGGGTCGCAGGAGATATATACTTGAATATCGTCAGCATAGGCATGAATCTTAGAATGTTTACATACAGTTAAAATGTCATTAATAAATATTGAAAATAGTAAAGGTCCTAAAATAGACCCCTGTGGTACACCAGCAGGGATCACAGATAGTGATGAAATGTCATCTCCAACTTTTACTTGCTGTAACCGGTTATTAAGATAGCTAGCAATTAGGCTAATAGCACCTTTGCTGAAATTAAAGAAATGCTTCAACTTGTGACAGAGCATGCTGTGACATACTGAGTCAAAAGCTTTGGAAAAGTCAAGGAGGCAAAGAAGAGTTAACTTATCTTGGTCAAGCGGGATACGTATATCGTCAATAACTTTTAAAATAGCAGTAGTGCAGCTATGGCCAGCACGGAACCCAGATTGCAGGCACGAGAGAAGCTGATTGCTATGAATATAGGCAGTAATTTGATCAGCGATCAAGTGTTCACAAACTTTACCCAAGGCAGGCAGTATGCTAATTGGTCTGAAGTCCTTGGGTTCACGAGCGGCAGTGTTTTTAGCGATAGGGATAATGGTAGCAAATTTTCCATGAGCTGGGGAATAGTGAGCTTGTAAAACAATGATTTATGAGATGAGTTAAAGACGGTAGTATAAAAGGTATAATTATTTTAATAAACTTAATAGGGATACCATCAATTCCAACGGCATCGGAAGAAATCCTTAAAACACATTTAGCTACGTCATCCTCACAACAGCAACAAAACGAAAAGCTTTGTCATCATTAAAAATTGAATGAACTGGAGCTTCATTTGACAAAATACTATTATGGTGGTAAGAGCTACTAGAAGAGATGAAGACATTGTTAAGCACGTTAGAGTTAAGAGTACAAGGAGTGTTATTTTTGTTGCATATCTTAAGTTGGCGAATATTACGCCACACCTGTTTTGAAGAAAGATTAGTATGAAGTTTGGAGCTAAAAAAACGTATTTTAACTTGTCTAATTACCAAGTTAGCTTTGTTTCGAGCTATTTTGAAAGCAACCCAATTGAAATCCGTACGGTTTCGTTTCCACTTGGAATAAAGCTTATTTTTTTCTCTGATACAAGTTAGTACACGATTATTAAACCAAGGACATGATTTGTTAATAATTTTAAAAGTTTTAATAGGAACAAAGCGGTCATAGAAACTGGAAACAAGGTACGAGAATAAACTAAGCTTCTCATCTACAGTGTGAAGGAGCCAACAGCTATTCCAGTCAGCTTTAGCAAGTTCATTAAATAAAGTAGAATAGTCAATTGAGTTATAGTCACGATAGGAAACATGTTCAGTATGTGTGACACGATTAAAACAGACATCTACACAGCAAAAAATTAAGTCGTGGTCAGACACAAATGATATTTGGTCATAAAATAAGGAAATAGAAGGATCAGAAATTAAAAACAGGTCAAGTAAACTAGGCTCAGCTGTATTAGAGTAACGGGTGGGAGAGAGAGTATTGACGACAGTAAGGGCATTAGTAGAGGTATAATCTAAAAAGTTACGAAATTAAAATTATCATTCTGCAATAAATTAATATTAAAGTCACCACAAATGACATGGTTGTCATAGTCAATCAGTCTGTGATTAATGTCAAGAAAAAATGGTTCAAGGCTATTACTGCGATTAGGGTTATAAACACAAGATATTAGAAGCTTGGTACTATTGTCAAAAATTTCAAGATTAATAAATTCAATCACCGAATCATTACTCAGGCTTATAACTTTGACATCAAGGTCACTTTTACAATAAACAGCCACTCCACCGCCTCTCTTAGAATTCCTATCATTTCTGAAAAGCTGGTATCCATTAATACAATAAAGCTGGTCTGCAAGATCACTTCTGAACCAAGTTTCAGATACACATATAACGTCCACAAGAGAGTTTTCAAAGACATACTTTACATTGTCCAACTTAGGACCATTTAAACTTCGCGCATTAAAGTGAACGACATTCAAACCATTACGTTGCTTGCAGAGTATGTGCACCAGAGTTCTAGTATTTTCACCAACACCACCAGACATGCCAGAACAAATCCTATGCATAAAAAGAATGGCAAGCAGCTTCAAAAACGAACCAACAAAACTCCAAAACATAATAATTAGTATAAGCATAATAGGTGGAGAAGCGAGGAGATAAGAAGAAAAATAGGTAGAGAAGAAAAGGTAAACATAAGAACAGAATAAGTGGAAGTGAGAAATATTGAAATAAGAATAGAAGTAAAAAAATTAAAATATAGCTTAAAATTATTAAAAATATCATTAGAAACATTATCACAAATATAACTTTTAAATTAGCAAAACAATAGAAGTGTTTATGTTTTGATATTAGCAACGTAGTCCACGCCAGTTTTATCATAAACAACTTTAGGTGCCTCTTCAGATTTAAATTTAACAAAAACTTTACCACGCAAAGAGAATACAGCCGCCAAGCGATTGTCCCTCTTAAGTTGATTAGCATAGTTAAAAATCTCACGGTTTGTTTTAGAGAGGCTCTCATGCAGGTAAACAAACTGATTTCCACCACACGAGATGTCATGGAGAGTAATAGGTCGTTTAATAGATCGACGAAAATCAGCAATAGATCGAAATAACCGACCACGATCGTAAGATGATAACAGTTTTATGATAATGGAAGATGTGCTGTTGTTATTGGAATTTTTGCTCTTCGCTCTAAAAATATTTCGCACTATAGGCACCTCAATGTTGACAACTTTGCATATGTTATTAAAAATCATAGGTAAATTCTCATTTATTCATTCATTCATATGATAGTTATAAATTATTACTGTTGCCTTCACAGCAACAATATAAAAAAAAATGTTTATTAATTTAATACCCTTCACCTTACCATAAAAACGATGATTTCAATTGTAGCTTCTTTGCTTTATTTACTTAGAACACAAGTTGCTTGTAGAATCGTCCAGATCAAAATGGACGAGCAATTATAAAAATGTCTAACAAGTAATGAAAATGAATGTACATAGGTGTTGTGTTAGAAATTTAGGTCCTTGCCACCAGGTTTCATATGATTTCAGTTCTTCAGGAAATAGTCCTCTGGATGCAGAATCGGTAGGGCTTTCAGTAGATGGTACATATTTCCATTGCATGTCATTTGTGTAGCGTTGAATCTCGCCAACACGATTAGCAACGTACACGCTCCAACGGGATGGAGGCTGCCTAATCCAGCTTAGCACAGTTGTACTATCACTCCAATATGTTGCAGAACATATGCAACCTGGAGAATTTAGATTAAAAGTTTCAATCACGCTTGAAGCAAGCTTGACTAGAAGCGCTGCCGCGCACAGCTACAATCTAGGTATGGTTACTGTTTTGATTGGAGCTACTTTTGATTTTGCCTGAAGAAGTGAAACTAAAATTTGGTTGTCGTTAGTCAAAATGCGTGCATATACAGCAGCGGCATACGCGACTTGCGAAGCATCGCAAAAGCAGTGTAGATCGAATTTACACTTTGGAGAAAATCCTATCCACCTCGGGATTTGTATATCATGAAATGCTATTAAAGTTGACTTGTATGTATTCCAAGTCGATTGAATGTCAGCGGGAACTTCTTCATCCCAGTCGACACCCGCAAGCCATAGCTTTTGAAATAGTAATTTTGCAACAATAGTGGCTGGGGTGAGCCATCCCAAAGGGTCAAAAAGACGAGCGCTATCAGACAAGATTGTTCGTTTTGTCGTTTTAACATCTGGTTCGAAATTAGTTGTAAACATAAATGAATCGTGAGTGGTATTCCACTAAACACCAAGTGCTTTAACCACATTTTCTCGATTTAAATCAAAATTAACCGAATTCTCTCTAAAAGAAGGTTGAATTGTGTTGAGAAATTCCGAAGAATTAGAGACCCATTTTCTAAGAACAAATCCGCCCTTATTAAGTAGCGCGCATAAATCTTTTTGTAGAGAAATAGCTTCAGATGAAGTGTCAGCTCCTGACATCACATCATCGACGTAAAAGTCGGCATCTAAAACAGCCGATGCATGCTCATACTCATGCCTGTAGTCTTCAGAAATTTGACGCAAAACGCGTATGGAAAGAAAAGGGGCTGGCGTAGTACCATACGTTACTGTATTCAATTGATAGATTGATACTTCGTCATTTGAATCATAGCGCCATAAAATTTGCTGGAATTTTCGATGATCAGGTGACACTTCAATGTGGCGAAACATCTTTTCAATATCAGCAGTGAAAGCATATCTATGCTTTCGCCAACGTAAAAGAATTTGAAACAAATTATTTTGGAGAATAGGACCCCCGCGTAATTCTTCGTTGATTGAAGTTGCGCCATTGGGTTTGCTACTGCCATCACACACTACTCGTAACTTAGTGGTAGAGCTATTCTCTCGAACGACGCCGTGATGTGGCAAGAAATAAGAGTTGGGCTGAATATCAGCAGGATATCTGCCGACCTTGGTCATGTGTACCAAGGTTTCATATTCTTGCATAAAGGCCTTGTACTGTTCGCAGTACAAAGGGCGTCTCTTAAATGCTTGCTCTAAATGCTGAAGACGTTTAAAAGCATTGTAATGATTGTTTTTCAAAACTGGAAGTTTACCCGAATTAAGCATCGATTTAAATGGCAAATCAACAATGTAACGGCCAGATGCGCTACGTTGAATAGTGTTTGCGAAATAGTCGTCACAAGCTTGCTCTTCAATGGTTAGCTCTCTTTTTTGAGTGATTTCCTCCTGCTCCCAAAAGGAGCGAATAAGATTTTCGAGGTTGACATTATTGACCATCACCTTATGGTCAAGGCTGCCTGTGGGTCCAGATATAACCCAACCAAAGTAGGTATTTTGAAAGAATAAATTATCGCGAATGAAAGATTTGCCGGGTATGACAATCTTACTAAATACATCAGCGCCGAGAATGATATCAATTTTATCACCTTTATCGAAAGCGGGATCGGCGAGAATATCAATTTGTAAATCCGGACAAATTTTGGTTACGCCCGTTGCCTTTGGCATATATGAGGATAAGCGCTGTAAAACAAGTGCATTGCATGTTAAAATGTGATTATTTTGAACTGACCAAATGTCGAGCGTAACTTTGCTACGACATAGATTTTGGCTGCTACCTACGCCAGTGATTTGACAGTGAGTCTTGCGCTTTGCCAAATTCAGCAATTGAGAAGCACGTTCGGATATAAGGGTCGCTTGCGATCCTTGATCTAACAGCGCTCTGAGTTCAAATTCAACAGAAAGCGATTTGACTATAACTCGAATAGTATTTAATAGCACGTTCGGAAATACTGCAGCGTTGTGAGCAGAAGCAGAGTGAGACGATGGTAAACGTTCCGCGCACACGTTGGCAGAGTTTATGTAACTATCATCAAGAAGAAAATTGTTATCCGTATGTAAAACGGTATGATGAGCCTTTTTACAACTGTTACATCTGTAATTCGATTTACATTCACGTGAATGATGACCACGCACGAAGCAACTGAAGCAAATGTTATGAGATGTGAGAAAACCTATCTTCTCTTTGAGAGACAATGCTAAGAACTTAAAACACTTTGACAAAGTGTGTGGCTTCTCACAAAATAAGCAATTTTGCTGTTGAGAAGCATGATTAGCTTTGTAAACTTGACGTTTGGGCTTAGACAAAGATTGCGTCGACTTTTGTATTTCTTTTCTAGTAGACGTTGAGTTATGAATAGCTTCAAGAGTACGAAAACAGTTTTCCAGAAAGGAAAATAGTTCCGTAAGCTTTGGCACCTCAATAGCTGACTTTAAAGAACGTTGCCACTCCTAACGAGCGCCAATGTCAAGCTTTTGAGATATTACATGAATCATAATAGGATCCCAATTCGAGATATCTATCTTAAGGTTTTTCAAAGAAAACAAACACTCTTGAGAGGTATCAAGGATTAACTTAATGCTTTGAACACTTCCATCTGAATCAGGAATAGAAATCCTCTTTTCGAGGATTTCCCTAGCGGAATCGTAGTTAGATTCAGTAATGGCGATTGATTTAATTAAATTAGCGGCTTCGCCGCACAAAGTTCCTTTCAAGTATTGAAATTTTTTGAGAGTGAACTTACATCATGGACTAATAATGCGTACATGTCTTTGAAAGGAACCCAGTCCATATAATCACCTGTAAACTTAGGTAAGGAAATTTTTGGCAATTTTGCCTCCACTGACTCTGATTGATTATGTGACATTGCAAAAGTGCTCGCTTGCACTTCTGGTACTGCCAATGAAAATTCTTGCAAGCAATCTAGGACGTTGCCTTTAAAAGTAAAAAATAATTCTTCGAATTGATAGAAACATCCGTCAGAAAGGTACGGCACTTCCGTAGAACTTACGGAATTATCAGCGACAAAATCTAAAATTTGCTCATGTCGGTCATTGAAACGTTTTTGCTGATTTTCCAGCCCTTGCAGAATAGATTTCAGAAAACCACATGTTTTTTCTGATGCTGGTTTGACCGTGTACCGAGTGTACATAGCAGTAAGTCGTTGTAAGAAATCGCGTTTAGTCGTTGTAAGAATTGCGTTTAAATAGATCATCCATCATGAGAAAAATTACAATATTATTAAATTATTTAAAAATTATTAGGACCGCAGGTCCCGGTTTTTGGCACCATTAAATGTTGCCTTCTCAGCAACAATATAAAAAAAAATGTTTATTAATTTAATACCCTTCACCTTACCATAAAAACGATGATTTCAATTGTAGAACACAAGTTGCTTGTAGAATCGTCCAGATCAAAATGGACGAGAAATTATAAAAATATCTAACAAGTTATGAAAATGAATGTACATAGGTGTTGTGTGAAAGAGAAGTTTTTTACGGTAAACTTGCATTTGCTGACACAGTTAGAGTAAATGAGTGAAAAAAGTTTGTGCTCACCCGATTAGCGTAATTATGTATAACTGTCCACTGCAAATACAAGTTTAACCCATGTGAAGACTTAAGTTAACATTTTATTACACACAAAAAAAAATAAGGTAATACAATTTTTAGGAACTAATAGTAATTTAAACTTATGATGCGTGAACAATTACTCTGTATATTTTTTTGTAATCAAAGTGTATAAAATACTCTTTTTCCATTCTTCTTGTGATTGTATAACTCAGAAATGCTGTGAATTAAAAACTTTAAAAACACATGTATTTAGTTAATTTTCTTTTTAATACATTAATACAATTCGTAATCGCTAGCAATTTTTTCGATTTAACCCTATCACCCCCGAGTTTTTCCTCAAAATCTGGCTAAGTTTCTTCTATATTTTATGCAAATATTAAAATAAATTTTAAAAAATAATAAGTTTTCCAATGGGGTAAAACGTCTGCTATAACCTTTGTAGCCAAGAATTATAGCAAAGCCAATTTAAGGCGATGACACTGCATGTATACAATCCACTCATTGACGTATTTTAAAAAAACTCAAATATCACGTATCTCCTATTTTACTTAATGTTCGGAACATTGTTGGGATACTCAATCCCAGGGTTAACAAGATTAAAATAAGAAAAATACGAATTAACGGTTTGGTAGTTTAAGGCTCTTCTAGCGTACCATGATTTTTTTTTTCAATCATAGTTCCATAGAATTTTGCTTTGCATTACTAATTATAAGAGGTTGTCAACCACCAATTTCGATTTATTAGAGGTTAAACCGACCTTGTATTGAAAAAGAAAATACGAACTAGCGAGGGGACTAAATTTTGTAGAATTTTTGCGAATTAAAACGATTTTTTGATTTTTTCAAGGGATTAACAGTTTGTTACGAACTATTGAGATTTTCGGATTAACGGGGTACGAATTATCGCGATTCTACTGTTTATAAAGAAATACGAGTTTTTTCTTCATTTTAGCAGATTTTGAAAAATAAAGTTGGCCACACTGATGCAGACAGTCATTTGACCGCCGATCAATAGAACGTTTTTGCATAGTTTCAGTACGTTTTTGCTACTATTTTATTTGAACTTCGGAGTCATTATTTTTTTGTGCAAAATTTGTGAAATAATTAATAAATTTCTTGATAACAAAAAAAATAAAAATGGACAATATTGACATTGGAATAGAAGCGCTTAAATTTGCTGACAAAAAGGCCAAAAAAGTAATATTTTGGGAAGATGAGCAAAGACAAGTGATGAGAAAATACTTAGAAACTAGCTTTAGTTAACTTTTTGCAAAATTTTGTGGGTAAACGAGAATGTAAAAAATGACGAGTGTTGCTATTACGTTTTTAAATACTTGTTCATCAAAAATGTATTATTTTGGTACTAAAACATAATTATTCTTAATAATTTCACAAAGCTAACACTAGTTTAATTTCTTGATTGGTCATCGAAAGCCAAATCAATGGTTGCATTCAGAAGATGACTTCTGATCAGCAATATGTTAAGCTGAAGTATCAGAAAAATAATACGCCAATTAAAAGGCGACTGCTCAATATAATTTTTTTTTGATCTTAACATAGCGTCTCGACTAGGTTATGAGCGAATTATGTTTAAAAATTTCATTTCAGAAAATGCTTTGAACAGTAAAAAGCAAATATGCGTTAAATTTGTTTCCCATTTTCTCCAACGTATATCTTTTCAACCCGATTCTTTTATATTTTTCTCTTTTATAATTTTATAAACACTCATTTTCTCGATACATATTTATGAAATTAATTATTTCGCTTCTGTTAAGTTTAACTTGCGCCATGTTTAAATACACAAACGTCAAAATCGAATGAATCTTCAAATTTATGTTAGGGTTGAGAGCAGTCATAATAGTCATAATATTAACTATGAATTAAAATTTTGTAAAAAATTTTACCATCATTTTAGAATGATGCCATATGGCATCATATTTTCGAAAAGGTATGAAAAAAAAAATGCTGAAGTAAATTTTTATTCAGTTTAATTTTATTTATTATAATAAATAAATAAATAATAAAATAAATAAATAAATTAAATGAAACTAAATAAACATAAATAATAATATAACAAAACCAGTAAAGAGAAAGACAAAAAACCCTGTAAAGAAAAGTTAGAAATAATGTAGAATATATAAGTACATATGTAAAGACTTCGCCATTTTTTAATTGCGATTGGTGGTGGTATACTTGAGCACTTATATCTCGAATATGCTGAGCATCCTATGTTTTTGCATCTTGTTTTTTCTACAGTATGCTCTGGCCAATATTGAAATCCATCGTATGGAAACGGATGGGGCCATTTACCATTTTTCGAAGTAGTAGGGCTACTTGCATCCGTCGTTGTAGGACTATCTTCATTTGGTGAGGTTCTTGGGCGTCCACGTTTTCGGAAAAAGGCTTGTTGGGTTGATAAAGCTCAGAGACCATCTTCTACGTCATTTCGAAATGCCAATAGATCCATGCAATTTTTCGATTTTACATGGTTTTTTTTTCGCAATCTCTCTTGCATTCCAACCAAGCGTTGAGAAATGGTCAAATATTTTTAGGGTCCATTTTTTGGGTCTAATTGAAATTCTGTATAAGGAAAGAAGGAAATCCATTTTTTCAACCCCTTCCATATTTTGGTTATACATGACAACAATTCTAGATTGCTGAATTTCAACTTTCTTGTTTTGTGTGGCACAATACCGCAGCACTTGATTCACATCTTCTGCACCATAAATACTTGAAACAAGTTGGACAGTGCTTCCGTCGAGCCATTCAACGATAAAAATACCACCTTGATCAAAAAGTTCCCGGAATTTATTGAGAAAATTAAAAATACAAGTTTATTTATCTAAATCTATATTGTCTCCTTCAAAGTAATCCCCATCGACTACAACACACTTATGCCAGCGCTTGATCCAATCCTCGAAACATTTTTTATATTCGGTTTGCGATATGTCCATCAGTGCTTCCTGCGATTTTTCTATTACTTCCTCTCCAAGGGAGCCAAATCAGGTGAATTTTTCGGCGAATTGCTTCACGTAAACGCCTCATAACGTCCAAATAAGACTCTCTGATGGTTAATTTGCGGTAAGTGACCAAAATTTCTTTTACTTTATCAACGTTTTTGTCGGTTTTCGATGTCGATGGTCTGCCACTGCGTTCATCACCTTCGATTGACTCACGACCACTTTTGAACCGCTCGTGCCACTGGTAAAAGACCGTTTTCTTTAGAAAATCGTTGCCGAAACACTTTTCCAACATTTCCAACGTTCGCGCACCATTAAATCCGTTTTTTACGCAAAATTTAATACAATACAATTTAATAAAATTGTAAAAAAATCGCCAACACACACAGAGATAGATGTACTCTTGGCTACGTAACTTTTGCAAATGTCAAGCTATGACGCTTAGATTTATTTTTAATGTTGCCCACAACACTGCCAAAATGTTGCCGTTTTAGTGCAAGAAAAGAACATAAAAATGCTACTCTGTCAGAATCAGCTAATTTGCAGGGCAACATTCTCACCCCGTCATCTAGTTGAATGCAAAAGTGTTACATTTTCCCTGCTCAGAAGGCAACATTTTTTAGAAAAGAACACAATACTCTTGGAAAGGGCTGCCTCTTTTTCAGAAAAGAACTCGAAATTTGACAGCCCTCGCATGGTGCAGAAAAAATGCAATATTTTATCGAGAAAATAAAACGCTATAAGTCTGTGTATAGTTTTATATACATGGATTTTTTTGCGAAGAAAATATAGGTTATATTTGCTTTTTTTTTTGAGATGTTGCCGAATTTCAATATTGTTTTTCTACCTAAAATAAAAAAATAAATTTGCATTTGGATAATACATATTTTTATTTTATGTATTTATGATCGTCGCAAAATTTTGCGGAGTGATTTATTTTTGCAAATTCCTTACAAAATATTCTGCGAGTTAAAAATTTTGTAAATAATTTAGTTATCCACTTATTGTGAATATAAACTTATTTTTAGCACCGATCAGTGCTTGTTAAAACCAGTCAGTGTTCAAAATTTAACATAACAAAAAACACATTTATTCAAAAATGTTTTGAAGATTTAAAATTTAAAAGATCTGAATTTTATATCACTGGTTTACAAATATCGGTAATGTTTTTGACTCAAGAAGACAACATATATTGTAACGGTAATTTTAGAATAGAAGTCAAAAAATTTTGACTTCTTGATTCCAAAATTTGTAACAAAAATGTGCTGAAATCCATTTAATTTAAAAAGTAGATGAGATGGAGTGTGTCATCACGTGGTTGTGGTGGGTGTCATCACGGGGCACAACACATGTGGTCAGCATATGACTAACATGGACGTCATCACCGATCCAATTTGCCAATCCTGTCTTGAGGACGACTATACTACGGAGCATTATCTTTGTAGCTGTCCGGCGTTCGCGAGAATCAGATTAAGGCTGTTGGGTAGTAATGTCTTGAGTATGAATAATGTCCATACTCTCCATCTTCCTGAGCTTCTAAGGAAACAAAGAAGTTCGAGGTTGAAAGACCCTAGACCTTTCTTCTTCCTATTTATCCCCACCTAACTTTCCTGTTTCTCTACTCTTTTCTACTGGTTCTATCCTTGGGTATATAGTTCTCGTTAACTGAGTGCTTTGGTTAAGTCCAGCCCACCCACAACTCTAAATTCTAAGATGAGCTGGAGCATAAATAGCTTTTTGAATATAGGTATAGTTTGAACTTTTTTATGGCGAACTGCTCCCATTTTTTGTTTTTTCTTTTGACATATAAAACAGAAAACTCTCTCCCTCTCATTAAACAAAGCCAGCAGCAAAGATAAACAAATAATTTCGACCACTCATTGCTTTTATAAGGAAAAACTAAATTTTGAATGTAACGAGGAGGCAGTTTATGGCTCCATAGAACAAAATTTTTGAGCCAAAAAATTTATACGTGATGCGCCTTCTACGTATTGTATATTCTTTGCTTATATGTTACGTTAACCCTTAAACGCCCAATACGTCCGATTTCAATTAAAAACATACCCAGAGATAGTATTTGTGATTCCGAACAACGTTTGTTCTACGTGTTTTCAAATAAATTAGTTTAAGGTGCAGTTATTTTAGTTTACATGGTTGACCTCTGTAGTAACCTTTGGCGATTATCTGGAGAATAAATTAAAATACATTCGCAATAATTTTTAAAAACAGTTATTTGGTGTTATCCCATACCATCTGACACAAATTTGTCGACACGGCAATATATTTATTACACAAAACTCGAAAATAAAAACACCTTTTTTTCAGTTAGTTGTTTAAAATTTTTGCAAAACATGCTTTTCGAGCTAAAAATAACTGTAACTGTACGACAGTTGTCATTTTTCCATTCTTATTCATACGTATTGATAAAGAAAACTTTAGACAGTAAGATCAGATGTTTATTTTAAATGGCGAACGTAAAATGGCGGCACAGACTGGCGCAGAAGTGGTTGGTCACTGCAGTGACCAGTGGGTGTTTAAGGGTTAAGTTTTGTTAAGTTTCTATAATCAGTTAGATACAAAATATATGAAAGAGAATTATATGTGACAGTTCTCTATGCGTCATTAAGTTACGTTAAGTTTCTATAAATAGAGCTTAAGGCTGTATGCTCGATGAACACCTTGAAATTGTTGTTGCACCGAGCACAAAGAGATAGTCTTTACTCACTCTCACACGATATGCTAGTTGTTTTACACACCGAGCATACCGAATATTAATCTATTTTACAAAACCATATTACTACATACAAAAGTATTAAGCAAACGAATATATTTTGACAAAAAGCAACTCTGCAACAAGCTGAATGTAACCACTTCGACCTAGCACAGGAGAAAATGTTTTGTGTTCGTCGAACACCGGGCACCAATATAACCAGGCACTTACTCTGCCATACTCATTCTTCACTTTCTAAAAATTTAAAGCACTAATTTCTAAAACATAATCAATCTTTGCGGCTGCGTGCTTTGATATGACATTTATTCGCCTTATATCGTTTTTATTTTTCTTCTGGCAAAAAGCTAGTTTTTCTCAAAACACAATAATGCGTGCGATGAGTTTTTTTTTGCCAATTATTAAAGAAATAAAATTACAGAATTATAGATTCGAATGATGATGATTAAATTAATTTCAAGTTTTTTGCTCTCATGGCATATGGTGGTTACTCAGTCCACAAACAGCAACAAAGGTCTGCGCAATAAAGACAATGGATCCAAGAACTCATACAAGAAAGCATGCTCACGCACCAAAGAAATTAAATGCCCCTCAAAAGAATTCATTTTATTCATAGCAAATCATATTCAATTAATTATATTTAATCTATAATTTTTAAGCAAAATACTACGGGTGTTTTCTTTCTTTTTTCTTTTTTTCCGATTCGCCTTTTGAAAAAAACAATAACATCGAACAACCACAACAACTGCTAAAAAGCGTTGAAAGGAAAGAGCAGCTCTACTCGCAGCATTTCAGCTCGTTTTTACGATCTAAAGCCTGATGCCAAACTGTGTTTTGCTACGAATGAATGCATACGATTCTACTTTAAAAGTCAAATTGTGTTTTTGGTATAAAAGAAACAAAATTCAGTGAAAGTAAATTCGCTTGTGTGGCTCAGTTGGTAAGCGAGTTGTTTAACATTCACGATGCAGATTTTCGGCCATTGGTTCGTGCCTGCAAAAACTTTGCCAAAAAGACAACTCAAAAGAAGATCGAGGAAAAATAAAATGAGCAAATTAATGAAATTAAAAAAAAAAAGTTTTGAATTTGTGGGATTTGAACTTAGGCCACAAATTAAAAAAAAAAGAAGAATTTTGTGGGATTTGAACCATGGCCCACAAGCGCGTGCTTACTGGCGTTGCGTTTCAGACAACTAGTTTATAGCGTCATGAATTTTGGCAGCAACTATTTTGGAGTTTTGTTTTTCTATGAAATGCAAGTGAGGTCATGCTCGTAATCGTATCTTCCTCTATTACTCCTTTTGGAGGCTAATGCCTAAAACACAATCAATTTATTTATTCGCTTTATATCGGTTTTGCTTCTTTTCTTCCAAATATTTATCTCTGTTTTACTCAAAACATAATATTGCTTGTTCTAAGTTTTTTGCCAATTATTAAAGAAATAAAATGACACAATTATGGATTCAGACGATGATGATTTCATTGATGTCTTGTTTTTTACTTTCATGACATATGGTGGTTACTTAATCCACTAAGTGCCCTGTTCTGCAGACGGTCACAGTCACGTCATGGGCACGAGATGTTTTTGATTTAATATAAAACGAAAGATTGAGAGAGAGACCGGGAGAGTAAAATTTGACCACCACGGTCACCAAATGGTTTGGCTTTTGATGCCGAATCATGAGATCAAAACAGGATTACGTTGTAAAATTATTAGCAATAATTCACTTTTAGGAGCAAAATTGTACACTTTAGGTAAAAATGTATGCAAAAAACAAGAAAAAATGCTTAAAAGCAACACTTACATTTGTTTACGTTTATATTTGCTTAGTTTTTCAAATGAAATGAAATATAGAAAATTACGTAAATATTAGTGGTCGGACACTGATTTTTTGGCCGAAGTCTAACTTCGGTCATTCATCTAACCTTCGGCCGAAGACCGAAGGATTTTTAAAATATAATAAATAAAAATCTGAAAGTAAATATTTTTTACCTATGTATGCAAACATATACAGAAAAATATAAATAGTAGATACTCCAAATAAAAAGTTATATATATATATCTGTAGAACGACTGTCATTCACAGAAACCTGTGCCAAAAAAAAAGTTGTCCGATGGCTGCCATGATTCTGCTTATCTAAAATCAAAGATTGAATCAGCGTATTAATCGATAGACCTGTAGCCGGAACCTGAACCCTCTAGTTCCCAAATTTTTGATTGATTTAAAAAAAATTGGGATTGATTAATTTTAATGTAAAACGCATAAATCTGATCTCAAAACCCTAAAAAATTTAATGGGTGTGGTTTTATGAAGCCGGAAAAGTTGAATGAATAAAAGTATTTTTTATTGAATAACCTTTTTGTCAATTTTTTTTAAATAACTAAATATTTTGTATAAAAAATTTTAATTCCGAGCTACTCACAGCTATTTATTTTATCTGGTTGGTATGACGGGAAGTATTTTATTTATTTTTTTTATTTTTATCTCAAATTCAAACAAAATAAAAATAATTGCTGTTTTTGACCAATTTTGACTTTAACTGTCGCTAACATCATAATAACACATAACTAATGCATTTTTTTAAAAGCTGAGGAAATTCCATAAACAATGTGATAAAATGTAGTAACAAAAAATTGAAGATACGATGAAATTTATGCGCAATCAGTTCATTACTTTTGGTTCATGGCAGCCATTTCGAAAAATGCTGTTTTGAGAAAAACTGATTTCAAAGTTCAAATATGCGTGACTGCTGTATCAGGGCCTGTAACTTTCAATCGACTGTGAATTTTAGAGGATCCCTTTACACATATATTCTAGAGCGATTTTAGTCAAAACATTTTTCAATTTTTTTGACCTACTTGAAAGCAAAAAAAAGTGAAGCGCCGTGTCGGCTTCTCTAACAATTAACGCTTCTTTTCAATACGCTTCAAGTTTTCCTTAAAAAGTAAAAAGGTTTGGCTTCCTTTCGCTGCCTCTAATGTATTAGCTCAGCTTAGCAGGTTGTTCGTTAAAAAAAAAACAATGGATGTGTGCAAGGCACGCTAGATATTTGATGTGTAAACAGTTAAGCTAACTGAATGCCATATACATAAGCTTACATATGTATAGCCATATATAGGGATTTGATGTATAATCTAGGTAAATAATTCAAACTAAAACTATTCTTTTATAAACTTAAAAATTTATTAGATATCATTATCTGTTATATACTTATAATAGCCCAATTCACTATAAATTGCAAATGCAAATTTTTATTCCATATCGCATATATTTTTTGTTGTGATAGCAAAAATATTTTGCAATTGCTCCAAATAGTAGTTGCATTATTTTTCTTTTTCTCAATGCATCGTGCACGATATTTTAGCATATACGCAGCAGTATTTGCATCTTTTTTCCACGCTTTAAGTTTTTCTTCTTGTCGATTTGAAATTTTAGTAGATGTGAAAATTTTACATAACGCCGCCTGAGAATTGATTTGGCGTATAGGTATATGAATTTGTACACACATACGCCAAATCAATTCTCAGGCGACGATAAGTGCTTTCCGCATATAACCTTAGAAAGGCAACAGGGGTGACTAGTCACCTCACTACTTTTTAAAAGCACCGCAAAGAGATTTGTCTTAACTGCATTTAATAAAAATAAGAAACTATGTATTTTTATTGAAGTAAATAAATGATTTTGTAATAAATAAGTTTGATTTTTTCTGCAAAACTTTTTATAATGCCGTGGTTTGCTATCATTATAACTACATTTTGTTTATACATTTATTGAAACCTAGATTCCTTATTACTTATCATTTTGTATTGTTTTTATATTTTAAAAATATTTAATTTTAATCCAATCTAACTAACCGAATGCAAAACCTATCAAACGCCTGTGTTTGCTACGGCGACTTCTCTGCTTGTATGGTATAGTCGATCTCCATACGTTTAACACCAACAAATAACTCTGCCACGAATAAATGGACACACACATTTTGTTTTCGTATGTACATATATGTGTGAGTAAATTGATCGAAACATAAACAGTCAAACTCCGCTCGTATTTTAATTTCTCCCTCTCTTCTTCAGTAGTGCGAGCGAGATGGGAACTGGACATTACAGTTATCTTACATCTTACGTTACAGTTATTCTTACATTTTACACATTTGAAATTTTGCCCATACCGTGAGCTAAAATGTTTACACATCAAAAACACTGATTACTGTTTATACGGTTGTAAATCTGTGGGTTACTTCAAAAGTAAAAATGGAACAAGCAAACGGAGAAAATATAACACAGAAATTGTAATGTAAATACTTTATATAAACACTTCATATTTATTTATTTGTATAAATTTTTACTGCCAATCTATAGTAAAAATTATTATAAAATAAAATGCTTATAATCTTCGGCTTCGGCAAATACTTTGGCCACTTTTTGCTAAAGCCGAAGGTGGAATTTTAGGCCGAAGAATCGAAGCCGAATCGGTTGGACACTAGTAAATATTGGGAGTATGAATGTATAAACTCGTATTTTTTTTTCCTAATTTGGACATTTATTGTGAAAAAGTGATTATAAATTTATTCTTTAAAGTATTGTCCATCGTTAGCCACAACCTTTTCCCATCTTTCTGGTAGCATACGGATTCCGCGTCGAAACAACTCCTCATCTTTTGAAGCTATCCACGAATCGACCCATTTTTTGAGTTCTCAGATCAGAAGGAGCAATGTCTGGAGAATACGGCGGGAGTGGTAGCACTTCCCATTTCAGCGTTTCCAAGTATGTTTTTACTTGCCTTGCAACATGCGGCCGAGCATTGTCGTGCTGAAGAATAACTTCGTCGTGTCTATTCTCATATTCTGGCCTCTTATCCTTTAATGCTCGGCTCAAACGCATCAATTGTAGTCGGTAGCGGTCGCCAGTGATCGTTTCATTCGGTTTCAACAGCTCATAATACACGGGACCTTTCATATCTCACCAAATACACAGCATGAGCTTGGATCCATGTATGTTCGTCTTTGCCGTTGATGTTGATGCAAGTCCGGGCGGTCCCCACGATTTTTTACGCTTTGGGTTATCGTAACGTATCCATTTTCCATCGCCAGTCACAATACGATGCAGAAACCCCTTTCTTTTCTGTCATTCAATCAGCAGATCACATGTGAAAAATCTTCGTTCGACGTCTCTCGGCTTCAATTCGTACGGCGCCCAATTTCCTTGCTTTTGAATCATTCCCAATGCTTTTAATCGTGTAGAAATGGTTGATTGATCAACTCCTAAAGATTCTGCAAGTTCTTGTTGCGTTTGACATGAATCTTCTTTGAGTAATGCCTTTAATTCTTCATCTTCGAACTTTTTCGGGCCGCCTGAACGTTCCCTGTCTTCAACATCAAAATCACCATTTTTGAAACGGGCATACCACACCTGAGAGATTCTAACATCTATAGCACAGTCAGGATAAGCTTCAGTGAGTAAACGATGTGCTTCAGTTGCGTTTTTCTTTAAATGGAAGAAGCAAATTGAAACTTCCCGCAAATGTTGTTTTGTTGGCACGAAATTCGACATTTTCAGCTATAGTAAAACACTTTTGTAAAATTATGAAAATTATTTGACAGATCAATTCTTATAGTATTTTTGGCGCTCTTCGAGATAGAATAGCTGTCAATGTCAAAAAAATGGCACGTATGATAGATATGAAGTTAGTCACAATTACGAGTTTATACATTCATACTCTCAATATATAAAAATATACGTTTTTTATAGTTATACTTGTAAATAAAATTGAATATGCAAGTAATTATTATAATATTTGTCATGAATTATTATAATTTAATTGAAAAATATATATTTTTAAGCACTTTCTTATAACTTGTCTGTGTTAAAATATAAATTTTTTTTTGCATATGCAAATTTTAGCGCTTCTAAGCCAATGTTTAACTTATTTCACAAAGTGTTGATAGTAACAACCAAATGTTACTGTTTTAATAACTATGAATTCCTAATAAAATAGTACCAAAAACCTACTAAAACTATACAAAAACGTACTAGTGGCCATCGATCATTTGACCGTCTGCATAACATCGCCCTAACAGAAACAAATGTCTGGGTAGGGTAGCCAGACTTTTAAACCATGAAATCAGGACATTAGACATTGGAAATCAGTACAGCTTGTAAAGCTTTTTATTGGTAATTTCAATGTACTATAGTGATATAAACGTCTTGAAACTTTTTCTCAGATTTTGTGTGTTCCTTTTGAATTTTTGTTTCTACATCAGTAGACGATATTGATTTCAAATCTGTTTCCATATTTACCTAACGTCTACACCTGCCAGCACTGGAAATAAAAATTAAATACCACTAAACCTTTAGTGGTAGTGGAAATAAAAATCAACTAGCACTAAACGTGGAAATAAAAATTAACTACCACTAAATCTTTAGTGGTTGTGGAAATTAAAAATCAATTATCACTAAACGTTTAGTGGTAGTGGGAATCGAAACCAACAACCACTATACTAGTGGGAATTATTTCTAACTACCACTAAACGTTTAGTTATAAGGAGAGACAGAGCTCAATTGGCGACTTAGTGGAAGTTAAAAGCACTGTGTTGAACTCGTACAATATAGATTGTCATCCCAAAAACTGTTGTTTTTATCCAATATAGAAGTCGTTCATAGACCAATGTGACCAACTCCATTTTCTATTTGTTTGTACTAAACCACTTGATTAATACATAATCTTTAATACAATATAAAAAAAAAATAATAAGTAATATGGTGAAACAATTCATGGAAAATTAAAAAAATATATTTTTTTCATCGAAATTGAACTTTCTACAAAGTATTTAGAGTAAGAAAAAGGTTAATATATTCATTCATTCAAACATTTATACATTCTTTTACAATGCATTTCAATTTGACCTTCAATTAAATTCTCTACACTTACCACTAAATGGTTATTGGTAGTAGAGAATAATTTCCACTAGTTTAGTGGTAGTTGGTTTCGATTTCCACTACCACTTAACGTTTAGTGATAGTGAGATTTTATTTTCACTGCCTATAAAGGTTTAATGGTAGTTAATTGTTATTTCCACTGCCACTAAAGGTTTAGTGGTAGTTGAATTTTATTTCCACTACCACTAAACGTTTAGTGGTAGTTGAGTTTTCTTTCCATTACCACTAAACGTTTAGTGGTAGTTGATTTTTATTTCCACTACCACTAAACGTTTAGTGGTAGTTGACTTTTTTCCACTACCACTAAAGGTTTAGTGGTAGTTAATTTTTATTCCCACTACCACTAAAGGTTTAGTGGTAGTTAGTTTTTATTTCCACTACCATTAAAGATTTAGTGGTAGTGAAAACTATAGTGTGTTACGCGCTGGGTTACTTGAATCTAAATAAAACTAAACTTTATTCTATATCCGACTATTGAGAACGAGGCGGCATGTTTGATGGTCTTCGGCTAGTCTATCGGCTGGGTCGTAGTTCTTGTCCTCAATACTCAGTAACGCGCAACTGAAAAAAATTCATCATGCCATATTGTTATTAAATACCTATATAGACCTAGTTCAAATAAAAAAAATAACAAAACAGTCTCAATTGCAAAATATTATAGAATCCCGAACTGATGATTGATGGTATTATCATCTGGAGTGCACTTGCCCCTACCCTATCTCCTATGGCAGTCAAAACACTCAGAATTTATTGATTGCCCCTTTAACAAAAAAAAAATCTTTCTTCAATTAAACACAAACATATTTTGCATTAGTATTCCCTCCATGGGTATATGTGGCAGTCGCCACATAATTAAGTAAAGTTATCTGTAGAATTTTTATGCTTCTGAAACAATTATTGTACCTTTTTTAAAATTATGTACTTTTTCTATGTTTTAAGACTGAATTAGAAATTTTGTACCATCACTGAATTATTGCTGTAAAAAATTTAGAAATAAAAAAAATCATTCTTTCTTTGCTGTAACACAAGTGCGCACCGTTCTTTTTCGATTCTACTCCGCACGTCGTGCGAAAAAATAAAAGTACCGCTCGACCAACCTACATTGGTGACCCCGACGTGATCTGGGTCCTCCGCTTCCAGACACGTATGTAAAATAAGTCGTCGCGATTCAACGTTCTACGTCATTTTTTACACGTGAAAAAAATTGCGCATTTTTACGGATCTAATTTTCTATTAGCTTCGCGTGTACTCGCGTTTTCATTTTTTTTATGAACAAACATCTTCAGCGAACAGACAGCACCTCTGTGTCTTGCAGCGATAGTTTCCCTGCAGGCTCAGCACTACCTGCCAGCCACAGCAGTGATTCCAACAACGTGCCCGAACAAGGCGCAACGCCACGGCAGGAACAAAATGTTTTCCCTGCTCTATGCAAAACTGTACCTCCGTCAGCACCGTTAGTTTCGCAGCAGTTAAATGCCGCGCAGCCAGCGCGACAGTGCAGCGGGCCGCCAATGCAACACGCAACACCATTTTTAGCATCGCGACTGAGTAACGAGCCACCACCATTTTCGTCATATCGGCAAAATGCTCATGTGCAGAACGATGTGCATGTTCGCATTCCAATGCCTCGTATAACGCCAAATGACATGGAGGCGTGGTTTACCTCAGTCGATTATTGGTTTAAAGCATGTAACATGAATAATGATACTCAGCGGTATTACTACATTATGGCAACCTTAGACCCGCTTACGCTCCCAACAATAGAGCAAATAAGCCGAAAAGCTGAAAATCAACAACGTGTGCTTAGCACCGGCATGGGTATGTATGAGTATTTGAAGCGCGAGCTTTTATTGTATTTTGGCGAGAGCCAACAGCGGAAAATTCAACGTCTGCTTGAAGAAATGGCGCTTGGAAACCAGCGCCCCAGTCAATTGTACAACGCAATGCGACGAGTTGCAGGTAGTTCCTTTGCGGAAGAAACTCTTCGTTCAATGTGGATACAACGATTACCTGAGTTGGTACGAGCTTCAGTGGTTTTACGCGAAGGCAATGCAGATGTCCAGATCGCAGTTGCCGATGCCGTAATGGAGACCTTATCTCAACGCCAGATCTGTTCGACCACCCCAATCTCGCCATTGACCAGCTCAACCACATGTGACAAGGACTCTACACCGAATCTTGTGGAACTGGCTGCCACTATCAACGCGCTTCACAAAAAATTAAACGATTTGGATTTTCGCGAGCGCAGCCGACAACGCAGCGCCGTCCAACCGACACGTCAACGTAGCCGTACACGCAGTCGGCAGCGCAGTCATCAGCACAATACGACACCCAGCAGCGAAGATTGTTGGTATCATCGAACATTTGGAGATGCAGCCACTCGTTGTCGCAGTCCATGTGGTCATCGTACTCGCACTAAAGTCAATAACGACTTAAGCAAGCGAGATTGACTCGCAGCACCCTCCAGCGACGTCTCCGTTGATAAAAGCATCGCTGGAGTTAATCAACTTTTCGTCGCCGACAAATCGACTCAACTCAAATACTTAGTCGACACAGGAGCCGATTTTAGCGTCTTGCCAAAATCACGCTATTCATCAAAACTTCGCCCAACATCAATTTCGCTGTTCGCAGCTAACGGCTCAGCAATCAACACTTACGGTATTCTTCGCCAGTGCATTGATCTCGGACTTCGTCGACACTTCGAGTGGAGCTTCATGGTAGCCGACGTAAGTATGCCAATCATCGGCATCGATTTTATTCGCCATTTTGATTTAATTATTGATTTGAAGCGAAATCGACTAATTGACAACAAAACCAAACTCGAAGTGCCGTGCACCATTCGCATTGAGCCGAAAGTGCAAGTCAAAGCCTTCGACGCTAGAAATCCATTTTTCGATTTGCTTATAGAATACAAAGACATTGAAAAGATACGAAATTTCACAGATCAATGTAATAGCTAACAGTGAGATATTTGCATAATAGTATTTTTTTTTTATTTTTATTTATATTAAAATGTACTAACTACTATCATTAAGTACTAATTTAGTTACTAAAATGTATTGAAATTATCATAGAAAAGAAAAACTTACGTTGAACTCCATCGATGCGATTGGCCAAACGACGTCGACGAAATCGGTGTGATTGTTAATATTTGTTGGTAGATTTTAAGTATATATAATAGTAGTATAGCACATAGTTTTATATGTATCTCAATATTAGAATTTAAGTATATTACAAATTATTTAAACTTAGTTACTTTTTCAAATTATTTGCATTTTACTTTACTATATTAGAACTTTAAGAATTATTACTAACTTTTTTATATTTACTTAAATATTTATAAATTCATTTTTCTTTAATATTATTAATATAGGTTTTTAATTAATATAAAATACAAAAACTTAAAATAAAAATAGCCAAAATAGGAAATTAAGAATGTTTCGTATGCGAGCCATTTGATAGTAATGTAGTGAATAGAAGTTAGGTTAAGTGAAAGTTTTACTGTATAATGTTACCACATGTAGTAAGGTAACTACACGTGGTCTTCAAGGTCAAAAGTAGGGCTTCATGAAATTTGTGAGAAATAGCCGGGTTAAAATAAATTAAAGAAAGTTTCACAAATTTTTACTATATTGCACCCTTTTTAATGTTTGATAATTTGAATATACTTACAACTTAGCCCTTGTTAGAAATATGCAGAAAATTTTACTAATTTTCTTTCCAGAGAATTGTCTTAAAAATTTAACGCGCACTGTACTGACTGTACTTTAAATTACAAATTTGTTTAACTTCAAATATTTAATAAACTTCTTCACTGCTCGACTTCTACTAGTGGAATGATTTAGAAATTATGTTCATAGTTTAGTTCAAGGCTATGAGTTCTTTTTTTCTAGGGTCCCGTTATATTTTAGTGTTCCTTTAAATTTAGTTGGCATTACCACATCTGAACTACCCTACCTGCGCATATACTATATGCAGTAAGTCACTAAAATTAATGCATCATACATCTGCATGCCAAAGGTAGCGTGTGGATATCAATGTTAGCGAATGATGTGATAAAGAAAAACAAGGTAACTTAGCGCTAGTGGTTCAGGAGTGGCTAACCTTTTGTTGCATGCCAATAGGGAAATTTTATTTTCTTATTTTATTTCGGTATTGTATGCACGAGTAAATAAAATATTTAGATTTTTCCTTATAATTTTTTTCACATATAAGTAATTCCTAACACAGCTGCTGCGTTATGAGACCTGCCGATAGAACGAACAGAAAAAAAAAGAATTATCTTATTCTACGCTATGGGGGAAATTAGTGTATAACGTGTGACTCGACCCACATATAGCCGGGCTAAATTATTAGTATGTGTCTGATTCACTGTTTAAGGTCTGAAGCATGAAGGCGTCCATAAAATTTACCTTGTAGATCTTCGATGTCGTATAATGCGTTTTAAATTTTCTTTCTTATGCGGCATTTTACATACTTCGGACAAAATTTTGAGTTTAATGCCTTTGGAAAACTGCTCAGTACGAAATTTTTTCGAAATACTTCTTGACATTCACGATAGTTAATGAACTTAGTACGGGAATTGTACGTTTTGGCAGCCTTTTCGTGTGCTATTTTCAGGTTTTTACTTATTCTGTCACGTATGCTACGCAGTTTATCTGGAGGATTAATGCGGATTTGGTCATCAGTTACACTATTTAACATTTGCAAAATTTTATAGGATGAACCATGCTGGCACATGTTTTGCCCAAATAAGGCGAAGTATGGAGAACAATTTATTGAAGAATGATGGTCACTTCGCAATATTGACAGTATCTGGGGAATACATCTATCCCAGTTGGTGTGGTCTTCATCTTCTTTGACAAACCAACGAATTTTAGAGATTATTTCCCTATTTGCTCGTTCCGAAGTATTAGCTTGCGGTGAATACAACCCGGTTTTTATGTGACTTATACCATAGCCAGATAAGAAATTTTGCATTTCTTTAGAAATAAACTGTTTACCGTTGTCGCTATGTAAGTATTGGGGTACACCGAAAGTGGGGAAAATATCATTTTCAAAGAAACTAATTACATTTGCGGATGTGGCCGTACGCAATGGTTTTAAAAATAAAAATTTAGAAAAGTGATCTATGAGAATGAAGATGTACTGATTTTTAAGTTTAGTGCATGGATATGGTCCAAGAAAGTCACGGTATAGTCTTTGAAAAGGACGCACGGTGATGAAGGCATTACCCATCGGTGGTCTGTGAATTTGGTTTGTGGGTTTAATCGTTTTGCATACGTCGCATTTAAGTACATAAGATTTTATGTCTTTTACCATGAAAGGCCAGAAATATTTCTGCCTAACTCTGGCGTGAGTTTTTTCGACACCACAGTGACAACTACTTTTCGCATCGTGTGCACTTTGAATTACTTGCTGTGTCAAGGCCTGTGGTATCCATAACCTCCATAAAGAAATCTCTTCTTCTTCTAAACCGTTTCTAAATTTTACACTTTTGTAAACATAATTTTCGGACAGACATACATCAGGTACTGCATCTTGGTTATTTTGGACAGTTTGACGCAGATTACAATATTCTTCATTATTGAACTCGGGTGAAGAAAATGCTATTTCAAAAGGAATATTGTCACAGTCTAACTCATCCACATCAAAACGCGAAAGGGTGTCTGGAACGAAATTTAAGGAACCTTTCCGAGATTCCATGGTGAAATTGAATCGTTGCAGTTTAAGACTCCACCTAGCCAGTCTTCCGCTAAGATCTTTTTGGGTCATTAACCACTTCAAACTCGAATGGTCAGTAATTATACGAAAGGGTAACCCTTCAATATAAGGCCTAAAATGCTTTACACTGATCACAAGTGCCATACACTCCAATTCTGTAACTGTGTAATTACGCTGAGCTTTGTTAAGCTTCTGTGACACATATGCTATTGGTCTTTCTTTACCCTGATCGTTCACTTGATACAGGACTCCACCTACACCTACTGTAGAAGCATCACATTGTATTATAAACTCTTTACCAAAATCTGGTTGTGCTAGCACAGGTGCTGAAGATAACGCAATCTTAAGCTTTTCGAAAGCATCGATGGCTTCGGGTGTAAGCTTAAAAGGTTTACCTGTCTTACGAAGGCAATCGGTTAAAGGACCCGCTAAATCTGCAAAATTATTAACAAACGAGCGATACCAATTTGCCATACCAACAAAACGACGTACTTGTCTTGGTGTTTTTGGTATGGGAAAACTTCTAATTGCTGCTACTTTATCAGGATCTACTTTTAGACATCCGTGTCCTACCCTGTAACCTAAATATTTAATTTCTCGTTGACAAAATTTACTTTTTCCAACATTGATTGTGAGCTTGGCATCTGCCAAACATTTAGCCACTTCCTTTAAAAGCTGCATATGCGAGTTAAAATCATGGCTGCAAACTAGCACATCATAAAGACATTCTCACGGAATTTTGATGGTATTACCTTATCCATTAGTCTACTCATAGTTTGAGGACCATTACAAAGCCCAAAAGGCATAACTTTAAAATGATATAGGGGTTTCCCTGGAATAGCGAAGGCTGTTTTTTCTTTTGAAGACTCTGTAAGTTTTATTTGAAAGAAAGCATCTTTCAGTTCTATACCACTTATGTAATGAGTATCTTTGAGACGACTATGCAATCCGTTTATGTGTGAGCTTCCTCGAATCTATGCATAATCTGACCTTGCCAGGTTTACACACCAACACAACAGGACTGCACCAGGGTGAGTTCGATTCCTCGATAACTCCCATATTTAAAAGTCGGTCAAGCTCTTCATAAGCTTCAGCTTGTCTTGGAGGCGAAAGTGGAAAGTGTTTCGATTTTACTGGCGTCGCATCCCCTGTGTCTATGTGGTGTTCAAGAATATTGGTACAACCTAGACCCAATTTTGAAAATGAAGGAAACTGAAGAAGGACTTTGTCAAGCTCAAGCTTTTGTTCTGGACTTAGTTCATGCATGCTCCAAATATCAGGTGTTGTAGTTGTTACAGATTGTATCTCTGAGACTATAGCTGGTGATATGGCGAATGCACTCCAGAAATCTACACCTAAGTAAACATTTTGTGTTAACGACGGCACTGCATAAAAGATAATATTTTTAGTAACATTTTTAAACGTTACCGGCAGTGAGCAATAACCTATTATTGGATTTTGAGAACCATTGGCAGAAACAAGAGTTGATTTTATTGGCTTGAGACTGACTTCGAGCTTTTCGAGAAAAGACAAACAATTTTTGCCTAGCACTGATACATTTGCACCAGAATCTTGCAAGCAAAATAACTCCTCATCGAAAATCTTTATTTTTGCAAATGCACGACCGTCTTCTACTAGTACAAAATATTCTAAAATTTTTCTATAGTGTTTGCGTTTACGATATCGGCATCTACACTTAAGAGTCTGTATGGATGGAATGAAATTGTTGTTAAAAATTTTGTTTCTAGCAGTTTTGTATTAAAGTTTGCGTTCATGAAAACTAATATTTTGGAAATCTGTTTGGCATAAAGCGTCTTTATATTTTGGTTGAAAAATTTTAATTTGATCTGAATTTGAAATTGTTGTTGAATCTGGTTCAACAACTTCTGTTTGAAACTCGGGGCTTATTGAGTAGAACGAGAGTCCCCGTTGGCCTTCTCGCTCCTTATGGAGTTTCCCAAATGTTTATTGGGACATTTAGGAGTCACGACTCTTTTCAGGACAGTAAATATAAGAGTGGTCAAAGGCGAGGCAATTCCAGCATTTTATTTTTGAGTAATCAGTCTTTTTTGTATATCTGGTCAATTGCACAGCCTCCACTTGTGGATCACTGTCAGAGTCATAATTACTAACGTTGCCATCAGCTTCGCTAACATGAGCAGAAAATGGGACTGTAGAAGATTTACTCTCCCGAAGAATTTTCTCTGCCTTACGCGCAATATCTCGCATCTCTTCCAGGCTATTCGGTTGAGAACTAAAAAGCATAAACCTTAATTTTGAGTCTAAATTCCGTTTCAAAATATCTATTAAAACTGCTTCGGCGATTGGTTCTCTCAGCCGTGAATTCATAGAGACAATAGCCGAATGGAAATCGTCATATTTTTCTTTTGGATGTTGTTTTCTTAATGAAATCTTTAAAACAACTTCGTGGTCAGTTTCTAGATTCCCAAATTGCTTTTTAATTGAATAACACAAAAGAGGATATGATGCTGATGGATTCTGTCTGGTAAATGTCCAGTATCAAGATTCGGCCTCACCAGATAAAAATACATGGAAGTTTGACATAAACAGATCCAAAGAGCAATTCATTCTATCACGTAAAGTGTCTATTTTAAATAAAAAGTCGGAAACGCTGTCCCATCAAATTTTACATTCCATTTTTGAAATTTAACTGAATGGATTGTATTAGATGTATGATTAGAAACTGAAGGACTATAAATGGGCTGGTTGGAATTTTCGTTTGAACCTCTACTCGATGTAGTACTTAAGTGATCTACCAAGTTTTTTAAATTGATAATATCATTCCTGAGAGCTTTAAATTCATTTTTAAACTCGTCTTGTGTGGACCGAAGAGTTCGCTGTAACACTTCAACTAAAGACGAGTTGCCTGTCTCAACTGGTTGATTTAATTCATGAGGCGTGTTATTTGCCAAGAACGCCATATTGGTAGCAATAGTAGCCTGCTCTGTAATATTATGCATAAGTGAAAGCAATAAAGAGGGATCTTGTTGAGAGGTGTTCTCTTCTAAATTTTGAGCAGTTTGGTTAGCTTGGTTAATGCCTTCCACTGCTGTGTCAATAAGCTGATGTTCAGAAACTACTGAGCTTAAAATAGCAGGATCGTACTGACCTACACTAGAACTACTGTTTGGCGGTGAATGCACAACTTTAGATCGACTAGAGCTGGATGTAACTGGTTTTGAGGTATCTAAAGTAGATCTAGAATTTCCTAAAGAAGTTCTAGCTCGTCCTCGAATGTTATGGAAACTACTATTTAATGGAGTGTTTTTTTTTTCAAAATTTAATTAACTTACAAAGTTTCAAATATTCAATATTTCAAATTGCTGTTTTTTTTTAAACGGGAATACTAATACAATAATGAATGATTTAATGAAGAAGTTAAGAAAGTAAGATTTGAATGTAAACAAAGTTGGTGTATACCTGCATTGAACATGCTAAGTATTCACTAAATAAAACTGTCTCTACTCAATGAAAGTACACTAAAAAAAAATTATATGCGATTTCAATTAAAGAAAACCTAATTGTAGTTTAATGCAACAGAAAGTTCCTTTTTGCAAAAACAGTCTGGACTTTTAAACTTAAACAAATTTTTATTTTGCTTTTGAGTAATTGAAAGTGTGGCTACGTAAGAAACAAGAACAAAACTCGATATCTTCGGACTCACAGCAATCCAAAACTTTAAAATCAAAACTATCAAGCAATGCTCTGTTTAAAGGTTGAGTTCAGAACTTCAACTCCACTAGACATAGACAAATTGTTGCAACGCGGTCAAAAAAAAAAAACTATATGAATCCGGGACTAACAACTTGTATCCAGAATGACTTAAAAATGTTGAAAATATCTTGTTTACAGATGAAAAAATTTTCACGGTTGAACAACATTTCAATGCGCAAAATGACCGAATGTGGCTAACATCATCATCGCAACAAAATAGGACTATTGGCCGAGTTCAAAAGCCAGCTTCCGTTATGGTATGGGCTGGAGTTTCCGCTAATGCCAGAACCCCTCTAATATACGTTGAAGAGGGTGTTAAAATTGACCAGGTTGTTTATCGGAGCATTTTAAATGAACATGTTCTTCCCTGGGCCCAAGATACATTGGGAAATGAAAACTGGACTTTCCAGCAAGGTTCTGCACCTTCCCACATGGCAAAATTAACGCAAACATGGATAAAAGACAATTTTTCTGGATTCATAACATCTCAAGAATGGCCACCATACTCCCCAGACTTGAATCCAATGGACTACTCTATTTGGAGTATTTTAGAGAGTAAGGCTTGTGCATCTCAACACCACAGTCTGGAGTCGCTGACAAATTCATTAGAGAAAGCCTGGACTAAAATTGATCAGGAAGTCCTGCGGCGAACAGTCCTACGATTTCCGGATCGATTGAAGGCATGTTATATTGAATGAGGTGGGGTTCAAATGAATGCTTATATATTCAGCAATGTTAACACTTAATTGTACTTAATGGAAGTACGTCCTTTTGAAAATAACTGCTGAAATGTGTGCGTCACTTTACGATTGTCACCCTGTAGATACATTTACAATGTCGTGCTAACGTTGGGCGTGATCTCTATTACGCGCTAACTGTTATTAGTTGCACTTAAATTATTCCTTTGATTTGCTTTCGTTGGGCGCCATCTCTGTTACGCGTTGGGTTACTTGAATCTAAATAAAACTAAACTTTATTCTATATCCGACTATTGAGAACGAGGAGGCATGTTTGATGGTCTTCGGCTAGTCTATCGGCTGGGTCGTAGTTCTTGTCCTCAATACTCAGTAACGCGCAACTGAAGAAAATTCATCATGCCATATTGTTGGTAAATACCTATATAGACCTAGTTCAAATAAAAAAAATAACAAAACAGTCTCAGTTGCAAAATATTATAGAATCCCGAACTGATGATTGATGGTATTATCATCTGGAGTGCACTTGCCCTTACCCTATCTCCTATGACAGTCAAAACACTCAGAATTTATTGATTGCCACTTTAACAAAAAAAATCTTTCTTCAATTAAACACAAACATATTTTGCATTAGTATTCCCTCCATGGGTATATTCAAAAATTCATTTTAACTTACTTAATAATATTTATAATACTTAGGATTATTGATATACGCATTTTAATTCTAAAGATACAAAGTAAATTTTATAATATGTAAATACGATTTTAGTTATAGTAGTATTTGTTTCATATTTAGTAGTATTTTTTTTTTTTTTTAATAGCGTTAGCAACACTGTTTCATTTATGTTACGCTTAAATGAACAACAGCAAATTTAATGAGAACATAGAAAATGAGAGAGTATGAAATTGAATTGAATGTTAAAAAGAAGTAAAATGCAAAATGTAAATATTCATGTTAGTAACAGAATATGTAAAAAGTGAAATGAAAAGATACGAAATTTCACAGATCAATGTAATAGCTAACAGTGAGATATTTGCATAATTGTATTTTTTTTTTATTTTTATTTATATTAAAATGTACTAACTACTATCATTAAGTACTAATTTAGGTACTAAAATGTATTGAAATTATCATAGAAAAGAAAAACTTACGTTGAACTCCATCGATGCGATTGGCCAAACGACGTCGACGAAATCGGTGTGATTGTTAATATTTGTTGGTAGATTTTAAGTATATATAATAGTAGTATAGCACATAGTTTTATATGTATCTCAATATTAGAATTTAAGTATATTACAAATTATTTAAACTTAGTTACTTTTTCAAATTATTTGCATTTTACTTTACTATATTAGAACTTTAAGAATTATTACTAACTTTTTTATATTTACTTAAATATTTATAAATTCATTTTTCTTTAATATTATTAATATAGGTTTTTAATTAATATAAAATACAAAAACTTAAAATAAAAATAGCCAAAATAGGAAATTAAGAATGTTTCGTATGCGAGCCATTTGATAGTAATGTAGTGAATAGAAGTTAGGTTAAGTGAAAGTTTTACTGTATAATGTTACCACATGTAGTAAGGTAACTACACGTGGTCTTCAAGGTCAAAAGTAGGGCTTCATGAGCGTTTTCAGCAATTAAGTGTAAAATATGGTAATTTTTGTAGTGGCAAAACAAGGTTTAATGCACCCGTGGGCTTCAATCCGTTTTGGGTCCACGTGTCTTAATGGCACGCAAATGAAATTTGTGAGAAATAGCCGGGTTAAAATAAATGAAAGAAAGTTTCACAAATTTTTACTATATTGCACTCTTTTTAATGTTTGATAATTTGAATATACTTACAACTTAGCCCTTGTTAGAAATATGCAGAAAATTTTACTAATTTTCTTTCCAGAAAATTGTCTTAAAAATTGAACACGCACTGTACTGACTGTACTTTAAATTACAAAATTGTTTAACTTCAAATATTTAATAAACTTCTTCACTGCTCGACTTCTACTAGTGGAATGATTTAGAAATTATGTTCATAGTTTAGTTCAAGGCTATGAGTTCTTTTTTTTCTAGGGTCCCGTTATATTTTAGTGTTCCTTTAAATTTAGTTGGCATTACCACATCTGAACTACCCTACCTGCGCATATACTATATGCAGTAAGTCACTAAAATTAATGCATCATACATCTGCATGCCAAAGGTAGCGTGTGGATATCAATGTTAGCGAATGATGTGATAAAGAAAAACAAGATAACTTAGCGCTAGTGGTTCAGGAGTGGCTAACCTTTTGTTGCATGCCAATAGGGAAATTTTATTTTCTTATTTTATTTCGGTATTAGTATGCACGGGCAGTCAAAATTTAGTGATTACATTATCAGTCTGGCCAGCACTAAGCCACTCCCACTTTTTCACTACTACACTCACATTTTTTTTCATTGGCAGAGTCACTGGCAAGCATATTTCGTTGCCAATGATTTGACGTAAATAAACATATGACGTTTCTGCAAATTTGTGATAGAAAACAAAAACAAAGTAGAGCAGAGCAAACAAATTTGTTAGGAAAGAAGTACCTGACATTTTGTTGGAAATGAATTGGCATAATAATTGGCAGGATGCCTACTTCACAAAGACAATTTGTCTGTTTTTTGACAGGTAATACGTATTTTCAATTGGCATGCCAGCACTGGCAGGTGTAGACGCAGTGTTAGTAACCGAATACCGTTATTAAGGGATGAAGGTGGAAAAAAAGCAAACAAATTTTGGTTATAGGGCTTTTAATAAGTATGGTGGCTAGTGTTGTTAACTACCACGGCAATACGCAAAAAACAAGATAAAATTTTCAAAAATTATTAATCAAAATTAACACAAAAGACCTATACACTTCTTTCAAAGAATATAATAAAAAAAAACTAGACGAAAAATTAAAGGTAAAATATACATTTTTATGGAAACTTTGAATGCAAGTTTTGACTCTTCGGAGGCAAAGAGTAACTTAGTATGTTGTGTATTGCCAAACAGTTATTGCACCTAAAAGCCAGTGACTTATAAAAAAAAAATAAGTGACAAAATTTTAAGCTAAACTATACAATACAGTCATACCCACGTTCAAATTAAAAAAAGAGTATTTGCTTATTGAAGTTAAATTCAGTTGTCTTTTGACTGATAAAAAAAAATATATAAAACTTTTTCAAATAGTTTTTAAGCAAAGAAATAGTAACCGTGGTGGAATAGTGGCGAAAAAAACTTGAAAAATTACAAATTTTATAGTCACCCCAGAATGTAAAACTTTACACGGGGCCAATAATTTTAGTTAACAACATGGTTGCATAGAATAGTAGAGTTTATTCAAGGTACAAATTTTTACTGTAAAGCGTGTAGTTTTTTAAATAGAATCAGAAATAAAAGCTATGCTAACCACCTAATAGGAAAGAGTTAAGATATAAGCACAAAAATTCTTAAGATGGTAATTTGAAAAAAATCAGTGCGAAATATAAAAATCAGTATATTTTCGTACTGATTTCAAGATTAAAAAATCAGTATTTAAAAAAAATATATAAATAAATATCAGGGCATGTACTGATCAAATCAGTACGTCTGGCTACCCTAGGTCTGGGCAACAAAGACAATGGATCCGAGAGCTCATACAAAAAGTCAAGAAATCAAATCATAAAAAAAAACAGATAAAGCCTTTTTTCGCATATTTTTTCGCTGAATATGAATCTAATATTATTTTTCACGCGAAATGTTAAGTGTTATCCCTAACCTCAAAAAATCTGTTTTTCGAGTCTTACCTAAGTCATCATAAAAAGACGCGAAAAGCCTATTTTTGTGTAATTTCAATTAATGAACATGAATCTGATATTATTTTCCGCGAGAAATGTTACGTGTTGTCCCTAACCTCAAAAATAAAACTTCCAAAAAAACTTATTCTTCATTTTTGTTAACTCTAATTAAGCACCCCAAAGGAAACAGAGACCTACTACGTTCACATCATTGTTTTTGGTAACGCTAAAAGTATGTTATAGCCATGTTAAGGAATGAAATATAAAGAATAAACAGAGAATGTCCCATATATTTAAACTATTATTTAAAAAAAAATAACAATATCGAACAACCACAGCAACTGTCAAAAAGCGTTGAAAGTAGCAACAGTCGGGGAGTTTCAGTAGCTTTTATAGTATTTACGATATAAATCCTGAAGCCAAATTGTGTTTTGCTACGAATGAAGGCATATAATTCTACTTAAAATAACAAAGCAAAGCCGTCACAAAGCTTGATTGTGTTTTAGGTATAAAGGCCCAAACATAATGGGCTTAAGATAATAACAAAAGTGAACGAAAAGCCAAAATAAATTCTCTCAATTCCTTAGTTGCTGTTCAGACGGGAGCAAGCATGAAAAGCCTGGGCAGGCGTGACGGAATTTTTTTAATAAAAAAGCAACAGTAGAATTGGATTTTTGTCACTTTTTCTTGTGCTCATTAAGATAGGTTCTTTTGTTTGCAAAAAAAAAAAATGCAAAAGAAATATCAATTATGTGCCTTAAATATGTACTAAAAATTAAATAAAAAATAAAAATAGCAAGAAAATTAATACTGTGTGTGCCGTAGATGCGCATTATTTGTTTGCGTTCTTGTTGCCTATTCAACTTCAAAAAAATTTAGAGGGAAAGTGGCAAAATCGAAACAATATGAACATGGAACATTCATCAATGCGCCGATTTTTATTTTATTTTTGGATTTTCGGTTCAACTCTGCTATCTCTTTCTCTCTACTTATTTCTTCTACCTTTCTCTTTCAGACATGATTCATGTCTGCACTCGTCTGAACAGCCACTTAAGTTACCCATACGACCCTTACATTGCATTTAGACCAGCCGACCGAATGAAAATTCTTTAGCTAAGAAATTGTAGCTTAAAAAATTATCATTCGCGCAGTCATTTACACAGGCAGAACATTGGCGACGAACAAATATCAAAACCCATCTTGGTCGTTCCTCCGGTATAGTTATAATGTTCCCAAACATCAGCACTCAAAGTGTATTAATAATTTCGCTAAAATATACGCAGAAAATGAACATTAGCTATCTAGTATTTCATTACAATAAAAATAGTCCACATTTCATCCATTTCATATATTACTCCATTTCCACGATTTCATAAAAATACCAACACTGCATTGGCGCAAAAAATCGAGCTCAGTCCGATCAGCCAAACGCCTGAACGTTGCTCGTGAGCAATTTGTAGCGAACCAATGTTCAACGTTAACTTAACGCTGCATCATTTATACTGGCCTAACGAATGAAGAGTCTCTTGTTCGTTTGGGCGGTCTAAATGCAGCGTTACGTAACTATGAAATGTTACATACACATAAAAATGAACTATGAGAGAGATTCGATTATGCCAGCATTTGTATTGAGCGGTGTGTTTCGTACTGTGCTTAAGCTATTAAAGTTAGCGAAACTTAACGAAATTCTCTCCTATTCTAATTATGGGTATGACATGATTTCTATGAGTTCGTATTCTTGGCTAACATATGCCTGTTATAGTTCCCACTTAACTTTTCTCTTTTTTTCTATTGCAATAATAACAGAAACAAACATAACGATATCACTTTCACGATTTTATAATTTGTTTACATTTCATTCTGTCAGTCGATGGTTCTGGCAATTTTTATATTGCATTTTCACAGTGTTTCAGCCAATGTGGTTGTCTTTATAAAAATATAAGCACTCTAAATTGGCGCAATGTTGCTTAAGCATCCATTGTGTTCTATGCAAATCAGAGAAAAATGTTCAACTGTAAGTTTTGCAAAAGAATGATGAAATATACTTCTCCGCTTCTTTTTTATTAAACACCACCAGCAAAATAGCAAAAAAAAAAAAATTAACCGCCAAAATACCATCCATTGCTATCAAGCTGATGACTTGTTATGCGTCGGAATGACTGAAAGTTAGGTTGTGGTTATATTGCGAGTATGCTCGGCGAACACCATGAAATCGTTATTGCACAGAACACAAAGAGAGAGTCTTTACTCACTCTCATACCGAACACAATATGCTCGGTGTATTGTGCACCGAGCACGCCGAGTATTCAGGGTGGCAATGAGTTGTTTTACAAAATAGTATCATTACATATAAAATAGTATTAAACATACTAGTATATTTTGACAAAAAACGACTGTGCTACAAGCTGAATGTAACCACCTTGACCGAGCACGGGAGAAAATGTTTTGTGTTCGTCGAACACCGAGCACCAATATAACCAGGCGCTAAGCGTTTCGGACTGATTTTCATTGCCATTTTTTACTTCTGTCATTTTGAATCAAAAGTAAAGTTTTTCTACCACATTTTTCCATTTTTAATCAATTTACAAAATAGTCTACAATAATCCGAGATTCTTCAAAATCGCAACAACACCATTTTTACGCCAACTGATATAGTTTCTATAATTTAATACAATTTGACCGAACTGCTGCGACCCAAAAGAGAGATAATTCTCGTACTACAAATTCAAGCTTTGAAAATGAAAATGCGGTCCGCAATACCCCAGTCTCCTTTATATTTGCTACAGAAATAGAAACAAAAACAGAATTTTGGGACTTTGGAACCAAGGGCAATAGAACCAGAATGTAGTACATTTGTTACAGAAATAAGTACTTTTGGCTTGTTTCTGTTCTTTGCAACAACTCGGCTTAAACGCTGACAAAAGACTGAACCAAGGTGAATTTATACCCATTCTTCTTCTTTAATCGTGGCCAATGCCATAGGCTGTCAAAGTCATTGACTACTCTTGATTGTTTCCTTGTTTTCTCCATTTTGCATACCGCCAGTATGGTTTTTGTTGTACGACTAATTTTCACATTTAATGGTATCTGATGTAACAACAAAGATTTGTGGGTTTTGCATGGTGAAATTGTTGTAATATTGCTACCACCTTATACAATGAACTCAACTGTTATTCCGGCAACACACTAGAGATGTGCAAATCTATTTCGAATTTAATCGAAATCGATTTTTAATCGACTTTTAGCACAAAATTTCAACTTTTTATGATCGACTTTAAATTGCCAAATTTGATCGAAATTCAACTTTCGACTTTTAGTGTAAAATTTTTTTAAAACTATCAATTTATTTCTCACATATTTTTTAAATTTTCCAAAATTGTGGATTTGTTGTACGTGCATGTGCAGCTTTATGTACTAGTAATTTTTGACATTTTATTTTGAAATAGTTCTAAAATAGTCTCCCTCTTTAGCTTACTGTGTATTATTATACTTCACACATCCATAGGCTATCCCATGGCAGAAGAACTAGGATGGTAGATGCATTTTGACAAATAAGGGGAACTGTGAACATTGGGAAATCAATTGTTTTGATACTTTTCTTCTTTTTACAACAGCGTTGTATTTTCATTGTAAATAAAATTTATAATTTAGTACTAAGTAATAAAAGTAGTATTAATATTCTACTATTAACTCTCTGTACCTCTTAAATTTTCCTCTTGTCAAAAATTCAAAATGGCTACTGTTTGAAATGTGCGTTTACCTCTAAATACTTCTGCCATGGGCTATCCCATTCACTCGCACAAAATTCACATAAGAAGACGAATAATAAATATCAAACAATACCGCCGGAATAAGTAAATAGATGATGAACGGAACAATGGAAATGGCGGGGGGCGAGGGGGCCCGGGGGGGTCGGCTGGTTGCACTGAGGTCGTATAAACTGTTTGCTATTTAAAACAAACCATTTACTTTAAGTTACTTATTTTATATTCCATTCAATAAAAATAATAGGTTGAACATGTGTTCTACAAAGCTGCCTATAAATCTGGAAAATAAACTTTACAAGAACCCTATGTTGAACAGCACTTTCATTTCTAAGAATCTGATTTTGACTCGCACGCAATGGCTCATATATTGTAAATAAATACACATACATAAATAATTCATTTTAAAATTCCCTTGATTCGTTGTTTTATATTCCGCGCAACGCGAATTCGAAAAAAATCGATTAATTGATTTTCATGAACTTTAAAAGTTAATTAATCGACTTTAAATTTCTGATCAATTCAAAAGTGGAAAATCGATTTTTCTTCCCAGTTGCACATCCCTACCACACACCTATATTGTACAACAAGTCGTATCGTTGCATTTTAGCGGCGACGTGGTAACATTAGATCTTGTGTTTATGATCTTTTTGTTCTACTGTGTAAGAAAATGAGTGATAACGAAAAATGGCGTCACTCATCGAGGAGTATAGAAATATGAATGAATAGTGGGGCGCGAAAAGTGGGGTATACAACAATAGTTCATCTATCCATTTTATAAACAGCAGGAGCAAACAGAATTTGGCTGACTACATGATTGACAAATCGCATCGTGTGTTGAGAAAGACCAACTTGTTGTACAGAGCGGTTGTGCTACAATTTGCTCCGTTTGTTGGCTTTTCAAATCAAAATCGAAAAATGGTCATAAAAAATATTTCAAAAACGACCATCTGGCATCACTGTTACGACACCAGCCATGTGAAGAAGGGATTTTTTTTCGTATTGTTGGCAGCAACTCTCATTTCGCCAACCACGAATTTTCAAACTCACGAGTAAAAAAGCTAGTTGCTGTAAGCAAATAAATTCTTTAATAAACTTGAACAATAAGTCATAACTTTGTAATTAACAAAATATCTTTCGAAATAAGTGTTAATTACATAAAAATTGGAAAGTGCTGCCCCTGTCTGCCCTCAAAAATATATATCTATTGCATATATGTGCTCAGGTAAATGGAAAAAAATCGACTACGTCGAGACTCCGACATATTGCTACGAATATTAAAAAAAAAGAATGAAGAAATTTCACATTAAGTGAACCACGGTGGCATAAAAATTGCAAACGCGTTAAAAATGATGAGGAATAAACCTTGAAATTGATAGACACCAATTGGTTTATTTACTAAATCTGATGAAAGTGCAAGCATCTCGCAAAATATCTAAATTATTACTCTATTGGTGGATATGACAATATTAAAATTTATGAAATGAAGGGTTGAAATACGCAAAAATTATTGTTAATATGAAAGATATGAAAATTTTAATCACCATTAGTAGTGCCAATGCACTTAATACCGTTGGCTAACATTTTCCCTTCGGAATTTTGTTTTTGTAATGTTAAGTTGCGTTTTGATATGCCCCAAAACTATTTGTTTGCAAAAGTCTAAATAATCAAACGAGAGTTGGAAACAACCAATTAATTCTAAAATTGAATAATATCTTTAAAAGCGAAGTAGATGGAACAAATTTTAAACGAAATGAAAGAAAAATAAAAAGTGTTCTTTTACATCTTATTTTTATCTCCACATGTTTTATTTTCCACATGTTTTGTAAAAAGTCAATTTTTTTTTTTTTTTTTATAAAGCGTATATGTAGAAGAGTTATTCATTTTTCATTATAAATTTAGATTATAAAAATTCACGTAAAGTGGCGTAGACTATATTTACTAGTTCTCATAATAAATGCAAGACAAAAATGTCTAAATGATATTACAGGAAACATGTGTAGGCATCTTGTTTTCCAAATGTATTTACAAAATACCAAAAAAAAAAAAAATTCAACCTTTACTGTTGCTTATTCTATAGTTTTATTATTAGGTTTGTTATAGATCGTTCCTGTTTTGTTGATTGGCCTTTGTCGCAATCGTAGTTTTGTTTCTATATAATCTGTATTATGACGACTAATTGTTAGTCTTTCTCTATTTTATGTTGTTTGATGTGTGAACGCGGGTATATTTTTATTACGTTTCATTGTGTATTTCTATATTGTTTGTTTTGTTTTATGGATGAAAGTAAATAAATATTGACACGTTTACTTGCATTATTCTAGATGCTAAATGAGATTTCAGGCGTTACTATTTTGATTATGTGTAAAATTAGTTTTCCTTGTGAGAGCTTAGTTTCATTTCCTGAGAGAAGTGTTTGAAATTTAATGAAGATGAATATTTTTGTTTTTACATTTTTTTTTTTTTTTTTTGTATTTGCATACTATGTAAAATATTTCGTCAGAATGATAACACATTTGCCTAGTATTAGTACATACCTAATGACGGTTTATTAATTTTTCTATAAAAACCCGAGAATACCATCAGTTCAAAAATTTAATCTTAGTGACTTAAATAAGTACTTAACTTTAGCTGAAGAATGCTAGATTTTGCTGTATAGCGCACATAATTTTATACATAATCACATTATTCTATGGTTTTCAACCTGGAACTTTCTTTACTTGTGTAAGCCTAGTTTGTTTTAGCTTTCTTTATTTGCACTAAAATTGAATAGTGTACTAGAACTTGTTATCCAATTTCGAAAACTTTTAATCTTCATCCGGTCGAAATTTTTTCGAACGAATCCGGTGCTAAAGTGTCAAATTGACACTGCACCCAAAAAGTTTTCAATGAAAAAACATTGTCATTTTGTTTTTTTTTTTTTTGTGAGGGAAAGTGAAATTTGTTGAAATCCATAACTTTTATTGCAAACAAACAATCAAATTAAAGAGTAAAGTAACAAAAAATTAAAAGGTAAATTAACAAAAAATTAAAAAGTAAATGAACAAAAATTAACTAAAGTACTCAATGCATGCAATTTATTCATCAAGTTTTGCTACGCATTTTTCACATAAATTAAGGCGATGATTTGTACAAACAAGCTTAACAAATTTGTTACGCGAGATCTAGTCACTAAATTTTGACTGTACTATAGTTTTCACTACCACTAAATCTGTAGTGGTAGTGGAAATAAAAATTAATTACCACTAAACCTTTAGTGGTAGCGGAAATAAAAATTAACTACCACTAAATCCTTAGTGGTAGTGGAAATAAAAATTAACTTCCACAAAACCTTTAGTGGTACTGGAAATAAAATCCCACAGTCACTAAACCTTTAGTGTTAGTAGAAATAAAAACCAACTACCACTAAACATTTAGTGGTAGTGCAAATAAGAAATAACTACCACTAAACCTTTAGCGATAGTTGAAATAAGATCCACTAAACCTTTAGTGGTAATGGAAACAAAATCCCACTGTCACTAAACTGGAAATACCCTACTAACCATTTGGTGGTAAGTGTAGAGAGTTTAATTGAAGGTCAAATTGAAATGCATTGTAAAGGAATGTATAAATGTTTGAATGAATGAATATATTAACCTTTTTCTTACTCTAAATACTTTGTAGAAAGTTCAATTTCGATGAAAAAAATATTTGTTTTTCATTTTCCATGAATTGTTTTACCATATTACTTATTATTATTTTTCTATTGTATTCAAAGTTATGTATTAATCAAGTGGTTTAGTACAAACACATGGAACAAATAGAAAGTGGAGTTGATCACATTGGTCTATGAACGACTTCTATATTGGATAAAAACAACAGTTAGCAGTACATATCGTCATCTAAAATCCAAAAAGCCATAACAAAACAAATTTTCAAAATTACGCGTTCCTGCAAAATTTCAAACTTCCTAGCCAAAAAATAACGGTTTTACTACGGAACTCCAAAAGGCCGTAACTACAAGTACAGGAATTAATTAAGCAAATAGTGAGCTCTCTCTCCTTATAACTAAACGTTTAGTGGTAGCTGTAACTACACAAATTTTCAAAATCGACTTTTTGATTAATTATGATGCATTTGCTCAAATTACACTTTCTTCCAAAATTTTAAACCTCTGTGCCCTAAAGTAACTACTTTTTTTTATTATTTTTTTACTATTGCTGTTGCTTACATTAAAGCCACATTCGTAGCAACAGTTCAGTATTCGTTTCTGTTACTGCACTGCAGCTGTTGTTTCTGCTAAGCACAATCCTGCAGTCACAGCAATAGCAAAACAGTTACTGAGAGTTTTAGCTGTTGACTGAGAATAAGCAATAGCAGAAAAATGTGTATCTGCTACGCTATAGTTGGTTCGAGTGTGACTAAAAATAAGCAATAGCCGAAATATGTGTATCTGTTGCGCTACAGTCGTTTTGGCTGTTTCGTATACATTTTGCACTGGAAGCTAACCAACATAAATTATTTAAAAAGTAAACTCGTCATTTAGCGTTTGTTTAAGTTAAAGTAATTTTGGTATTACCAATACAAAAAATAAATAAATATATTTTCAGTTTGCTTATATAAAAAAAATTCAAATGTAACAAAACAATAAATAAATAAATAGAATAAAATAAAACATGGTCCATTAATCCACAATAGGATTTTAATCGTCCTTATCTCCTTCAAACAAGGGCAAGGTGTCAATTGCTTTCTCCAAGAAAGAAGAATTTAGTTTCACTAGTAAAATATTTTCTAGCGTCTCATGATTAAGGTACGTTCTATTGTTGTTTTATGATATAAAAAATAAGCACAATTACAAAATTTTTCTAAAGAATTTTGTTAGTTCTTGAAAAACAACATAGCCATAAACAACCTTTTCAGTCAACCTTTTGTAAAGTGTATTTACCTGGGTTGGCGATATTGCAAAGCATATATTACTGAGCGTATATAACTCCGGATCACTTAATTGTCTGCCTTTCCAATAGTTTAATACATCTGTGTACATTCTTAAAAATGGAACTTGAAGTGTATCAGTTTTTGCATATGCATCAACACTTTCATCAGTTGAATTGAAGTTGTTTGCAAAACTGATGATGCGCAATTAGATGAAGAATCTTCAGTAACTTTTTTTGCGTCTAGAACCTTTATTCTATCCCATAATCTCTTTAGATATATTACTGCTTCAGATTTTTTCAAGGGTGATAACGTGGGGTTGAATCTCGGATCCATAAATAAACAGGCAATTAAACGGTCGTTAAATAATAATTTAGTGGTTCTGGTATCCATGCTCCGCAGAAGGCTTTGACCGACTTTAAACGTGAACGAGTTTTTATTTTCAGCACTACTTGTAATATTTTCTGTGCATATTTTACATTTCAGCCACTGTGCTTAAAAATTTTCATAATGTAATTGTTCTTGGAATTTTGGAAATGTTTTCTGCAGTGGTCCAAAAACGGTACAGCAACTTTTAATAAAGTCTCACAAAGAATTGTTAGTATCAAAATTTTCCTCATTAGACTTATTTTTAACAGATTCTATTTCATTCAAAACTTCCTTTGCATCTCGTAATTTGTCAAGCATGTTGTATGTGGAACCCCAACTAGTTAGACAATCAAGTTGAGGAATTTTCAAATTCTTTAACTAAAAAACTTCTCGATAACCATTCGAATAAATTTTATTAAGTTTGGACAGTGTAATAAAAGAGTTTTTATATCCGTATTTTTATTAATATCAAGAGCACAAAGCTGTGTGAGCTGCACAACGACATATTTCTATGTCTCCCAAATGAACTTCCACAGTATTTTCAAATAAAGAAATGTTTTCTAAATATGTTTCAATTGTATCATCTTCTTCTGATCCTTCACTTCCCTCTTCAAAAATGTTGCAGTGCGATAATATTTGCGTGCTTTTGATCATGTTTGTTCCATTGTCTGATGTGATTGAGACAATTTGGCTCAAATTTATACCATATTTGCTCAATGTATTTAAAATTTCAGTTGTTAAGTTTCGCGATGAATTTGCACCGATTCCCTTTAGCTCCACCATTCCAAGTATTCGAGATTGTATTTGATTATTACTTATAAATTGAGCACTAATTCCAAATATGTTTCTGTGTAATCGCGTTGCGCTATCGACTTTTAAAGATAGTAAACGTTGCATTACTTCATTTTTAATTTCATTTTTTATATTTTTTGCAACCGATTTCAACACATTTTTGCAGTTAGAGCTGTTAAGGCAAAAATTCTTTTCAAATTTACCACCAAGACCACGGCAACGAACCGTCATAAATTCCCTCATTTTTCATAAAAAATTATACGACATTATGACTATACGACAGTATATGTCAGCTTGTTAATCGGCCAAATATTTCTCAGGCAGGAAGAGAGGAAAAAGAGGTAAGAACTCTTTACTAATCTTCAGGGAATGAGGCAATCCAAAGCGCTTTTAGGTAACTAGTAAGAATAGACACATTCTGCATTGGTCTCAACAAAAACAGTTTGCGCATATTAGCTAGTATTCTGGCTGGGCATTGCGGGCTCAGAGAACACCTTTATAAAATAGCAGTTGAGGAAAGCTCAATATGTAGGTTTTGTAATGAGGAAGATGAATGATCAAAACATATTTTAGCTCAATGTAGAGCCATGTTCCATAAAAGAATAATATGTCTGGGTATGTACCTAGTCCCCAGTACAGAACTAGCATCTATAGATCCAGGCGCAATACACAAATTCGCGAGGGGGACTGGGCTGGATGAGGTACTCTAGGTAGATTAGTCTAGATATACAAGAGAGAGTTACATTAGATCTTACAGGTCGCGGTACAACGACAAAAACCTATCTAACAATAAAATACAACTGTCAAATTAAAGGCAACTATTTATCTTTTTGAAATGTTGCAAATACATAGTAGCAGCAAAATTGTGTCTTCTATGTTGATCATGCCCTAATTCGTCAAGACATTCGCCACTTGACCGATACACACCAGCCAAACACAAAGTAGCAAAATAGGCTCTCATTGGAATCCAATTTTCCTGATAACGACGAACACCTGAATTCGTCATATCCAATATAATTTTTTCAATTGGTTGGTTAAATAACAAAAAAGCAGATGACAGATCTGTACATTGACCAGCAGCAAAAGTTGTTGGTCCAATAGCAAGAGAAAGTAACATCAACAATGCATGAACATCACAAAATAAAAATAAAGTTAATTTTTACGCTGTCGTGAAACAAGTTGGCATAAATAAGTTGGACTTCCACGTGGACATTGCAAAAAAAATTTTTCAAATCGATTTTTAAAAAAAAAATGTGACGTATAGTGAAAAAACTGAAAATACCATCGTATTCAGTGTATCTGAATTATGTAGAAAAGTATATGCAAGCTCTTGCATTTTTTTTTTTGCTGTTGCACTGTGGATTTTACAGTGTGGAATTATTTCTTTTCTTTGATCGGTCTATTACTTTTAGAGATATCGTATTTGAAAGTTGAAGTATCCATAACTGCTGTGCCAGCGTTTGCCAAGTTCTACATCTGTAACTTTCGGCTGCGAATCTCAAAAAATCCGATTACACATTCTATAGAAGTGAATTCAGCATAAAATAGTTTTTGAGTTTTTTCGACCAATCACACCAGACGACCCTCATAAAAACAAAAAGAAGTAGATGTCGCGTTCTTTAACAATTAGTGCTTCTGAGCTTGGGGTACTTCTGCTGACTCGAATTTTACTAGCTTTTGAAAGTTGTTTGTTTAAAAAAATAACTGATTTCAGTTTACAAGGTTTTAAATCTGTTGGCTACTTCAAACCTAAAAATGGGAATGAAATTTTATATTTCAAATTCGTTTATTTGTGTAAATAATTCTAAGGTTTTCACTGCCAAAATTTATTATAAAGTGATGTGCTTATAATTTTTGGTTTCGGCATAAAACTTGTGCCAAAATTTCGGCCATTTCTTTTCGAACCCGAATATGCATTTTTAGGCCGAAGAATCGAAGTCTGGCCGCACCCTATGAATGTGACTCACCTATTGGGCCTAGACATAACACACAACTGACAATAATGACAAGGATGAAGTTGTTACAACAACAATAACATACTTTGCAGCTAGTAGTGCATTACTATGCTTTGGAAGTCACCTTAAATTTTGAAGTTCGTCTGCTTATAAGGCAGTCGGAGGAACTCAAAGAAATATAACACCCATCGATAAAAAGATAACGTTATGCTAAATTTTATGCCCATCAAACTACGTTTGTCCTGATGGGCAATATATATTTATGACCAATATTTATATAACACAGGGGTTACGTTCCTGAAAAGTGCCGTGTTAAGAGAAATCGTGTTAAACGATACAAGAAACTAGTGCAGAAAGGAAGGTTACGTTCCCAAATTTTAAAAGACACCCAAAAATAATTTATTTTTTGTGATTTTTCAGACACTTTTAATTGAAATTATAGTTATACATTAAGTTGACCCTTATATTTAAACTTTCTAAGAATTTAGCTCACAAACGCCTATCTAGTTTCAATCAATAAAAAAACAATCTGTGAAAAATTTGAGCTCAATCGGACAACTGTGAGGCGGCACTCATCGACCATGAAGTTGAGCATTGTCGCCCGGAATTCTTAAAGAACACCTTTCCACGAAAAAAAGGCACCGAGATGGTTAGTCAGAATTGTTAGTGTTAACAATGATTTATGCATTCAAGATATATTTTTTTTAAGACCAGTAAGTTATCTCATAAGAACTCTTAAAATGAATTTGTATTTTTTTTTTTTGCTCGAGTGTACGTTCGAGCCTGGTTTCTATCACATATCACCAGATGGAATTAAAGCACCTTATCATTACTTTTTGTTCATGCGTCAATTGATAAATTATCTGGATATTGATTAAGAAATCAGAAAGATGCTGCGGACAAATTTGCCACCCACCTCGAGTACTAAGCTCCCCAAACTGGGCCCTATCATTATTTGATAAAAATGTTCAATCAGCGGTTAAGACAAATAAAGCTTAAATTATATTGGAAGTAGGCTAAAAAAATAATAATTTTTCTTTGTTTATAAACATCGAGTTTTCGTCTTTTGTAACTCATGGTACAACAATTTTCTTTGCGAAATTTTTTATCACCATCGATTTCTTCAACAAAGAACTTTCAGCATGGAAAGATGATCCAGGTTACAAAAATGGAATTGAAAAATTTGAGAAGAAAGTTGTCGATGACGTTGCAGAAAAAAATGTGAAACTCATTCAGGAATACAATAACATTTTCTAAAAAAATGAATCTGAGAAACAATTTGTTTTACAAATCGTTGCCGAAGTCGGGAAAAAATACCCAACTGCTACTAAATTCTCTCTCATAGTGCGAATACACGAAAGCGAATTTTGTTGAAATTTTGAATTCCAAATTTAGGTGGGCACACGACAAAAAATAAATTTCATTGAGAATCGCATTTCGTTTTTGACTGATTATAAGTTTGGAGAAGAAACAAAATATTTATGTCCAATAATTATACGTGTTATCTCTGCGGCTTTGTAGTTGTTTTCCCATACAATTATCGCTGCTAGTTATACATAACTAAAAGCAAGTGACGGATAAAACGCAGCTATTGTTTCAAACGACTTTATCTTCAAAGATCATTCTTAAAACGATATATAGTTCCAAAAATTATTTAAAAATTCGCATAAGTTTATTATTTATTGTAAAAAATATGTGATAAAATATTTACCATGCTAACTACATTTATGTTGTTTTTCATTTTTACCACAGAAATATTGCAATCGCAGTTGTTATGAAAACAAAATGTCAAAAAGATATATCTTATATTTTCCGTTTTTACAACCATGTGTTTCAGGGTTGCTGAGTTACTTTCGATTTCAAGTGAATTTCGATGAAATTCTTGTGAAATTCACAATTGACTCTATAGATATTATTTCTGTAAATAAAAATACGTTTCTCCTATAGAATTTATGTGCGATTATAATTTTCATTTTGTTTCAGGAATTGTGCGAACTATTTTTAAAAAAATTTAATTAAGAATGTTTTCACACAATTTCCTGCATGTGTCCAAATAAATTTCTCTAAGAAAAAAAAAAAGAAAATGGTTAAGATAGGGAAGACTATACCATTTTTAAACGGAGTTAATAGTTGCGTAGACAACGTCTCAACTTCCAGGCGGCAAAAACTGGCAACGCGTCTAGTTCAGCATTCTTTTACATACGCTAGTACACTCTCCAATCCATAATATATACGACCAAGGTTGCCAGAAGATTTCAAGTAAAATTCGTCATTTCAGTAAAAAATAATCGTCATTTTCATTAAAAAATCGTCACATCAACTTATATTTTTATTTATACATATATATTCAAATAATGCGTTAAAGTATAACATACAATATATATACATATTTACATACAAAAAAAAAAAATACAATTCATTCATTTGGTAGAAATTTTTATGGCACAGTAAAAATATATAATATATTAGTACTAAAATTTTTACGTATAATATTGGGAAGGTTTATAATTTTTTAAAATATCATTTTCAATAGTTAAATTATAGCATGAACAATTATTTAACAACAAATAGTCTTGTGTTAATAAAATACCTTCTAATGTGGTATAATCCAAACGATTTCTGTATTTCGTTTTATTTAAATTGACTTTAGAAAAAATGCGTTCAACATTTGCAGAGGAATTGGGAAGGCACATTAAATTTGAGACAAATTTTGACAATAAAGGGAAAGCTTGTGACGAATCACCTCGTTTGATTTTAGCGATTGCTTCCCAAAATTTCTCTGCAGTTACTTCCTCAATATTATCAAAATATTCTTCAAATTTAATGTGCCTGAGTTCTCTATACTCATTATCTAAAATTTGCTTGTCTTTTTCTGCAATTAAGTTTGGAAAATTTGAAATTAAATTTTGTAATGAACACATTTCTTTTTTCACAATATTCCTTGGCTCCATGAAGGATAAATCTTTTAAAACAGAATTTTTGAAATCAAATCTTTTTTGTATTTGTTTGCATAATTCAACATAAAAAGACGTACAATTGATAATAAATTCGCGTACGACAACTTCTGATAATTTACATTTCGCCAATCTTTCTTGAAGGTAAATTCCTAGGTAAATACTCTTATTTTCTAAAAACTTTGATGTGTCTTCAAAAACAAGTTCATAAATGTGCTCAATATGCAAATATTGTGGCTTTATAAAATTATCCAAAATTGTCATATAAAGTCTGCATTTCCGTGTACATTTTTTGAAGTTTAAGCAAAGTCGTATTAACAGGCAAAGCGATTTTTGGTTGCTAATATCAGTTGATTCGTCAATACATAAGGAAAACTTATGCTCTCGTAGCAGACTGCATATGCACTCAAATTGTGTGCGCCCTAAGACATTTTTTACCAAACATGTTGTCTTTGTTCTTCCGCAAGAAATTTTGGATGCAATGTTAGAATCAACCAATGCAGTTTTTATAAATAAAGACAAATGGTCCACGCACGAAAAGGGTAAGTTATGTTCAGCTATAAAAGCACTTATCAGCCATTGATGGAAATCGTCTAACCACGAAGCACATATCTTTCGCTTTTTTTGTTTTTGAACCTGCAAAATAATTTTTTGATAATAATGTATAAAAAATCTAATGCTTTATACTATTTTTACATTAGCATTATATTTTTCCGGATTACCGCTGCATTCTCTCGAAGTACAAATTCCATCTATAAATCAAATGCATCATGCGAGTTAAAAACTTATCCATTTTTTTCTATTTTACTTCATAATTTTTAACTTTTGGCGAACAAGACACTGCCAGCAATTCAATGCAAACGAATTCTATTAACTAGTGATATAGCTAGTATCGAATAACCATACCTTCGCATTCGATCCTTCCTTTTTGCTTTGGTATCCAATAGTTATTTGTGAAAAGTTTTCTAAATATAAAATGAAAATGCAATCATGCTTATGCTCGCTGCCATTCAACATGAATAAAAAATCTAAATGCTACACCACTACTACCAAGTTTCAACATCTATTCTACTGCAAATGCTGAATGTGAAACACAGGTTGCACAAGACGATTTACAAAATATTTGAGCATAGTTGCATTTTTATTCAACTAATTATGGAGAGTATTAATTGAAGGGAATATAAAATCGTCCTTTTTGAAAAAAAATCGTCAATCGTCATTGGAGCTCAAATATCGTCAAAATGACGATAAAATCGTCATTCTGGCAACGCTGTATACGACGAAGAGTAACGCAAATTCTTGGTACTTCTAGAAGGGTATTTTTCGTGTAAATTTTAGGATGTATAAATGAAGCCAAGTGGACACTTTTCCGCAAAGCACACTCAACAAATTTCACCGATTTTTCTGTATGCGGTCTAATGCATATATGTATGCATACATATATGTATGTATATAAATAAAACACACAACGAGCATTCTATTTGCTATAACTTCAAAATTCCTTGTAATTTTTGAGCTCTACGCATACATTGCACTACAATGAAACAACATAAAAGAAACAAACAATCATCACTGCTGTCAGAATCGTCATCTCATCAGAAATATTTTTAATATTGGGATTGACTAAAAATGTGGCCTCTTCAGGCAGATCTTGTTGTGTGTTTTTTCCTCGAAATGACAGGATCAGATAGATAGATTAGAAAGGGTGTGACATACTTCGACCTTAAGAGATCTATTGTAGCCTCGATAGTAACCTGGAGCAGAGCTCAAAAGTAATTGATTAAATATATCTTGGCCTGGTTTTTCTCGCCAGCATTTCCGTGATGGTGTTCTCGGTACATTTTATCTTAACTAACTTATCAAAAGTTCCTAAATGAAATTCGAAATTGTAAAATTTTAAAATAGCTATTTATTTAACCCACTAATGCGCAAATTTTACCGCGTTTTTACATAAATTTTTAACTCTGTGTTAATATAGCTGCTATTGTATTGTATTAGTGAGGTTTATATATATTTGTACCGCGACCTATAATATCTATTGTACGTCCCTCTTCTCTATCTAGTCTGATATGCCTAGAGGGCTTCATCCAGGCCAGTCTCCCTCAAGAATTTGAGTATTGCGCCCGGATCTATAGATGCTAGTTCTGTACTGGGCACTTCGTACATATCGAGATATTTCATTCTTTTGTGGGTCAGTGCTCAGTGCTAAGATATAGCTGCTAAATAAAAAAGTTTAGAAACTTAGAAAACCACAATACTAAAAAAATTGGCTTCTTTTGCGAAGAGCATTTTTATGGCTTTTGAAAACTAGTTATTTAATAAACGAGTTATTACGTAATAAATATAAACCGCCCTTAGACGTAGCTGCACATTATAGGGTTAAGTGAATTATAAGGTAATTTGGTCGATTGCTTCTCTTAAACTAATAATATTGTCAATATTTTTCTTATTTTGCCGTATAAAAAACTCACATTTTCCGACAAAGACTTTTGACGACCTCGATAATCTAGTGGGTAGTGCTCTAAATTTTCATCCGGGAGGTTTGGGTTCGATTCCCGTCTTCGTCTGGTGGTTAATTCTCTTGACCTTATATTCACTGTCAATATGAAGTCTATGAAAATTACAAAAAATGTACAAGTACACACAGCTGTTCGGAATCGGCGTTAAACTGTAGGTTCAATTATATGGTATTACTATGGGCCGTTCAGCCCAAGTATGTCTCTGAACAGCCACTATAACCTAACCTTCCAACAAGGTCGCATGAGATTCTTTAAAAAACAAAAAATGCTGGTTTAGAAACCGTATAAAAAACAGGAACATCCTATCGCTTGTTTTTCTTTTTCGTTGAAAAAAGCAATTACTTTTTGCTCTTAGAATATCTTTTACGAAGACTTCTTAGATTGTTTTTTGCAAAGATTTATCACTCAGTGCTAAATACTGAATCAAAAGTAAAAACGCAGAAAAATCTTTCACTTCTGGTATTTTCCACAACGAACTTCAATTCTCGAAATATTTTATGTATCAAAAATTCAATACAACGGTTTTTCATTTTGGATTTTTTGCCAAGTTTTGAACGAAGAAAATTTGGTAATAAAACCTTTTATTCTGGGGCAATTTTTGTAAAAAAAAAACTTCTCAATTGACAGCAATTTGCGATCTATGAGATTAATTGTGCTCCTTCATGGACTTACAGCACTTTAACAAGTCCAACCTTCAACAGGAATATTGATATTGATCTTCTGTGGAGTACAGATTGACGTGTGGTATTTGTAAGAATATATCTTATCTTTTCTGTAAAACCTACATGAATCATTAGAATGAAAACAAAACTGGGATGTGATAAAAGTGATAATTCAACCCACAGGCCCTGATAAAATTCTTGTAATGATTCTTAGATTTTTCTTCACCATGTTCATACGATATATAAAGCGCCTTAGTTGTCATGTTTCTATAAGTAATTTTAAGTCCTCTAACCCTGGTAGGCTTTCGCAGTTTTTTATATACGATGAAACAGACACAGTCTGGACTGCTCTTTCTGACGCGGCACGTGAAAAGTTTTCAAACAAAGTTAGGGATTATATAATCATCTGGTTAATTCATTTAAAAATTTTAAAATAGCGTCAAATATGTCATGAAGGTTGTTGAGGTCATTGCACAAACAAGGAAAAGGGTGATTTTTGGCATAATTATTGGGAGTATGAATGTATAAGCTCGTATTTTTTTTTCGTAATTTGGACATTTATTGTGAAAAAGTGATTATAAATTTATTCTTTAAAGTATTGTCCATCGTTAGCCACAACCTTTTCCCATCTTTCTGGTAGCATACGGATTCCGCGTCGAAACAACTTCTCATCTTTTGAAGCTATCCACGAATCGACCCATTTTTTGAGTTCTTCGAAAGAACGGAAGTGCTGTTCAGCCAGGCCATGTGTCATCGATCGGAACAAGTGGTAATCTGAAGGAGCAATGTCTGGAGAATACGGCGGGAGTGGTAGCACTTCCCATTTCAGCGTTTCCAAGTATGTTTTTACTTGCCTTGCAACATGCGGCCGAGCATTGTCGTGCTGAAGAATAACTTCGTCGTGTCTATTCTCATATTCTGGCCTCTTATCCTTTAATGCTCGGCTCAAACGCATCAATTGTAGTCGGTAGCGGTCGCCAGTGATCGTTTCATTCGGTTTCAACAGCTCATAATACACGGGACCTTTCATATCTCACCAAATACACAGCATGAGCTTAGATCCATGTATGTTCGTCTTTGCCGTTGATGCAAGTCCGGGCGGTCCCCATGATTTTTTACGCTTTGGGTTATCGTAACGTATCCATTTTCCATCGCCAGTCACAATACGATGCAGAAAACCCTTTCTTTTCTGTCATTCAATCAGCAGATCACATGTGAAAAATCTTCGTTCGACGTCTCTCGGCTTCAATTCGTACGGCACCCAATTTCCTTGCTTTTGAATCATTCCCAATGCTTTTAATCGTGTAGAAATGGTTGATTGATCAACTCCTAAAGATTCTGCAAGTTCTTGTTGCGTTTGACATGAATCTTCTTTGAGTAATGCCTTTAATTCTTCATCTTCGAACTTTTTCGGGCCGCCTGAACGTTCCCTGTCTTCAACATCAAAATCACCATTTTTGAAACGGGCATACCACACCTGAGAGATTCTAACATCTATAGCACAGTCAGGATAAGCTTCAGTGAGTAAACGATGTGCTTCAGTTGCGTTTTTCTTTAAATGGAAGAAGCAAATTAAAACTTCCCGCAAATGTTGTTTTGTTGGCACGAAATTCGACATTTTCAGCTATAGTAAAACACTTTTGTAAAATTATGAAAATTATTTGACAGATCAATTGTTATAGTATTTTTGGCGCTCTTCGAGATAGAATAGCTGTCAATGTAAAAAAAAAAATGGCGCGTATGATAGATATGAAGTTAGTCACAATTACGAGTTTATACATTCATACTCCCAATAGTTCGGCAGGTAATTAGTTTGATCTTAACTGAATACCTAGTGTAACGGTTCGGGATGCTCAGTTTGACTTCATTTAATAAAAATTCTAAAGTAGCAGTTAGCCAAAAACAAAAAAATAGAGTTGGCAAGTGCATTTAACCTGCGTTACCCTTTACGAATTCGTGGTAGTCTCGCGCCCTCTCCGCTCTTCCAAAATTATCACAAAAATAGATAGTTACAATGCAAATTTCAACTTTTCTTGTGCGAATCAAATGGCTTCTAGTGATTCAAAACGAATTTTCTATGCTGAACACGATTCTGTGGTCAAACACTTCATGTTTTCGAGAAAAAAAGGGTTGCAATTCCTAAAAATAGCGTTTTTGGTCATTTTTCACTTCTCATTATGCCTGGCCGTAAGTAAGATAAAATTCGTTCTGTGAAAATTTTTTTCTGCATCTCTAGACATATGCACACCCCTGCTCTAAGGGCTTATTTGAAAGGGCATGATTCAGGCTTTAATTTCTGGTATTAGCACGTCAGGGTTCAGCTCCACAACCCTTTTTTTTCTCGAAAACGTGATGTGATGGAAAGTTTTTGACAACAGAATCGTGTTCAGCATGAAAAATTCATTTGGAAACACTAGGAATCATCTTATTCGGAAATCCCATGCAGGGCAGTGTTACCTGTTACCTTCTGTAGAGTTTTTAGTATGAAGAACTTTAGGCATATTGGTCTGAAGGATTTCGGGTAAAGATGATCTTGTTTCACCGTCTGTGGAATAAAGACCACCTCTGCCCTCCTCCATATCACTGGTATAGGTTAAGTTGGAGTGGCTGTCTAGAAACACAGTTAAACCTACCGTTAACGCCGATTCCGAACGACGATGTGGCAATTTTTTTATCGGCTTGGTAGTTTTTCCGTTACTAACCAAGGTGTGTACACTTTCTTATAATCATTAGTATATATTCCAGTCAAACCTAACCGCCTACTCTAATATCGGGTTGAGCATATTTCTTTTGTGAAATTCCACTTATCTCTAATGATTTTGGCCCTTATTATGAGCTGCTTTCGACGTTCGATCTTCCCTGGTTATCGAAGATCGAATGTAAAATTCGTATTATGAGCAGTGCAACCCTGTCGAAATTTTCGTTGCGTATCGAATTTTCTGTCGGACGCAATTTTGCTTTCTATACGGTGTAAAAGTAATAATTGTTAAAAATTTAAGTATTTTGCAATTTTTTTTTTTTATCTTTTTAAGGACTAAAAACTAATTTTAAACAGTTTTTGCAAATTTTTTGCCGGTTTAAAGTGGTGAGCAACACATTGCAGTTATAAAAACTTGTATCATTGTTGGAAAGCAAATCCTCTGATTGCAAAGGGTGTTTCTTCAAAAGTTCTGTGCGACGAAGAAATAACTAAATGGTTTAGGACCAACCAATAATTCCCGGCAAATACAATTTTTCAGGACATCTAAAGCTTCTGATAACACCACAGACACCGAGGGTTGAGCAAGTCCAAGAGTATTCTCATTCCCAATGCTTAGTTGGAGTGATCTCTGAGCACAAAATCGCAGAACTGTTGCCAATTTTAATATGTTTGGAATTGATCTTGGTCATATGCATTGCTTCAGCAGTTCATTTGTAGTGGTCATCAAGCCCACAAACGCCTATTTGGAATCGATCTTGCTCATGTGCATTGCTTGAGTAGTCCATCTATAGTAGTCATCAAGTCTACAAACGCCTCCTTGGTCAGTCTTAAGTTCTGTAGAAATTCGTGTAATTTCGTAAATGCCAAAGCTTTTTCGAAAGGCTGCACTTAATCGTTTTCAAGCTCTCATCCTCTTCCGATGAATCGTTGAACCATTATTTCTATTTTGTCCTTATTTTTTCTACTTCGTTTTTAAACAAATCGTATTTATGTTTCAAAATGACGCTGATAGAAATATACTATCGTGAACAAGCCAAAATGAGGGAAATTCACAATAACGCTATTCTCTGTCGAAAGCACGTCATAATACCAAACTCAAATTACGGGTGTGAAGTTAACAACCCTGATTCAACAACCAAAACGGGCGGGAATGAAACAATGGAATGAAATCAAGGAAATCTATTGTGAACGAAAAGTTGTTAAAAACTAAAAAGTTGATGAAATGTGAGGTTATGTTGAAATAATGTATGCATGTTGGACCATTTTATTATTAACTAATTTAATATTAACGAAATATTTTAATAAAACAAACTCAATATATTTTGAAAGTATAAAAATCAGTAAATCTTTTTCTGTGGCTGTCATTTCATCCAATACTATGTATGCCGGCTGTGGCGTAGATTTTCCAGCTGGTGGTCAGGACGAGATTCCTTGGAAACTACACTTGGGTTCGGCAAGTGGATATATAGATGATTTAGCCCCTATAATCCTCGTCATTTTCCCATTAACTATAGAAAAAGTTAAAGAAGAAATTTTGAAATATTTAACAAAAGAAATTGGAACACGACACATAACATTTTTAACCAAAATATTTTTAATAAATACGACATAACAAATAACTTTTAATTACATTCTGCTACTAAATTAAGAATTTATAAACATTATTGAGTCTTTTTCTGCAGTTGTCATTTATTCCACTACTACGTGTGCTGGCTATAGCCTAGATTTCCCAGCTGGTGGTCAGGACGAGATTGCTTGGAAACTGGACTTGGGTTCGGCAAGTGGGTGTATGGAAGTGTTAGTCCCGATCTTCCTCTTCATTTTCCCATTAGTTATAGAAAAAGTTAAAGAAGAAATTTCGACCAATTAGTCAAAAAACAAATGCACAAAATCTTTGCAATAACTTCCAACAAATAGCAAAAACATTTATGACATCTGTTAGAATAACTTAATTAATTTATTGTTAATCATATTATTTAGAAAACTAAGTATGTTTGCTTAAATTTTATAGGCAATTATTGATTTAAATAAACATTTCAAGTTTGTTTACATTTTGCTTTTTCTTAGAATTTCATACGGGCGCAATGATGGAATATCACACATGCACAAGCAAATAATTTCATCCAAAGTATTTTTAATAAATACGACATAACAAATTACTTTTATTTAAACTCTGCCATTAAGTTATGAATCTATAAACATTATTGAGTCTTTTTCTGCAGTTATCAGTTATTCTAATACTACGTGTGCTGGCTATAGCCTAGATTTTCCAACTGGTGGTCGGGACGAGATTCCTTGGAAATTAGACTTGAGTTCGGCAAGTGAGTACATATAAGTTTTAGTCCCAATCTTTCTCTTCACTTTGCCATCAAATATAGAAAAAATTAAAGACGAAATATTGAGATATTTGACGGAATAAATTAATTTAAGTGAAATTTACAACTGATTTTCAGGTCGAGATTCCTTCGAAGCTAAAGTTGGGCTTTATGGGTGAGTATAGAGGTTTTAAGTAAATTCTGCCACTAAACCAATAAATCCAAATAAATAAGTCTTTTTCTGTAGTTATCATTTATTTCAATACAACGTGTGCATTGATTATCCAACTGGTGGTCAGGACGGGATTTTTGGGAAACTAGACTTGGGTTCGGCAATTGGGTATATAGAAGTATTAGTCCCTTTCTTTCTCGTCATTTTGCCATCAACCATAGAAAAAGTTAAAGATTATTAAATTTCTAACACTTAAAATAAATTTACAAAAAATAGTTGAAAGAATTGACAAAAATTAATCACTTAAGAGTATGGTAAATTATATTTTATATAATAAAATAGTGATAAATGTCACTTCTTTTAAAATAAATTTGTATGTAAATGAATAATAAGAATTTATGGATGAACAGAAAATATAAAATAAACAAAAAAAAATTGTTAGTACTTATTAAGTTAAATAAAGAAAAAAAGGCTTATAAAAAAAAAACAAATTAAATAAAATATTTAAGAAAAACATACTATGCACTTATGAATTAGTTTCTAGATCGCAATAAAACTTCAATTTAAGTGTGTTTGAAATTAAGAAGTCAGAATTTAACTTTTTTCAAATATGCAAATAAGGTTCTTCGAAATATTCAAAGATTTAATATATATTTAATAAATACCTCGAATGACGGGAACGTCATGATCATGAGTGCTGCTGTAGGTAGATTAAAAAAAAGAGTGTGAATTATTGCGTAAGTTGTAGATAGTTTCTGAAGATAGGACATAGCCACATCTTATAAAAAAACGTGTGAGACTCTAAAATACTATAAATGTCTCACTGGAAGAACTTGCATGAGTCTAAACACCCCATGGAATCAGCTGGGCGATTAGCATTTCAAATCTTTCTCGATACACACTTTAAGCTAGTTGCTAACATGCTTATATTTTTTATAATCCTGATAGTTAGGATTCCACATGCTAGCTCTATGAGCTCTTAAACTTTTTTAATTGAAATATCCATACATTAAAAGTGTTAATTAAAATTAAAGCAGAAAATAATTATCGAAAAATGAACAAACAAGAAAAAATAAACTAATTACGTTTTCCAAAAGACGTCATAATTCTTTCTTCTATCTGTTAGGAGCTACAGCAATGATTTTGTTTTTAAACTAATTTCTCAAATTTCGTCTTACACTTTTTCTATAATTAATGGCAAAATGACGAGGAAGATAGGGGCTAACACTTCTATATACTCACTTGCCGAGCCCAAGTCTATTTTCCAAGGAATCTCGTTCTGACCACCAATTTGGAGAATCAATGCCATATACAGCAGAAGTTAAATCAGAAGAAGCGACAACTGCAGAAAAATACTCATGTAAAGTTTATGAATTCATAATTTAGTAGCAGAATGTAATTAAAAGTTATTTGTTATGTCGTATTTATTAAAAATATTTTGGTTAAAAATGTTATGTGTCGTGTTCCAATTTCTTTTGTTAAATATTTCAAAATTTCTTCTTTAACTTTTTCTATGGTTGATGGCAAAATGACGAGAAAGAAAGGGACTAACACTTCCATACACCCACTTGCCGAACCCAAGTCCAGTTTCCAAGCAATCTCGTCCTGACCACCAGCTGGGAAATCTAGGCTATAGCCAGCACACGTAGTAGTGGAATAAATGACAACTGCAGAAAAAGACTCAATAATGTTTATAAATTCTTAATTTAGTAGCAGAATGTAATTAAAAGTTATTTGTTATGTCGTATTTATTAAAAATATTTTGGTTAAAAATGTTATGTGTCGTGTTCCAATTTCTTTTGTTAAATATTTCAAAATTTCTTCTTTAACTTTTTCTATAGTTAATGGGAAAATGACGAGGATTATAGGGGCTAAATCATCTATATATCCACTTGCCGAACCCAAGTGTAGTTTCCAAGGAATCTCGTCCTGACCACCAGCTGGAAAATCTACGCCACAGCCGGCATACATAGTATTGGATGAAATGACAGCCACAGAAAAAGATTTACTGATTTTTATACTTTCAAAATATATTGAGTTTGTTTTATTAAAATATTTCGTTAATATTAAATTAGTTAATAATAAAATGGTCTAACATGCATACATTATTTCAACATAACCTCACATTTCATCAACTTTTTAGTTTTTAACAACTTTTCGGTCACAATAGATTTCCTTGATTTCATTCCTTTGTTTCAATTCCGCCCGTTCTGGTTGTTGAATCAGGGTTGTTAACTTCACGCATATACTCAAATTCGTTCGATCAGGGTATTAGACTACAGTCGAAGATTGAACGCAGTTCATAATAAGGCCCTTTACCTAATAGTTCTATATGCTGCTCTGTCCATTATCTACTCTCCATGGTGGTTATTTTTATTTATTGTTATATTTTTTTATACTTATTTAAGGTTATCGACATAGAAACATAGAATTCACGGTTGTCTCATATACTACGACGACTTGACAAAAGAAGCAAGAGGCGGTCATATATATATTATTATCTCAGATTCGTAATAAATTCAAACAAGCTGACACAACAAGAGCAAACATTTCCATCTGCTGAAAGGGCAAAATTAAATAACATACCCAACGACAGAGGGATTTTATTCACGCCAATTTATTATATTGCAGGTAAAAGCTTTTTTTTATTAAAATAATTGAGATATACATATAATTAATATATTTGTATTAAAAGGATCAGACGATTATGTAGCAGCGTCATCAGTGGGTTATACTGTACCCCCTCAGAGTGGGCCGCCACTACCTGTACCTTTTATACCCGGAATGCAATCAACGGCCTCACCGATTCAAACACAATCAGATATTATAAAAACCATGCAACCACAATCAGCACAAAACATGGTAATTCTTTTAATTATATGTAAACTAATGTTATTGATTATAAGTATTAGCTTTATGAGTTTATTTTTGTTGTACAAGTACGAATTTTTTACCCCAGCTTAATTGATAAGGAAAAATTTTATGAGTTCTGACATTGGGACGCCATATTGCAATTTTCGTATTTGCCCAACGGGATTCGAAAGTTTAGACTCTGAAGATTTTGGTGTCTGACCCATTACAAATAGGTCACACAAATTTTTGGCGCGAAAGTAATCTGGTTGACGTGATTCGTTGTATATATTAAGCTATCTTTATTGATTTATATTAGAGATCGGAAAACTTACGGATCCCTTACACTCAATGGTACAATTAAAACGTTAGTGGTGCTGGAAATACCGAATTGATTACAATGTCATATATATATATATTTATATATATATATAAAGAATTCAAATTTATGTGTGTTTTGCAAAAATCATTATTTTCATTAAAAATATATATTTATTTACACATCGACGACCTCGAATCGACCTGAGAAGCGCACTAGGCTTTTACCCGGAGGGTTGCTGGTTCAATTCCCGTTTTGATCTGTGTGTTAATTCTCGTAACCTTCTTGTATTCCTATCAATATGAAGTGAATGAGAATTATAAGAAAGTGTACAAGTACAGCTCTTTGTAGACAATGCCAAAAACCACCAAATGATAACAGATTGCCAAACCGCCATTCGGAGCATTGCCGAACGGTATTAAATTGTAGGTTCAACCATGTTTGTATCACAATGGGTCGTTCTGGCCTAAATGTGTCTATGGGCAGCCACTACTTTTGTGTCTTTCACTTCTGATTTTAAACATCTCGGTAAGAAGGGCATCTGGGTCTGCAGCTTAATTGATTTCAGTCAAGCGATGGCTGTTAAGATCTCGTCATAGGTAGATAGGTAGCGGGTCTACTCCCTCAGAGAAGAAACACAGTTAGCGTTAGACCACCGTTTTGGTATCACAACCTCGTTCGTGAAGGGGTGTTTGCTCTTTGTTGTCTAGAACCAATTCGATAGATTAAGAAAATGGAGGAGCTTTCCAATTTCGAGTCTGGAGATCGTGGTTATGTTGTCTAGTAAAGGTTTATGAAATGATTTTAGTTTGGTCTTAGCAAGAGCCGGGCAATGACAGAGAACGTGAGTTAAAGTCTCTCGTCTATGTTATTACAGCTTCTGCAATGCATGTTGTGTGGGATGCGGAGTCTGGCCGCATAGTCCCCTACTGCCCAGTGTCCCGTCAGTACTGCAGTTAGTCTGGCTACATCAAATTGGGTATAACAAAGAAAGTACCTGGTTCTGCTGCGTTCTGTTTTCTTGGTTACGTCGCATGTGGAAAGACTTTCCCATTTCCAAGGGTTAGGAAGTAAGAGAGTATATCAGCCTTGATTTTATTCAGGGGAATTGGTATAGATTGCGCCTGAGTTAACCTTATAGCAGAACCTCGCCTCGCTAATTTATCGGCCCTTTCATTGCCTTCGATGTTTCTGTGACCGGAAACCCAGATAAGGCCAATATTCAGCGTATTGGAAACAAAGTGTCGAAGCCCTTCTTGAAGTTTAATTTGGGTATCATGTAATCAGTGTTATGTTGGTTTGGTATAGTCGGTACTTGTAATACAATTCTGCTGTGTCTGTAGTTTTTGGCAGCCCAAGACCCTATTTCTCTGAGTCTGACTGCACTTGAAGCTGCGGTAGCTTTGATATATAGTTCCATAGGAAGCAAGTGTACTAGCACGTTTAGAGTCTGCGTCGGGTATTACCGGATAGCACCTGTAATGCCTATGCATGCTGACCTTTGAACACTTACTAGTTTTGCATGTGTAACGAACCTTCCTGGTTCCTTTTCTTTTAGTCAGGGTATACTCTACACAACTACGTGTGTTCACTACACCAGGGTACGTGGCTATGACCCCCTAATGCCGATTAATACCTCAGTGGAAACTTAATCTTGACGTAAGGACTTACGCCAATATCCAATTAATACCTCACGAATGAATAATGTCTTATGAAGAACCTAGCATGCGGACGCTCTGCTGATATAAACTAACGACTCTTTTGTACTAGCCTACCGTGCGGACGCATCGGTTGGTTTATTACATATAATCTAGCGAATAGAGGACAATAGAACCACCAAGTTACTACCTTAGACCACGATCTAAGTCTGAGTGTCTTCTTCTGTGCGATGCATGTCCTTTTATATCAATTTCTTATTGTACCGTATTATTTTCGTTCTGTGAAATATATATATTATAATTAATTAAATATAAATGTTAATATATATTTTAACGGCATATATGTGCTAGTGGTGTAGGGTTGTGCGATTAAAATGACTGATAATTTTATGTCGTCACACTCCCCCCTTACTTCGAATAAGTAAAAAATCATTGCTTCATTATTTTAATATACGTGAGTCTTCTTTCTCGAGGGTTTACTGTACGTGTGCACCGGTACTTGCATCTGCTCATTTCTTATATTTGGATTTTGCATATTTACTTTTTGTTTAATTCGTTGATCCTCTTTTGTTTTAATACATCTATATTATTTCTCGTTTTTTTTCTGCTCTGTTATTTAATGGTTTGCGGCACATTATTTTCTTCTCATTGGTAATGTATATATGGATATATTTTTTCTACTTTCCCGTTGCTAATATTTAGTTCTTCTGACTGGTACAGGGTGAGGCATTATTTTTGACGAAATATCTATGATGTTATTTCATATATTATATTATATGTTATATTATTTTGTGATATTATTATTTTTATTAGTTTAATTATTATTGATTAATTGTGATGTATTGATCAATATTATTGATGTTTTTAGACTTTTTTTTGAATTCGCCTTACTTTGCTGTTTATTTTGGCGGATATTGATTATATTGCTACTTCTGTTTGAGACATTATGGTGATATTGATGTATTGATGTTGGTTTGATGGTAACAAATATCGATGATAATTATGTTATCGGTATTTCTGATGATCTCTATTGTTTTTATTTGCATTTCAGATGTTATTCTTGTTTGATAGCAGTTTGATGTCGATTTGATGTGGCTGTTATTGATGTCCTGTGGTTCGATCGCTCTAATTTCCAACGCTTGCGATTTGATGACCATTTGTAGGCGTCTTCTTCATGGTGATTATTATCTTTTATATGGTGTTTGATATGTTTGGAGTTGTCTGGGTGTGCACTATTACTTGGCATGTGGTGTGTGCGTTTTCTTGGTTGACATTTACATTGTTGTACGTATGCTCGAATTTCGTGATACATACCAGGCCAATAGTATCGCTGAACAATGCGAGCAATGGTTTGTTTTACCGGAACATGACCTCTATCTTGGTTCTCATTCAAAATCTTGGTCCGGTGAGATCTAAGGACACAGATTTTTGTTGCTGCGTGATCACCTTTTAGTTTCGTAGGTGCTTTTGGTGTGTTCTGTTGTCGTAGATGAAGGTCTGCTACTTCGTTCTGCATTTTCTTCTGTGTTTGCTTCTGCTGTCCGCCACCTTTGCATTGATCCTCATCAGAAAATCCATGCCAAGAATCAATTTATTGATGATATTTGGTAAGATGAATAACGATATTTTCCAGTGGCTGTTACCCATCACTATATTGATGCTCAGTGTCTGTTGTACTATCTTTGTTGAACCATCTGCCATTCGTACCTTGGCATGCTTTATTGTAATGTAACCATATCTGGACAGCTGATTGGCCAGAGACTGGCTCACAAAACTCATAGTTGCTCCTGTGTCTATTGTTGCTTCTGTTGGTTTATTGCCCAAGGTGACCATAGCAATGATTCGCTCGTTATCACAATGGATTGAACTTGTGCTATGTGTTTTGGCCATTGAAGGCTGTATTATCTTCTTACGTTGTTGGGGTTGATATTTTTCCCTTGCTGGTTGTTGACAACACTGTATCGTTTTTATATCACGCCGACCACAATCCCAACAGAAGAGTATTCTCGTCATTCTGCAGTATTGTGCCACGTGACCGTCATTCCCGCATCGTCTACATGCTGTTTTAGGGTTAATTGACTTAGTTGGGTGATCACTTTCTACCCGTAATTGCCGGATCACTGCCTCTGGATGATTGTTTTCGTTTTCTGTTGAATGCTTGTGCGTTTGTGTGCTATAGTTATGTGTTTCATGCCTTTGTGCGCGGTTATTGTAAGTTCTTGGATTGTTGTATTCGAACCTTGCTGACGTCTCTGTGTGCCTCTGTTCTTCAATGCTACGCTTAGGTGGTTCGTGATGTCGTCTTTGCACTCCGTTGATTACTTCGTAGTCTTCGGCCAATGCCATAAGTTCATTGAGGGTCTCGAAGTCCTTACGTTTTATGTATAGTTGATACTCAGTTGAACAGTTTCTGAATATTCTCTCTAGTTTCTGCTGTTCTGTGTATTCGACATGACGCATGAGGTTTTGAAGCACTATCACGTAATCTTTAAACTTATCCCGAGACTTTTGGTGTCGCTGTCGGATTTCGTCTTCTAGACGTTCAAAGTAACGTGTTGGCAGGAAGAATGACAAGTCTAGTTTAAATGTAGCCCATTGAGTCCAGTGTTGGTTATTGTTACGGTACCACATCAACGCCTTTTCTCGTAATAACATAGGCATTGTTCGAGGTAATGTATCCATCGATTCTGCATAAACTTCAGCGAGCTCTTCAATTCGTTCTAGGAACGCGATGGGATCTCGTCCGCCATCGTAGTTGATTGCCCATTTACGAACCTGCTCAATTACATCAACAGCTGCTACCGGTGGTGCGTTGGTGAGATTGATACTGGTTGGTGCGAGTGTGGCTTGTTTCTTCGATGCCATGTTGTGTCTATGTTTAACTTTTGTTTTGATTCCAATAAAAAAATTGGAATTCTTGGTTTTCAAATTATTTATAATTCTCTATGGAGTCTCTGTCTCTCTTTCTTGGAATTCACTGTGGAGTTTCTGCCTCATTTTGCTCTGATTTATTTAAATTTAAAATCCACTGTGTATGTTTTCTATGAGTCACTGCTCTTTGCTTGTTTTACGAGTCACTATCTCTGTTTATTTTGCAAGCCACTTTCTTTGTTTGTTTTATTTTACGAGTCACTTTCTCTGCTTGTTTTATTTTACAAGTCACTGCTTGTTTTATTTTTCGAGTCACTGCTTGTTTTATTTTTCGAGTCCCTGCTCGGGCGCCATTTGTAACGGACCTTCCTGGTTCCTTTTCGTCAGGATATACTCAGCGAGTAACCAGGGTGCGTAAATAAGAACTCACGATAGTTCGTTTCGGTTTTTTGTTCACTTGTTTATTTATTTTCTTCACTGTTGGTTTTAAATACACTTGATTATTTTTATTCTTGGTACCTCGTACAGTCTTCGTTTGTTCCTTGTAGCCCCTCAATCGTCCTTCTCATACGTTCGTTTGCCTTCCTTGGAGCTCGTTTGCCTTCCTTGGCGCTCGTTTGCCTTCCTTGGCGCTCGGTTTGCGTTCGTATGTTACCTTTGTGTGTGTTCGTGATACGATGTTTAGGTCATTGCCGTTTGTTGTATGGTCCGTGGCAACTACGTGTGTTCACTACACCAGGGTACGTGGATACGACCCCCTAATGCCGATTAATACCTCAGTGGAAACTTAATCTTGACGTAAGGACTTACGCCAATATCCAATTAATACCTCACGAATGAATAATGTCTTATGAAGAACCTAGCATGCGGACGCTCTGCTGATATAAACTAACGACTCTTTTGTACTAGCCTACCGTGCGGACGCATCGGTTGGTTTATTACATATAATCTAGCGAATAGAGGACAATAGAACCACCAAGTTACTACCTTAGACCACGATCTAAGTCTGAGTGTCTTCTTCTGTGCGATGCATGTCCTTTTATATCAATTTCTTCTTATTGTACTTGTTGTATTGTTCTGTGAAATATATATATTATAATTAATTAAATATAAATGTTAATATATATTTTAACGGCATATATGTGTTAGTGGTGTAGGGTTGTGCGATTAAAATTACTGATAATTTTATGTCGTCACACTTGGTTATAACCCTTCCTCATAGCATGCCTCATGCATGACCAAAGTGCTACTAGCGTAGTATTCTTTTGCAAGCATATAAGGCTGTTTAGGCCTTTTTGAACCCAAGTTCTATGTTGGCTTCCAACTAAGCTTTGTGTCAAAGGATGACCCCCAAGTTTTTGGCGTACTTTGATAAAGTTAGCTTATGACAATTCAATTTGGGTAGATTAAAGCTGGGTATCTTAATTTTAGTGGTGAATACATTCCAAGGACGCAATTTACCGCCCAGTTACTTGCTTATTATGTTTAGAAACAGGACTGAGATTATGATTACCACATCTTCCGGATACGCTACCACTTTATTCTCGTTTTGTTAAATTCAGTCAATATGCCATCTATGCAACAATTTTACGGTCATGGAATCTAACGGAGGAGCGACCAACACAGGTCGGTAGTACGGGTCCTAAAAGAGTTAGTCCGCTTAAATGTTATAGCCTTTCAAAGTTGAACTGTTCTAGTTTAGTTTTCAGTTCTATTTTCTGTTTATAATAAAAACAAAAAATTAAAAACCCAAACATTATTAAATTCCATACATTTTTGTTACTAGTATTATTGCTTATTTTTTGCAAAAGTCATGTAATGGATAGTTTAAACTTTTTAATATAAAAATTCTATAATGTTAAAATTGTTTTTGTTCTTATTTCGCTGAAGAAAGTAGTAAAAAATGAGCACTTCATTTTTAAAAAATAAGATGCAACAGGCAACTTTGAATGCCTATAACTTGTAAAAGCGACCTAACTTTGCAAAACCCTTTTAGGGTTTTGTTACTCTACACCAGTACTATCGACCTGTGTTGGCCGATTCTCCGTTAGAGAAATGTGTTGCGCAGTGTAATTAGCCATAGTAGTGATGGAGAACACTCTAAGGGCGGTGTTTTTTTATGCTGCTGATATCTATTTCTGCCAGAATCACTCTGATTTTCAACACGGAGATGATTCAGCTGTTTAATACCTCTTCCATACCTAGCTTGCCAAGAACGGATTGGATAGACTCTATCTTAACGTTATTGAAAGCGTTTTCTATGTCTAGTAAGGGAGCTAATGAAAATCGCTTGTGTTGTAATGATTTTTCGATTATACCGAATGCCTCATGTATGACAGTTTGGGTGGATTGTCCCTTGAGGTAGGCGTGCTAAGGTTTAGAGAAAGTTTTGTCTTCAATGACCTTTCTGGTGTAAATGTCTAGAACGCGTTCTAGTGATCTGAGTACAAAGGACGATAAGCTGATGGGGTTGAAATCTTAAGCCTACTTTTGCGATGAATATGATATTAACCCTTCTCCAGCTGTTAGGGATATGGCCTAATTGCAAGTTTTTTTTTTTGGAAAACAGCTCAAGCCAGGGAACTGATAAATCTTGTAGGTTCCATAGCATAATTGGAATTATGCCATTTCGCTCGGAGGCTTTGTACGGACTGAAACTCTGAAATCAGACCAGATAATCTTTTCTGTAATGATTACTGAATCAATATAAATTGGAGAGATGTTTATTAGAGGATTGCGTATTACGAGTTCCTCGACGAAGTCTATACTAAAAAGGGAAATGGTGTTTACAAGTCCAGGTGCCGTCTTCCCTCTTTATTGTAAGAGAAATCTCTCCAGGTCTTATTTTTGATTTCTTTGATGGCTTTCTTTGGGTTTCTGTGGGATAGTGTGGTCTCAGTCTTAAGATTCACATTGAAGAGTATCCATCTACGGTCTGCAAAGGATGTGATGAGGGTTATATCAAAGACCTTCGAATTATCGTGTACTGGAGAAAAACGAAGGTGGGAGTGTTGTTATTGTTACATATATTTAAGTTAGAGTTCAGAACGTAATTAAAACCAAAGTCTGTTATTTGTTTGTTCCAGTGCCGGCAGGCACTCCTCCATTTATAAATAGTAGTATGGTCAAGGTGTTATACCGAGACTCCTATGTTTTGATCACTGAGCAGTCGTCCGCTTTAATTTCCGTGTATTCTTCTACCGCCTTCTGGTACTTTTTTATCTTCGATGTCCAGCTCAAGTACTTTACTTTCACCTTTGGATTTCTTTTTTTCTGTCTGCTTGCGATCATTATGGCTGATAACCGAGGCCGCATTAGAGGTGGATGGTTTGAATTTTTGTTCATTATCATCTGGTTCTTGCGATCGCTTCGCCGGGTCGAAGCCAGGCTTCGCGATCAATGAAGTTCAAGGGAAAATATAAAGTATTACCCCACGGCTGCAAAATTAGATACCAAGTTACGCCAGCTGTTACCAGCCGTCACCACGTGGAGACTAGAAAATCTCGAAAAACCTGATTTTTAAAATAATTTTTCTTAGTATAAAAAAAAAAAAATTTTTTTTGGTCGAATAATGTTTACATTTAAAATTGTCACAACCTTTGACAAAATTTATGTAAACTAGTGTTATGCCCAATTTACCAACAAAGTAATTAGTAGTGTTATTTAAGCGTTTATTGGACATAGTGGGCTGGATTTATTGCGCTTTGTTTGAACGCACTTATTTTATTGCGTTTTGTTTTAGACGCACAGTTATGAATGCAAAAATTGGATTGCATTTTATTATTATTTTATTTTTTTTTTGTATTTAACCCGTTATCTCCCAGCGTCTCCATATAACAACAATAAATTTAGTTTGTTCTATAAAATCCAAATGCAATATATATATAATACTTAGAGACTTGCTTGCACTATTGCGCCATCTTTTATCAACATTTGTCAGTTAAGTTGTGCGGTGTATGTGCAAAGTCACTCGTATTCAATCATTTTGTTAACGCAGTTCATTATACGTGTGATATGAACATGACATCTCAGTTGAGATAGCAGTACGACTAACTGCCCATGCGCATTTTTATTTTTTACAAATTGAAATGTTAATTTCAAAAAAAGTGGAAAAACAAAATCCATAGGCATATTTTATTCTGGGAGATAACGGGTTGAAGAAATAAAAATTTTTATACGAACAATTTTTTTCTAAATTCCAAACAGTATTAGAAACTGATCAAATTTGTATGCAGTTTTGTTATGTTTTTTTTTTAAACATTCTCCAAAAAATTACTTTATAGTAATTCAAAAATAATAAACAGCCCTCCTGTTTATTATTTTTGAATAAACGGATATAATTTTTTTTTTAACTATTGAGAACTCTTCATTAAATTTCACCCGCTGGAGGGCTTCCTCCATGCAGTTTTACTGGAAACTTGATCATTGTAATAAATCAAGTTACGATACTTAACAAAATGTATTATAATTGTTCCTCATAAAACCAAAACCAACTTTTATAACGTAAAAGTTCGACCTGATTCCCGAAAGTTTGTTTGAGTCAGGTCAATTTTTTTAATTAATGTGAAAATTTGAGAAAAAAAAACAATTTTGAGGTTCGGTCAATTCCAAATGTTGCAGAGAAGACTAACAAAAATTTCGAGGTATCAAACTTATTTATCGCGTAAGTGGTTAAAAACAAGTGTAAGAATATTGCTTCCTTTTTCACCCGATTTTTAAATAAATGTTGATAATTCATTGATTGAGTGCCAACCAATTCGTTCACCATTTTCAATTGATCACTTTCAGTATTACTTTAAAATAGAAAATTTTGTATTAATACTATAGGAATCCTCTTCTTCCTTCCTTATGCAATACAATCCCTTTTCGTACAATTCCAATTTATTATGTTTCCAAGTTCTTAAACTTGTATTCAATGTCAAAAAAAGCATAGAGATTCATGTAAATGTAATCGTTAGGAAATATAAGTAAAACTAACCTGTAAAAAAAAAACCTAGGACTCCATTTTAACCAGAGTTTTAATTTAAATAGTTTCATTAAACCCCGTCCCACACGCTAGCATATCAACTTCATCGTCGTCACCGTTGGAGCTCACCTCGTCACCGTTTCCGTCTTCGCATAATCTGCTGCAGCAGAACACATGCAATCACCACGCCACTCTTTTCGCCTCTTGTTCATCGCCGCACAGTTTCACTCAAATAATAATACGATGCCTAAATAACTGTAAATCTTTTTTATTCTCGCTTTTTCGCCTATGTAATATGTTACTCTAAAACTATTCGGTCTTCGACTGCGGCTAATAAAAGTTGTAAACTTAAACATAATGTAACGACAGTCTGCTCCACAAAAAAAACCCAAAATAAAAATTAGGTAGTAGTGGTACCAACCAATACTAACAATGCATACACAAAAATTCGAAAAACGAAATAATACCTGGCTACTTGGGGTCAGTGCTTAGGTAGTAGAATGAGTGTGCGAATGTGCAGAGAACCGACAGTCTGATTAACTGTCGTATTACTCAGCATAATAAGGATTCAGCAAAAAGTATAACTAAACGGTCTCTATGTATGAAAGGTACCTATGTAGGATCATTAGGAAAATACACCTAGCAACAGAAAGTTCAAGGAGGTAACAAAAAAAAATCTAATTGTCGACAGACGTCAACCGCATATGTATATAGCTATAAATATACATATAGAAGAAATCTAGGATAGTTCTCAAGGGCTAGAGCTAATGGAGGAAAACCTAATATAGAAAGGCTTGAGGTAAGAAAAAAAAAAAACAAAGAAAACAAAAAAATAAAGAAAAAAATATATATATAAAAAAATTAGAAAATAAAATTCTGAAGGAACAAAAATTTGTATTCGTTTTCAACAGGTCCTAGAGAGGAAAATTATAGGGCCTCAAGCTGTTTTGTTGGGTAGGCGCAAGTGAGCTGAGATTCCAACAGCGGTCAACGACCTGAAAGAAGGAGATTAGGGCTAAAGACAAAAAAAAAAGACTCTGAAGAGAGCCAACCAAAAGAAACATATATGTGTGCATACGAATAGTGCACCGAACAATAAAAAACATTATAATTATAGTTACCTACATATGTACATACATACACGCAAAGAGCGAAACAAAAATTATTACAAAAAAAAAAAATATATACATAAACTACATATATACGACAAAGTGAGCAAAAGAAAGACAAAAAAATAAGAAAAAAAACAATTAAAGCCACACATATACATATACTTATGAAAACAAAAAAAAAAATACTAATTGAGTGAGAGTGGTTAGGTTTATGCTCTTTTTTCTGTTTTCCCTTATATTTTTGTTGGTTCAATTCCATTCAGTTCCACAGGTATTCGTCATTGATCTGCTGTATGCTGGCGCCAACATCAAAAGAGAGCGACGAATGCGGTGAGTGTCATAAGTCACAATTATATGTATGAATTTGTGTTTGCTCAGTCAGAAAAGAGAACAAACATAGACTTAGAAAAAATAAAGAAAACACTCAACCACATATATATATATATATATATATACATCAGAATTCTAACTTCAACAAAACAGAAAATTATTTTTATTTAACATTTTCAAAACAAAACAAACGCACATAATTTCTTTGATTTTATACATATAAAAAAAAATAATTTCTCTAATATATAGTGTAAAGTACAAAAGTTGAGATAGATAAATATTTATTTTGCCTAAATCAGCCTGCTCATAAAAATAGGTACACTTATGCTTTATAGAAAAGTACAAAAAAATTAACAACGGTAAGAATAATTTTGTATATATTTTTAATTATTTATCTAATAACCTGTATATCCACCCCCATGTTGGACTACTTTCACGATTCTTTTCGGTATGCTGTTGATTAAAGTCTGACAGGATTGCTTGATTATGTCGTACCACATTTTTCGAGCAAATTGTCACAACTGCTCCTTGTTTTGAAAAAGTTTGCTTGGACAATTTGTTTTTCAACTCTCCCCACAGGTTTTCTATCGGTTTCAAGTCCGGGGACTCAACAACAAATCGACTTAATGGTCCTCAAAGTGTTTTTTTTACCAGCATGGGATGTGCTTTGGATCGTTATATTGCTAAAGGACTCAATGCAAAGGCATGTTTTTCTCAGAATAGGGTAGCATCACATTTTCCAATTGTTCCTTGTATTCGATGACAGTTATTTTATTTGTTGCCAGGTATATAGGACATATCCATGAAAGGTAACACCCCACACCGTAATACTTCTACCTCCATGCTTCATTGTTTTTTTTTTTTTTTTGTTAAACAAACATGAAATATCTTTGCCTTTGAGGCATCGAACATTCCTTTCTTCATCGCTTCCAAAGAGATTTACCTTAGTTTCGTCACTCCATAAAATATTTCTTCATTTTTTTTTTTGCTTTCAGGTCCTTACCAATTTTCGTGGTCCTTTTTTATAGTTTAGCCTCATATACAATATTTTTTCTTTGCGTTAAGAGAACTTTTTTGGCTATTCATCCTGGTGGGTTGACTTTTTATAGCCGTCACCAAATTATTTCAGCACTAACCTCGTTTCCAATTTTTACTGCAATCGCCTTTAATGATTTAAATTGGTCCTTTCTGCATTAGGTGACTATATGTCGATCAAGCGTTGTGTTCGTTTTTGAAGGCATACCTTCGATTTTCTCTTTTTTATCACATTTCTGACAAAATTATGGAATATGTTAGTAAGTTCACCAATGCACCGAAGAAATTTCCCATATTTTCTCAAGTTGGAAACCGATCGGGGGTTTTTCGTCGGTACGATGTGATTTACAACCCATATGAATAAGAATTTCCATTATCAATTCATTTCATTTGCAAAAAATATTAGAGAAAGCTTACGCTTCTTTAAAAAAAAAACCCGAAAAAATGTAATATTAACTTTTATTAAAATGTATTTAATTTGTAGTTCATTCACAGAAAGTTCACGTAAATCATATATTGAGGATTTACACTTTCTATTTTGTTGACAACAGCATTGCTAGATTATGCTGTTTATATTTTCTCCACAATTTACCGTTTAAATTTCCAAAAAAGTTGTGCAGAGGAGTTAAAATGAAGAGTTAAGAAGTGTATCTATTATTTTGAGCAGGTGTATATTAGTGTCCGACCGATTATTCGGCTTCGGTTCTTCGGCTATTCGGCCTAAAATTGCACATTCGGCATCGGCTTCGGCAAAAAATGGCCGAAGTATTTGGCCGAAGCCGAAGATTATAATATACTTTTTTATAATAATTTTTAATATAGATTGGCAGTAAGAATTTATACAAATAAATAAATGTGAACTGGTTTTATAAAGTATTTACATTACAATTTCTGTGTTATATTTTCTCCGTTTATTTGGAAAATGTAATTTTTACTTTTGAAATAACCCACAGATTTACAACTGTACAAACAGTAATCAGTGATTTCTTTTAATGAACTACCTGCTGGAGCTAATACAATTAGAGGCAGCAGAAGCATGCAAAACTTGTTTACTTTTTGAGGAAGACTTGAAGCGAAGCGTGAATTGTTAGAGAATCCGACTGCTTCCATTACTGGCGCTTCACTTTTGTTTTTGCTTTCAAGGACGTCAAAAAAATTTAAAATTGTTTTGGCTAAAATCGCTCTAGAATATATGTGTAAAGGGATTCTTTGAAATTCACAGTCCATTGAAAGTTACTGATGTTTATTTGCAGGCCCTGATACAGCAGTCATGCATATTTGAACTTTGAAACTAGTTTTTCTCAAAACAGCATTTTTCGAAATGGCTCCTCGATATCTCCAAATCTAATGAACTGATTAAATTTTCATCGTATCTTCAATGCATCTGTAGTTCTACTCCGTCTGAGCCAGGATCATTGTGATATCTCTCAATGTTTTTTATTGAAATTGATATAGTTAAAAAAAAATGACAAAAATCAAATACTTATTTTCAAAACTAGATAGATAAAAATACAAACTTTTAATGACTTAACTAAAAGAACATAAGTACAATAAAACTATCCCAAAAATTGAATTTTCAATTTAATTACCACCTTAATAGTTTTTTGTTACTACATTTTATCACATAGTTTATGGAATTTCCCCAGCTTTTAAAAAAATGCATTAGTTATGTGTTATTATGATGTTAGCGACAGTTAAAGTCAAAATTTGTCAAAAACAGCAAAATTAATTATTTTGTTTGAATTATTATTATTTTGTTTATATTATTGTAAAAATAAAAAAATAAATAAAATACTTCCCTTCATACTTGCCAGATAAAAAAACTAGCTGTGAGTAGCTAGGAATTTAAATTTTTTATACAAAATATTTAGTTATTTAAAAAAAAATTGATAAAAAGTTTATTCAACAACAAATACTTTTAGGCATTCAACTTTTCCGGCTTCATAAAACCACATCCATTACATTACATTAAAATTAATCCCAAATTTTTTTAAATCAATCAAAAATTTGGGGACTAGAGCGTTCTGGTTCCAGCTATAGGTCTATCGATTAATACGCTGATTCAATCTTTGATTTTAGATAAGCGAATCATGGCAGCCATTGGCCAACTTTTTTTTTGACACAGGTTTCGTTGAACGACAGTCGTTTTATAGATATATAGTCGATGTAACTATATATTTTGACGAAAACCAATTTTTAAATGATTCTTGAAATAAATAATATTTTTCAGCTCCTTCGACAATGAACAGTTATTTAGTGTTACTGGTCAGTTTTTTATTTGGAGTATTTACTATTTATATTTTTCTGTATATGTTTGTAAATACATAGGTAGAAAAAATTTACTTTCAGATTTTTATTTTTTATATTTTAAAAATCCTTCGGTCTTCGGCTTCGGCCGAAGGTTAGATGAATGGCCGAAGTTCGGCTTCTGCTTCGGCCAAAAAATCACCTTCGGTCGGACACTAGTGTATATATTATATATATATATATTATTTATATGTGCACAAAAAAAAAAAAAAAATTGTTGTGAATATTTGATTTTTTTTTTTGAAACACCGTCGGTGGCCTAGTAATAGAGTGCTAGACTGGAGTCCCAGCTACCTCGAGTTCAAATCCCCACTGGTGCATATGGAATTTTAAAACTTTACTTTCTTTTGATTATTTTTTTTTTTATTTTTTTATTATTATTATATTTTTTTTTGAATTTTAATATTATAATATAATAATATTATAGTTAAATAATATGTAATGTATAACTAAAAATTGTATAAGTAGGTAGTCAAAATATTTAACCTTCGTTTTTTTAATTACTATTTTCATTATTTTGAACGAGTATTTTGACGAGTGGCGAGGATCATCATGTGTGCGGACGGACATTGACTAGAGACGGACTTACCAGCAAAATTGGGAATAATACTAAGACCCGGAGCAGTGGTATTATTCATGGCTGTATGCTAGATTTAGCTGCAGGTGGGGAGATACAGCTCCTGCTGACGGACGTTTTGTCGGACCGATAAGTATTTGTTTATTTTGAGTGCTATTAGTATGAGTAGGTGCTGAACTAACTGCGGGTGATAGGTAAAGACGTGTGATGAGCGACTGAGTGTGATATATAGGTGAATCGGGTTGAGTGCAAGTGAATGGTGAATATGTGGATGAATGTGGGCGGTTAGATTAGCATAGAATAAATGTGGACGTATTTGTTGTTAGTTTTCATCAGTTCTTTCCTTAATTTCTCTCTCTATCTATTTATTAAATTTTAAATTTCAACCTTAAAGAAGATTTTTATTGGCACGACGGATTAATCTTTCTGTGAGTGTCTGGTGGACAGTTTGAGTGGCAAGAACCACCCCATCCGACGAGCAGAACACCGTGCCACATCCAGCTGTACCCCTCCAAATCAGACAGATAATAAAAAATTCTTTCGCCATTTTTGATCTGCCATTTTGAATGTTGTATATCTGTTGTAAAAGTTAAAAGTGTTATTATATAAAGTGGAAGAGATACCAGAATCTAGCGCAAGCGCTGTTAGTCTTACCTTGCTGGTTTCCTTGATAAGAAAGGTGAGGTAAGTTCCTAAATAGAAATGAATTCAAAGACGAGAGTCTGGTCTGAATCAAATCTGTTTTATTAATTATTTTGTATGGGTTTATATACCCTTTTTTAAAAGTGTTATACAAAATGTTAAAACTATACTTAAACTATTCTAATACATAAAGTTACGTAAGTATAAGTGAAATAGAAATATCGATGGAGGATCGATACAAATTCTATTGGTCACTTATGTATACATTAATATCTACATACAATATTTGGGATTGAGTGACTTTGAATTATATTGAGTGACATTAGTTATTTTGGTTCTTACTATACATACATACATATGTATCATAGTGCAATGCTAAGTAATGCAATGCCCATTCTACATATGTTTGGTATTTAGGGTATGAGCCAAAGTAACTTATAATGGTAGCGCACTACCGGTCACTTGGGTATCATACGGAGGGTGGCGTTCGTGATAATGTGGATACACTACACTGTAGTCATATTTGTAAACAACGATCTCATAAAATTCGTATCGCTGCCTTAATTTGTTAAAGCACTAACAAGCATTTTTCAAATTTTACAGGAGAATATTTTGGTATTTGGAGTACTGCTTCAAGAATTTGTAATTTAAATTAAAAGAAAGAAGTTTTCGGTGTAGGTCTCTAAAATTTTCGGTACAGATGAAAGTGGACACTCCATTAAAAACTCGATATTAAAAAATTTTATGTTAGGTCCTTGGCAAATTAAGGCAGCGTTATGCACTAATATGTATGTGGTTCAATACGTTTTAAAATTTTTTTAAGCTAATCGCAAAAGTGTTATTGTTGTTGTATGTTGAAATCCTTTAAAAAACTATTATTTTTTACTCTATAACTTCGGAACAGTGACTAGGCTTAAGTTAAAACTTTTATAAAATTAATGGCCCTTAATATAGAGCACTTTTTCATATATTACAGTTCAAAATAGAAATACCCAAAAAATGGGCTAAAAAACAGGTGATTTCAGCATCACTCTTTGTGAGGCCTTATCGTTTTTCGTTTTATGAAAAACCCCCTGGATAATAGTTAAAATTGAACTGCATCCTTAAAGTGTTCTAAACACTTTAAAGATGCAAATTAAATAAAAAAAATCGAATTTTTAATAGTCATGAACGTTAACCTCCCCTTAAGAGAATTAGTTTATATCCTAACGTACTTCTTTTCAAATATCTTAAACTTTTTTTTTGTAGCTTATATTTATACTTATTACTTTATTCATTTATTTAGTTTTTACGAATAATTTTATGATAACTATTTTAATGCTATTAAGTACTTTCTTTTTTCACTAAACTGCCCTAAACCAAGCCTGTACTCAATTTATAAGAAAATACTTATTTGCATGTAGAATGATTTTCGGGAATAAGCAGGTAGATAGGTTTACTATTTGGGAAAAATTTCTACTGACCCGCCCACCACTTAACATATCAGCCTGGCAATAAACATGTTAAAGCTGAGCAAAGAGCTAGACTTCCTGCTGAACTTTTGAAATATAGCGTTAACATCATTTCACACGCACTCTGTCATACATAAAATCTGGATGTTTACCACCATTCCCGCAGATTGGAAGGAGGGAGTCACTATTATCATCCCAAATGGGCGATGTTGGCCAATAAAAAAATCTTCTTCCATCTTGAACGTCCTACTCTATACCATTTTACATAGAGTTTCGCAGCTACGGTGTAAACAAACAAAGAAACAGGCACACTCTTCGCAGAGAGGAAGATGTTCTTTCAATCAAGGCCGTATTTAGGGGGAGGATTTTGGGGGTTCTGCCCCCCCCCCCCCCGAAATGTGGAAACTTTATTCTAATTTTTGAGATTAATTGCCAATGGATGGAAAAAAAGTCAAAATAAAATCTATTTAACGATATTTTCTACTTCCATCGGTTTTTTTTCTAAAAAGTCAAATATAAAAAATTAATTTGAAATCTTAGTTACACTATGCGATCAAATCCGATTTGTTTTCTTCGACATGAGGTTTGACTACGGATTCAAAAAGAGAAGGTGATACTGAGCACTCCTGCATTCATAGTTTTTCTGGGTCAGCAACTGTTTTTGAGTTAAGGTTTCGTCCTGAATCAGTTTGAAAAGTTTAAAAATTAATAAAAATAAAAAAAAATTATCGGATCCTTGTAAAATAAGACTTGCTTGAACCCCATTTTTTTCCTAAAACGTGACGGGAAGTTTTTGGCCTCAGACTCGTGTTCAACGTGAAAAATTCTTTCGCAAAAACTTCATCTTATTAGCAAAACCCATCTTAAAATTAGATTTTTAACGCATTATTGCTCAGAGCACCACGACTAGAAAGATCTCTTTCATGCTGTGACTTCACGAATTTAGGGAATATAAACCAACCTCATCCGGGTTCCTTATCATTGATAATGGCTCAAATTCCCAATGATGATCATTTGAAAAAAATTAGCCTCTACAATTTTTGGTAATTTTTTTGAGGTTGGGTACATCATCAGTAGTGGGAAGTCAATGAGTTAATGAAATTATGTCCCTCACGATAAAAAAAAATGCACTAGAATGCACATTAAATAATATTTATTTGAAAAAATTTAATTTGATTATTCTGGGAATTTTTTGTCACTTTTGGCCATTTTTTTGAGGTTAATATTAAAAAAAAATCGGAAAATTTTTCACAAAATTTTAACTTTATAGGGTCCATCAAATGTATCATTGATTTAATTTTTTGTGTTTAAAAATCAGTTTGATAAATATTATTTATGAATATTTTCTTGGAATGAACCCCCCCCAAAAAAATAAATTTCTGGCTACGGCCCTGCTTTCAAAAGTATACTGTCCACGCCGAGAGTCGTTCCAAAGCCACTTGGAATGAAATCAGGGAACTAGCAGCTGATAGAAGCCGTAGGAGAGATTTGTATCTGTCCTGTGCTCCGATTAAGAGCGACTCTTGGTATATTTTTATTTTATTTTTTTAGTTAACTTAGTTAAGTATAGTCTCATTTTACCAACCTTCAAGGAAAACAAAAAAAAAAATTTGAGATTCACTATTGTCCGAATTCAAATTTCATTCCCGGGATTGATAGTTTTATCAAATAAAAAATAGCATAAATTAATACTTATTTCATGACATGTTTGCACATTGGAGTGGCGCAATCATAGTATGGAACTTGAATTTTTTAATTTAACATAATTAATTTAATTAATTAATAATTAATTTGCGAAATTCGTTGAAATTCAAGTTCCATACTATGATTTAATTAGACACAATTGCACACTCGCTGATGTTGCATTATTTTTGACAGTTGTACTCTACTTCTTTCGTTTTTTATCTTTGTTTGATTCTTAAAAAAAATTGTTTAAAAAGTATTAAGTACAAAATATTTCTTTAGTATAAATCAAATGCACAAATAAATTAATTTTTTCTGTGCTCTGCGAACACCATGAAATTGTTATTCCACCGAACACAAAAAGAGAGTCTTTACTCACTCTCACACTGAACACGATATGCTCGGTGTATTGTACACCGAGCACGCCGAGTATTCAGGCTGGCAATGAGCTATTTTACAAAAGGATATTATTACATACAAAATTGTATGACACAAACGAGTATATTTTGACAGAAAGCAACACTGCGACTAGCTGAGTGTAACCACCTCGACAGAACACAGGAATGAAAACCCATCTTAGCAAGTTTAGCAATTAAGAGGCTATGACTGACTTTGTCAAATGCCTTCAAAAAATCCGTATAAATCACATCAACCTGATAGCCTAATGCCAATGAAGAGATGCAATAGTTCGAGAATAGTGCAAGATTAGTCACAGTTGATCAGAAATTTACTGACTGAACGAACATTTAAGGAAAGAAGGGGGCAAAGGTCTACTTAGAATACTAGACGACTTCGATAGTCTAGTGGGTGGGTAGTGCATTGGAATTTCACCCTAGAGGTACGGGTTGGGTTCCCGTTTTGGTCTGGTGGTTAATTTTCATAACCTTCTTATATTCAATATCGGTATGAAGTAAATGAGAATTATGAGAAACTGTACTAGTACACCTCTTCGTAGGGAATGGCAAAACCACAAATTGTCACACCGCCGTTCGGAACCTGCGTTTAACTGTAGGTGCAGCCATCGCCTCTGTGATCTAGTGGCAGCGTGTCATATTCTTGTCCCTGGGAACCCGGGTTCGGTTCCTGGCTAGGGTATGGTTTCTTATCTAACTCCGATTCTTTCTTTTGTAACTTGGAACTTTGGAACAATAGATCTTATAAGTCGCAGTGCCTGACTTTCGGGTCGTCCCAACCTTCAAATAATAGAAATAATACTTAGAATACTATGTTTGGTTGGTTTGAAGATCTCATTTAAATTGATTTTTGTTTTTCTTTTTACATTTTTACGTTTTCAGCTGTTACATCGTATAAAAATATAATATATAGATTCACTGTGTATTTTTTTTTTTATTGGAATTACCGATCTATTTCGTATTTTCTTTCTTACAACTGGAGCTTTTTTTTGCGTTTCATTTTTCTCTTCTCGAAATAAAATTTTCAATTGCCTCAAATATTTTGAAATCTTGTTTGTTATAGATTTTGGCATCAAATAAAAAGAAAAAATATACGCAGCAGGCACCGCTATCAAAACAACCACAACAAAGTAATCAACAGTTTACAATTAGCAAATCTTTTAATGTTGTCTCAATTTTGAAAACGTCAACACCCAGCCCACAGCAACAACAGCATCAGCAACAACCCGTTACACAAAGTTATGCCAATGTTGTTAACAGATCTATACCACAAGTCATGTGTAGTGGCAATGTGGTAACTGTTAATAATTGTCAAATCAGTTCAGATATTAATTCAACGACTATATTTAATATAAATCATCGTGGAGTTAATAGTAATAATAACGCTATTGAGGCTAATACACATTTGGCAACAGGATTTGTTGGTAGTACTGATGCCAGTGGTGGCGGAAGTGGTGGAAATAATAACAGTATAGGTGGTGGCGGCAGTATTATTTCCTTAACAAACAACTCTACCCATGGTGGTAATACTATAGGTATATCATTAGATGCAACAGGCGGTACTTATTCACATGAAAAAGGCATCATTGGTGTTAATGTTGGTTGTATCGATAATAGAAAATACGATTTTAAAAATATGTTACTGACTAATAATAACTTTCAAACAACGCAAGAAGTGTGCAAGGTATATAATTATAAATATTTAGTAAATTAGATATAGATACGTTTTTTTATTTTTGGAAATTTATACAACATTGAATTCATTTTTGTTTCACAGTATGTTCCGTCTTCAGGAACCAGCACTGGTAATTTACGTACAAACCAGCAGGCAGGGGGCATGTTTCGTGGTCCTCCAGCAAGCGCAGCTCCTCGTAATGGGGCACGCCACATGCCCATGTCAACGATGTATCAGCAGACTATGCACCAGGGAGTTGTTGTACCTACATATCAACAATATCCTCCACGTCAGCCATTTCAGACGGCCCCACAATATTCATTTTCACAACCAATGCCGCCAAGTTATTTTCCTTATCCTTATACTTATACAGTACCACAGCCACAAGCTCATCAACGTGGTACTGTTGGTGTTAATACTAGTGTTGGCGTTGGAAATACAATATCAGTCCAAGCTGGTCCAAATGGTCCAATGGCAGGTCCTCCTGGTGCTACCCAAGCACAAATTTCGATTGCTGCTGGTACAGTTCTTGCGAGTACGGTAGCTTCTGGTACAAACGCAGTTTTAGGCGTTGCAACTACCGCAGCTGCACAACAAGTTGGCGTACCACCAATGGTCGGCGTGGTGCAAACATCTGGTCCTACTTCAGCAGCGCAAAAGAAAGCACGCCGCAAATACGCTATAGATATCATAAATCCAAATACGAAAAAAAATATATTTGAGGATGAAGATTTAGAATTGTCAAAGGTATGTATTCACATTAAGGTGGCCATAGTAAGCGAAAGTGTGTTTTTTAGGTTGCGGCCCTTGAAACTATGGGAATACTCGAAAAACTACTAATTATGAAGTTTTAGACTAATCCGGAAAAATTTAGAACTAGCTCATCGAGCCTAAAGTTTGGAAAAAATTTATTTTTTTACTGTTTTTTAATTTGTTTAGCTCTAACGTAGGGTTTCCCATCCTGGAACTACAATTATATACTTATTACTAATCTGTCACTTATTATCTTTCCTACGAATATTTAACCATTAGAATCGGTACACATAAAATTAAATTATGGGCAGAATAAGGCATCATGAAATAAAACATAAATGTAAAGAATATAAATTTGTCCAGGATTTTTCCGATTTTTATTTTTGCATGTCAATTCCCTTTCTACGCTACGGCACACAGCACAGCGTCGCGAGCTCATAGCTTCTAGTACTGAAATTTGGCTACACCCACCAGACACTGCCCATACAACCCAAAAACGATTGTGCATAAAAATTTGTTTCTATTTGACAATAAGCTTTGTAATTCAGCACAAGGACTACAAATGAGCCGTTGCGTGCAAAAGTGGTGTTAGTCCAAACCAGTGATTAGTGCAAAATAGGGCTCCTATAAAAATTTTTCCCAGATGTACAGGCAGTTTTATAGTAAAAAAAGGTGTACATTTTTTGTAGGAATCTAACTAAAATTATTGCCAGAAAGTGAAAATCCAAATAATAATAAAAACTGGCTTAAACCACTTTTTCACTCAACGGCTCAAATAATGAAATAAAGGTGTCTGTAAAGTTTTGTAAAAATAAGCCACGCCTAACACCCACCGCCATACAACCGTACAACTAATATGGTAAAGTGCATCAAAAAGTAGTGTCAAAAAAGTGGTAAAAACGACTCTTCGCGCACTTTGAGTCATACTTTTTTTAAAGTAACATATTAAACAATCAGGTTGAACCCTTGCGGTCTTTCGATTTCTTGCATTTCTTAACTTGCATATTTTAGTTTTTTCTTTATTTTCCATATCTTTTTCTGAGGAACTTATTTTTAATTTGGTAAAACTAGCAGGCAATAAACATTACATTTATTTTTCCCTGATTACTAAGGTTTGAAGGAAGCCAAACAAAATTTTGTCGCGGTAGAATAATCTTTCAGACCACTGTGCGGCATTCTTTACTAACTAGAATTCTCGATTTGAACCAAAATATAGACGCTCCTTGTGCCTCCAATTGTGCACTTCTTTGTATGGTCATTCCCACAATGTTATGGTTATAAAAAAAAAACGGGTAAAACTTGTTTGATATAAGATTATTTGGAACCAAGAATCTGCGAAAATTCAGTTCCTACTAAGTAAATTTGTGAACGTAAACGTGTGTTAATTTATATAGTATTAATCGAAATAAATTGAATTAGTAGAAGCAAAAGTTACCATGCACTTCAATTACAATTACATCACTATTCACTTATGAAAATAGCTCTACAGCATAGATTCACAAATAAAACTACAGGAAATTCCGTTATTCAAAAGTCAGAAAACCAAATTTTAAGCAAGTAATGCCCGTGTTCAAGTTTATTTGCACTGTGTATGTATGAACTACGAGAAAGATGTCTATAATTTAGTTAATTGTATACCGATTTGAATGATTGGTAACCAGTGTTGCCGAAGGTACTCCGATCGGAGTATTCGTACTCCGCTCAAATCTCAATCCTCCTGTCCTCCCCAATCGGAAAAAATCCTCCTATTTCATATTCTTGAATTTTTGGGTTGTATTCTTGAATTTTTGGTTGTAAACGTAAATCAAACTAAATATGTTCTGTTGGGTTATTTTAGTTTCTGTCTGTGAAATATTTGTTACTATGACTAGCTCTACTTTATTTATCCTGGATTACTGTCAAAATTCAAAAGTTCGTGTTCTATTTCCAGAACTTTTGCTTGTCTTTGTGTTCATGCTTGTAATTTTTGACAATTGAAATCAATAGTGGAAAAACTGCGTAAAAGTAAGTTTGTATATTTAATAAATATCAATAAATTAGTAATGAATTTATATATATATATTCGATTTGGAACTGGATGAATTTTGGTGCGAAATTTTTCATTTAAAGAATGTTTTAAATGCTTTATTGGCGCAATGTTAAGTTTTCCACATAGCAGTACAGCGGCAAATATAATATTTTCTCAATTGCATCTAATTAAAGACAAAAAACGAAATTGCTTGCTGACTCCAACTGTTAATGCAGTAATGGTTGGTAAGAAAAGTTACAAAAAAAATGATGCCTCTTTCTAGGTACCTTCGATTAAGCTCGTTCAAAGTACCACAAATAACATTCTACTTTTTTTACCCGGTTTTGAGAAGAAAGAAGACAAGTTTGTTGTAGTTTTTTAATCGTTATTGCTTTTTTTATTATTATTAACTGATACTTCCGTTTGTTTCCAAAGAAGGAATATTTGGTTTGCATATGAATTTGTTTTATTTTCATAAATTTTTTAGCTTTAAGTATGACTGAAGTTGTAACAGTTGTGTTTTTTTTTTTTTCTAATAAAATTTCTATACATTAGTGCAACTGTTTGCAATTATCTAAGACTCTAGATTCTAGGTTAGGTTAGGTTGGAGTGGCTGTCGAGAGACACACTTAAGCCTGAACGGCCCATTAGATTCTGAGTAATACTTATTTGAAAACTTGTAAGACATTTTAAAAAATTCCTCCCCTGTAAAGCAAAATCCTCCTCTTAAAAGGAAAAATTCCTCCCCTTAAAATTTTCAAAACGGCAGCACTGTTGGTAACTCGTTAGAAAGGTAGTGAGCCATAGATTACTAAATAAATACATAAATATGGATACGGGGTAAAAAAAAGCAAGCGTTAGAGCTAAACAAAATCGAAAACAGTAAAAAAATAAAATTTTCCGAACTTTAGGCTCGATGAGCTAGTTCTAAATTTGTTCCGATGAGTCTAAAACTTCATAATTAGTAGTTTTTCGAGTATTCGCATAGTTTCAGGGGGCGGAAGCTATAATTCGAATGCACTTTTTTTCTTCATATATTTGGCGGCCACCTTAATATGCATGTTAATTCGAAATATAATAAACACTATAGATTCTTCGTTTTTTATTTAAAGAATACATCAACATCTGAAAACGAGTTTTCGGATCAAATAATGGCAGCAACAGCAGCAATACATCCTGAAATAGTAGCACCTCAACAGGACACTTCAAACATGAGTAGTATAGCTAGCGGTGGCGTTATTGGTATTGCTACCGAAACACAGCCAATCATGCCATACAATATAGGTATGTAGGCTTATATTAATAAATTGTTTATGTTATTAAAGTATGTACTATATTTTCAGACATTCTTCAAATACCACAACAGCGAGATATTGCAGGCCAAACTCCAATCGTATCAGCAATATCTGATGCTCCTTCAGTAGAAATCTTACCATCCCCGAAACCGAGAGCCAAAAAGTAAGTTTTTGATTCATAACTTTTATACATTGGATATGCCCAACTTTTTGAACAATTTTAAAGTGTTTTAAATTTTCGGTTCTCGCAAATAAAATGTAAACATCATTCATATGTACGAAAGTTTCTCTAGTATCATATATTTCATAAATTTTTTTAAATTTAAATCGACTCACAATGGGCCAGCAGACACAATTCAGTGGCCAAAAGTGGATTCTTAAATTTTGAAAAATGAAACAGTTTACTGAATTCAGGAATAGTTAAAGTATTATTGACCACAATTATCCGTTGATTTGATCAATTATTGTTTTGGTGATACAGGCTTAAAGTAGAAAGTCTTATTAAAACTCATAGTTCTACTGACGTTTGTGAAATACGATTTTTTATATTAAGAAATCGGTTCCAAACCGATTAAACCTGGAATTCTTAATTACAATCAAATACAATCTCATTATTAGTGAATGAAAAACAAGATTTTTCAGCAAAGCACCTGCTTCCGATTGCTCATAACACGACATAACACAAATTGAGTTCTGAAATATATGAATGTATTCCTTAGGATGTGCACTTGAGCATAGGGTTGCTACTTTTCATTTATTTCGCTGGTTATGAAAATATAGGCGACTATGCGTAACTTATTTTGTATTTTTGTATGTTAAATAGAAAGTATAAAATTAACAAGTATGATTTCTTTAAGCAATTATAATTTTGGAATGGAACATCCGATTCAGAGTGCATTTTCGACAAGTACACATCAAGACCTTTCCAACAAGCATAAGTTATAATGCTTTAAACTGTCCGCCTAGTCAAGGTAACTTCTCCAAAAAATCAGTAGCATTTAAAAAATTTTGTAGACAACAACAACACCATTTTTTATGTTTTTAGTAAGAAAGTAAAAGAAAATGTACATAACATTAAGCACTGTATCTTTGTAGCAGTACAACATGACTAGGAACTTGGTATAAGAAATTAATATATCTTGCTACAGAGCATATAAAAAATGCACAAAATTAAATACATTTTACACAACTTTTTGCAAAATCTTAAATTTTCTAAAATAATTTGTTCAAGAAATCTCTTAATGAAAAAATAAATATCAAAAGTGAACCAAACTACTCGTTGCTGTTTGTTTTGTTATTTGTGTATGCAGATAATTCGTTAGATAATTCTGAGAATTGCCGTCACTCATGTCTTCTCTCTCTCTCTCAATTGTTATATACTCCCGCTTAAGCAATGATTTTTACAACGATGAATACAATGCTTTGTTCAATGAGTGAATTTTAAAGAACTTCCGACGCTAATATTTTGGAATTGGCTTAACCGAAATCTGATAGTATCTTCTGGAATAAAATTGTAGTTATACTAATAAATGTATAGATATCAGAACAAAGGTCTATTAATTTTCTATCTAAAAAGTCTAATTTCTTTGCTTTTTACGTTTAATATAATAGGAGTTATGGTGCAACATCTGGCGAAAAGTATTTCTCCTATAGTAGCACTTCTGGATCTTCTGGAATAAAATTGTAGTTATACTAATAAATGTATAGATATCAGAACAAAGGTCTATTAATTTTTTATCTAAAAAGTCTAATTTCTTTGTTTTTTACCTTTAATATAATAGGAGTTATGGTGCAACATCTCCTATAGAATTTTCGTTAACACCCTGTATTTCAGTGGAGGTTGAAAATACACCTTGTCTTCAAAATATGAAAATCCGACCCAATCCAAAAAATTGTTCCGCCATTTTGATTTTTGAAATTTAGACAATAGATTTGAATTCTGCGACGCCAAAGAAACCTGTATACAAACTTTCATAAAAACCCCAACCAATCCAAAAAAATTTTCCGCCATTTTGATTTTCGAAATTTATACCAGAAATTTGAATTCAGGGACTCCCAAAACCACCGAGTAACAGATTTCAACCAAATCGAAAAGCTTTCTGACTTTCGACCAACAAAGTAGGTCCGCTGGCCCAGTGTGCGACGGTGTAAGTAAAGTTGATTTAATCTACATCCACACCATTTCTTTGTGTTGCCATGTTTTTGAGATTGCGAATTGAATTATGTTCCAAATTTCTTAGGCTGACAGCCTTTCTTTAGAAATACTAATTATAATGTAAAAAACTGGAATTTCCAGAAAAAAAAGGTTTTTAATAGTTGATCGGTCGAAAACAGGTATATAACTGTTATAAGAACCTTTTAAAAAGGTTTCAGATCCATTATTTTCTTAATCCTTTTAAATATTTGCCAAAAATATCCATTATAAGGAACACAATTTGTATTTGGTTGCCCAAATATTTTTTTTTTGCTAGGCATAACCAATACAACAATCAAAACTTCATTTTGATTACTCACAGCCAATATAGGGGCCAAAATTTTTTTAGGTTACCTATAACACAGTGATGTGACGATTGTTTAGTTATAAAAATGGAGCCCTATAAATTTTTTGACACTGAAAACAAACTTGGCCCTTCAGGATTTGGAGTAATTCAAGACCAAATGGTAAAAACGGCTATTTTTACGCTACTTGCACAGTGTTACAAAATTTATTGAAGTAGAAATATCTGGGAAGTGATACTATTTTTCTTGTAGGTCTTGTCGAGTAAAACAAGAATCTGTGTGTGAAATTTTCCAAGCACCTCCAAAATATTGATTTACCCTTACAAATGGGTTTTACGTACCTTTGCCATAGCTTAAAAGAACATATTTGAAAGACATATGTGAATAGATAAGAATGGCGTAAAATCAAAAAGTAACAACGCAGAAAAGTATTGTCTAGACGAGTACAAAAGAAAACAATTTTTGAAATGAATGACATAAAAACTGTCAAAGTGTGAAAAAGCAAAAGTTACGTGCTCAACAAAAAACCAATTAAAAAAAGGAAAGACCTTCAAAAAATTTCGAAACTTTATTGATCTTCTTTCTCTATAGAACATTTTCAAAAATATAAAAAAATAATAATCGAAAACAAGGAAATCAAGTGTTATTTGAAAATAAGTTGATTTACTAAAGTTTTGCTAATTCTAAGAAAATATGGTACCAAAAACAAGAATGAACAAAAAGCAAAATCAAAGAGAAAAACTCTCAAGTTCTAGTGAGACAAGTGACGATGAGAACTCAACTAATAGAAATCTATCTTTGATTATAGACAATTTAAACAAACAATTCAAAGTGCAAGACAAAGCTATGAAAAAAATAAAAGACTCACAACAACACATAAGTGACACTTTTGATGATCTGAAAAAAGAGATAGATAGACTAGTTGAAGAGAACAAGCAAATTAAGAAAGAGATAAAAGAACTAAAGTCTAGTGATAAGACTTAAAAATAAGATGAGAAACATAGAGAGAGACATGTTAAAAGTAAAACAAAAACAAAATAAAAACCATATGATTATAACAAACATGCCAAAAGTGCAAAACACAGATTTGAAAGAAATAATAATTAAAATTGGGGAACAATTGAGCGCAAATATAATAAAATAGGATATAATAGATGTGTATCAAAATGAAAATAAAAAATTTAAAACATATCCAATAATAGTCAAAATGAATAATGAAGAACTAAAAAACAAATGCTTCGAATTTGGAAAGAAAAATTAACAAATAGATATAAATAAAATTGTTCCAAATAAAGACATGAAAGGTAAAAACAGCAATTTCCATCACTTATGGAGAGAGAACTAAGTGATCTACTAAAAAAAGTTAAATTAGAAGCAAAAAATAAAGCTTATAAATTTGTGTGGATTAAAGATGCTAAAGTTCTGGTGAGAAAGGAGGATGATGCCGCTATTATACAAATCGAACAATTGGATGACTTGAAAAAATTAAAATAATTAAATACCTATAAATAAAACTTTAATTAAATGAGTTAAAATATAATTAAATGAGTTAAAATATATAAATGATGAGATCATAAATAATAATATAAAATATGGAATTAGTGAATTAATTTTTGATAAAAATGATAGAAATATTAATGTACTTTATCTAAATATTCAGAGCATTAGAAGTAAATTGAATAACCTTGAAATTTCAGTTGAAGAGAACAGGAGAAATAATAAAATTATTCATGTCATAGCTTTAAGCGAAATCTGGATATATGAGAATGAAAACTCTTATTTTAACTTAAAAGAATATAATGCATATTTCGCAAATCGGAACTACAATAGAGCTGGCGGTTGTTTAATCTTTGTACATAAGATCATTCATTCTATACTAGTTTCATCATTAGAGTATGAAGGAAGTAGTTTTTTTAGTTGTTAAAGTTTGGCATTCACATTTCGTGCGTGTATTCTAGAAAATGAAATTTTAAAAATCAAAAATTCAATTATAATGGGATTTTAATATCAATCTATTAAATTTGAATACTGAAACAATAAATTATATCAATACCATATATAGTAATGGGTTTTTCTGTTTAAACAGCACTTATCAAGATATGTGCACGAGAAAAGGTAACTTCTCTGGTACAATTATTGACCATGTTTTCTTAGATAAAATTGATTATAAATACATAACTTCTTTAGATGATAACTCTATTTCCGACCATAAACTAATATCGCTAATTGTGTGCACTAATAAATCGTACAATTACGAAACTGATAATAAAGCTTTAGAAATTTTTGATTATAACAAATTTGAAGACAACAATTTAATAGATATAATTATAAACAAACCAAATTTTTCTGAGTTTCATGCTTCTCTATGCTAAAATATTAAAAAAAAAAAACACAAAAGTTGTTAATAAATCTACTAAAAATTTAAAAAAACCGTGAATGAACAATAAACTATTAGGTTAGGTTGGAGTGGCTGTCGAGAGACACACTTAGGCCTGAACGGCCCATTGTGATACCACATAGTTGGACCTACAGTTTAACGCCGATTCCGAACGGCGGTGTGGCAATTTTTTATCGGCTTGGTGGTTTTGCCATTACCAACCAATGTGTGTACTTGTACACTACCTTATAATTCTCATACACTTCATATTGATAGTGAATATAAGAAAGTTATGAAAATTAACCACCAGACGAAGACGGGAATCGAACCCGAACCTCCCAGATGAAAGTCTAGTGCACTATCCAATAGGCTATCGAGGTCGTCAACTATTAGCATTAACTAGAACAAAAAATAAATTTTATAAATTGAAGAAAAAATACTTCAATAATTTATTTTTTGAAAACGAATTTAGAAAATATAAAATCCTAGTGAGAAGTAAAATTAGTAAATTACGTAAAGAGTATTATAGTGGGCAAATAGAGAATAATATTAAATCAAGCAGTAACACATGGAAAATTTTAAAGAAAATTATGTATGGTAAAAAATATGAAAAACACATGGAAATAATACAATTAAAACATAACGAAATAATTTTAACCGATCCAATTGAAATCGCAGCCTCTCTCAATGAATACTTTACATCGATTGTTAAAACATCGGACAATATTGTATATATCAATGAACCAATAATCTTAATTAATCACTCTTTTGTTTTAAGCGACTAATTCATTTGAAGTCATGAATGCAATATAGACTTTTAATTCAAAATCAGCGAATGGACCAGATGATATCTCAGTACGTTTTATTAAGAAATATAAGGAAGCACTAGCTGTCCCATTGGCTGATTTTATCAATGAATGTTTTCGGACCTGAAGAATTGAAAATTGGATCTGTAATTCCTATTCACAAAATTGGAAGCAAAGAATTCTGCTCAAATTATAGACCAATCACAAAGTTAAGCACAATGGGTAAAATTTTTGCGAGTATAATACTAAAGAGGTTAAAAGTTTTTCTGAAAAAAAAATAATATTATCGATAAGAATCAGTTTGGATTTATAGAACAATCAAATACATTATCAGCATGTTTGAACTGCACAGAATTTATTTATGAAAACTTAGACCAAAAGAAATATGTGGCTATGCTGACAATTGATTTGAAAAAAACATTCGACTCCGTAAATTCAAGTATAATTCTGAGTAAGTTGATGGAGCTAGGTCTAACCGAAAACGCTGTTAAGCTATTTAAAACTTTTCTATTATATAGAAAGCAATTTGTTCAATTAGGAAACATAAAAAGTCCTACACTACCAATTAAAGTAGGCGTGCCACAAAGCTTAAAATTAGCCGCTATGTTGTTTTTAATTTACATTAATAATGCCTTGAGCTTGGAATTGCACGGAACTCCACAGTTTTATTCTAATGACGGGAAGTTCATATATGCAATAGATACAATAGAAGAACTCATATGCAGTCATGTAATATGCAGTCAGATCTACAAATACTAACTAACTGTTTTGATAAAAATCTTCTTAAAATGAATATTTCAAAAACAAATTTTATAATTTTTAATAACTTTAGGAAAATTCCTAATACAGATGAACTGTCAGGGATAGCTTTTAATGACAGTTCCATTTCAAGAGTAGATAATTTAAAGTGGGTTATTTAGTCAAACCTAAATTGAATTAGAACAAACACGTTAGTGAATTAAAAATGAAATTAATACCGCTAAATTTTGCTATTTATCGTAATAGAAATAATATTCCGAAAAACAATTATTTTTTGTATCACAAATAAATTATTTAAATTCAATATGGAATATGTGTTCGGAGTAAAAGTTAAATGAGTTTCAGAGATTGCAAAATAAATTAATAAAAAATATTCTGTCAGTAGCACTCAGAACTGCAACAAGTTAGCATGGCTTAGCATGCACAAATATTGCACCTTGCAAACTTTAATAACCATTTACAAGGTTAAAAATAATTTGATTAAACATAGCCTACATCTAGCTGAAATAAAAAACGCCGATTATTATTTCAGAAATTATCGAAATGAAAGCACCATTTTCTTTCGTACAGAAAGAAGCGCAAGATCGATACGACACTACGATGCAAGACTGTTTAATAAGCTGCCAATAGAAATAAGAAATGCGAATAAGATATTGTCTTTTAAAAGAAGTATCATAAGACTTCTATTATCTAATTTTAATTTTAATATTTAAGTAAAAAGTAGTATGTAATCACTTCTTGATTACTCCGTTGTTATTATTTTAATTACACTGTGCAACAATTTTAGGGTCATGGAATCTAACGGAGAAGCGACCAACACAGGTCGGTAGTACTGGCACAGAGTAACAAAGCCCTAAGAGTGTTTTAAAAAGTTAGCTCGCTTTTAAGTGTTATAGCCTTTCAAAGTTGAGCTGTTTTAGTGTATTTTTCAATTCTATTTTCTGTTTATAATAAAGACAAAAATTTTAAAATCCAAACCCTATTAAATTCCATACTTTTTTGCTAATAGTATTACTGCTTATTTTTTACAAAAGCCATAAATAAGCTGCAAGAAGCAAACTTTGAATGACTATATCTTCAGAAAGCGAGCTTACTTTGCAAAACCCTTTCCAGAGTTACCAGAATTTATTCAGAAAATTAAAAATACACGTTTATTCATCTAAATATATATTGTCTCCTTCAAAGTATTCCCCATCGACTGCAACACACTTATGCCAGCGCTTGATCCATTCCTCGAAACATTTTTGATATTCGGTTTTCGATATGTCCATCAGTGCTTCCTGCGATTTTTCCATTACTTCCTCTCGGCTGCTGAAACGCGTTCACCGTAATAGTTTTTTAACTCGATTAAACAGAAAGAAGTCACAGGGAGCCAAATCAGTGAATTCGGTGGCTGTTGAATGGTATTTGTTGCATTTTTCGTCAAAAAATTACGAATAATGCTGGCACTGTGCGACGGTGCGAATTGTCCGCAAACTTTTCCACTAAATAGTTTTCTCCTAACGTCACTACACTTATCAACATCCTCGTCTTCTTCTGGCTTTCTGTTAGAGGATGTGGCCGCTGCGACAAAATACAGTCAGTACGCAAATCTCAAACAAAAAAATCTAATAAATTTAAAATACTTACTGACACTAGTTATCTTTGCATTTTATAAAAATTAATAATTGAAATGTTGCGTGCGAAAGTGGTGTAAGTCAAAATCTGATTTTTGAAAATACATTGGTTTTGTAGATGTGCTGTGTAAAATAGGTCTCCTATAAAATTTATTATTCCGATGTACAGGCAGCTTTATAGTACACATGTTCTACCTGCATGTATACTTTTTTTGTAGGAAACTAAATGAGGCCAAAATCATTACTTGAAGGTTAAAATCCAAATAATAAAAAAAAATGGATGTGTGCAAGGCACGCAAGATATTTGATGTGTAAACAGTTAAGGCAACTGAATGCCATATACATAAGCTCACATATGTATAGCCATAATAAATATTCAAATTATAACAATTCTTTTATAAACTTAAAAATTTTTATTGCTCCAAATCATAGTTGCATTATTTTTCTTTTACTCAATGCATCGGGCACGATATATTCGCATATACGTATCTTTTTTTCCGCGCTTTAAGTTTTTCTTCCTGTCGATTTTAAATTTTATTAGATGTGAAAATTTTACATAACGTCGCCTGAGAATTGATTTGGCGTATAGGTATATGAATTTGTACACACATACGCCAAATCAATTCTCAGGAGACGATAAGTGCTTTCCGCATTTAACCTTAAAAAGGCAACAGTCACCCCACTACTTTTTAAAACAGATTTGCCTTAACTGCATTCAATAAAAATAAACAATGTATTTTTATTGAAGTAAATAAATGATTTTATAATAAATAAGTTTGATTTTTTCTGTTTAACATATTTGCTATTTACATATATAAAAAAGTGTTGCCTTTCTAAGGTTAATGTACAAAGCAAAATTTTTATAATGCCGTGGTTTGCTATCATTATCACTACATTTTGTTAATACATTTATTAAAACCTAGATTCCTTATATTTTATTTTAATCCAATCTAACTAACCGAATGCAAAACCTATCAAACCCTGTGTTTGCTACGGCGACTTCTCTGCTTTTATGGTATAGTCGATCTTCATACGTTTAACACCAACAAATAATTCTGCCACGAATAAATGTACACACACATTTTGTTTTCGTATGCACATATATGTGTGAGTAAATTGATCGAAACATAAACAAACTCCGCTCGTATTTTATTTTCTCCCTCTCTTCTCTTTGTTGTTTAGAGTAGCACAGTCATGTCGCGCACAGTAGTGGAAGCGAGAATGGAACTGGACGTTACAGTTATCTTACATCTTACGTTACAATTATTCTTACATTTTACACATTTGAAATTTTGCCGATACCGTGATCTAAAATGTTTACACATCAAAAACTGACTTATACCACTTTTGCACGTAACGGTTTATTCACTCAAAATAAAAACACAAAAATTGGCGGGAAGTACACACTTGACGTATAAAAGAGGTAATGGTCACTGAATCACCTTATGGTACACACTCATAAGTTTTGATACCGCCACTTACTTTATAAAACAAAAAGCTTCTTTTTATACTTTTTCGGAGGGTTTCCTCTCTATGCAGAAATTCACAAAGGGAAATCTCAAAATTATGTTTATTTTAAGAAATATTGGCGAATCAAGCAAAAAAGGTCACGAGATGACCTTAATGTAACTGAAGGGTTAATATAGTGGATTATAAACACCCAGATTGTTGCATATAATTTTCGTTTTACAATTTAAAAACTTAACAAATATTAGTTTATCAAAAAACTTAATAAAGATTTTGAATAATAAGGCAACAGCCGAATTTTGATACTCCAGATTTTGTCAACCTGACACCAACGCAGAAATCGGGTTAAACCAACTACAAAGTATCGAATAGTATATGTTTTAATGCGTTTGTATAAAATGTTTCATAAGACAATTTGGAAAATTGTGGAAACTACGTCTTTTCCTCTATCGTTTGTGGTGACTATGATACATCGGGAACACCTTAAAAAAAAAAACGAAGGGTTTCGCAGAAAAAAATGCTTACGTAAATGGCGGTGATTTTCCATAAAAAAATCGGTTTTTGATGCTCCAAAAATTTTCCGCCCAGAAAAAATTTATATTTTCTTCCAAAAAATTTCGACTAAAAAATGCTTTTTGTATTAGTGTTTGTAAGGAGCCATAACAGAGCTGTGAAATTTGGTAAAAAAGTTTCTGAAAATTAAAAAAAAATCAGAATTTATGGTCAAAATTTCTAGACGTTCAAGACTCTTTTGGAACCTGAAATTATCTGATATCAAAAATTCGTTTCTACTTCTGTTCATCTAAATGAATAGAAACTTAACTACAGTGCTACTATACGATTTCCGCTTTTTATCATGTCCCAAAAATGTTTCCTTATTCGATCGCTCTCAAGTCGAGTCACTGTATGTTTATGTGTAACAATTATATTGAGGACCTAGTATTTTTTTTTAAATTTTAAAATTGCAGTTGTTAATTTACGTAATGTTCTGTCAGAAACCTTCTACCTTTATAAAAAATGTTAGAAAATTAGGTAGCTTCTTGCGTTTCAACTTTTTAAAAGGTATATTAAAAATTATGCCATATATAAATATTAAGGGTGATCGAATTTTTCGAGACGTCGGTTACCCCTAGAAATCTAGAAAAATTGTTTGGTGCTGATCAACTTAGCAGAAGAATGTAGGTCAAAAAAATCGACCCCCGATTTTCCAATAAAGTTTTGAAATCATTGGTTAGTTACTTTATGGTAACACAGTGCAACAAAATTTCAACTTTTGTCTTATGTGCAAAACTTTTAACGATTTTTAGTAATTTAGGGTCCCTGATCACGCCTGCGTCGTCAGTTTTTTCCCATCACCTCTAGTTCTCCCACAATATGGACCTGAAGTCCGAAAAATGGGGTCTAAAGAAATTTGCTTATCTTAACAGATATCTTAACAGTCAGGCATTGCGAAACTCTTTGGCTTACAGTGGGATTCCTTTTCAGAAATCCTTCGTATCAATATCGTCCTGGTGTACCATTCTTAATGTAATTCGGGCAATTCAGCTCCTTTATTAAGTTAGCAACACAACCTATTAGGTTCAAATGTGTAAAATGTAAGAATAACTCTATCGTAAGATGTAAGATAACTGTAACGTCCAGTTCCCCTCTCGCTCACACTACTGCGCGGCATGACTGTGCTATTCTAAACAACAAAGAGAAGAAGAGAGGGAGAAATTAAAATACGAGCGGAGTTTGTTTGTTTATGTTTCGATCAATTTACTCACACATATATGTGCATACGAAAACAAAATGTGTGTGTACATTTATTCGTGGCAGAATTATTTGTTGGTGTTAAACGTGTGGAGATCGACTATACCATACAAGCAGAGAAGTCGCCGTAGCAAACACAGGCGTTTGATAGGTTTTGCATTCGGTTAGTTAGATTGCATTAAAATTAAATATTCTTTAAAATATAAAAACAATACAAAATGATTTGTAATAAGGAATCTCGGTTTCAATAAATGTATAAACAAAATGTAGTAATAATGATAGCAAACCACGGCATTATAAAAATTTTGCTTTGTACATTAACGTTAGAAAGGCAACACTTTTTTTATCTATGTAAATAGCAAAAATGTTAAACAGAAAAAATCAAACTTATTTATAATAAAATCACTTATTTTCATAACTGGTGAATTTTTATCGAGCTCAAGGCCAAGCAAAAATAAAGTTTTTAAACAAATTTATTTTTATTTTTAAAAAAAACTTTTATATTTGTTTGTCAATATTTCGACTTCAATTAGAAGTCATCTTCAGGACACTATAGAGATAAAATTGAATTACTTTAACTTAAAACAAACATATAATATTTAAGAAAACAAATAATTAGTCACAACTTACATTAAACGTTACATATATCTTACAAGGTTCAAATACATATGTACATACATAAATTTGTAACATTAAGATATTATTTAACGAACATCTTTCTTTCTTTTCTTTCTTCTTGTCACCAAATGTCTGTAGCTGTGAGCGCAATTGTCAGTATCAGTTTTAAAATTCATTCTCTCATCATTTGGTGTATTGGTAATATGTAGCATCTCTAAAATGTACCGTTTTTTGTAGTTTCTCTCTTGTTGTAACACTTCTACTTTGTCAAAAACTGGAGTATGATTGAGACCCCTACAGTGAGTCGTCAAGGCAGTTTTTTGATCGTTAATGCTACGTGATCTTAAGTCCGACTTATGAGCAGAAATCCTTGTCTTTAACTTAGATTTTGTTGTTCCCACATATGTTTTATTGCATAAGTGGAACCCGTCACCACCACATTTAATTTTATATATTACATCTGATTTTTCGTATTCGTCCATTTTACTTTTTGTATTACTATATAGTTGTCGGAGATTATTTTTCGTGGTAAAAGCTAATTGAAATTTTTCTTTGTCAAAGAAATTTGATTTAATGAATCTTTCGGAACAGTTAGGAATATATATGTTTGTTTTAAATATCCTAGAAGTCACGTCAGTATTAGGTTTCTTGTTTTTATTGCAGAAGTTGTTGATTAAACTTATTATCAACTTTTTGGGAAAGTCATTTTGTTCCAATATCTTTATAATTACTTCTTTGTTAGTCCTGTGAAATTGCTTATCACTAATTGTTAACACTCGTCTTATGAAGTTTTGCGCTGTGTTAATTATTATTCGTTTAGGATGTCTGGAATTGAAATTTATTAATCTTCCAGATGCTGTAGGTTTCTGGTACCAATCTATCTTTATCGTATTATTATGTCTTATAATCACTGTGTCCAAATATGGTAATTTTTGATTGTCCTCTACTTCAATTGTGAATTTTATATTTCTATGATATTTATTTAGTCTCTCTAATGTGTCGTCTATAGCGTCCGTTTTTACTATAGCGAACAAGTCATCTACATATTTGGTGAGTAATCTTGGTTTCTCATTTGTCTCTTTCTCAAAAATTTTAAGTATTTCTTCCATGACTATGTCCGCTACAATCGGTGATGCAGGTGATCCCATCGGCAAACCAGTACGTTGTTCATAGATTTTCTCCCCAAACTTGAAATATCTATTGTTTTTTACGCAGAATTTGATTATCGTCATAAAAAGGTCCCGTGACATATTTGTGTAGTCCTTGATTATATTCCATTTTGATTCAATAATGTTTAAAGCGTGGTCCAATGGTATACTGGGGAATAGTGATACTACGTCAAATGATACGAGTTTTTCATCGTCATATATAAAGGAGTTATTTAATTTTGCTTTGAATTCAACAGCGTCCTTAACATTGTATTTTGAATCTTTAGTCACATTTTTAAGTATATCTACCATATATTTGCATAGATCATAAGAGGGGGAATTTATTGACGAACAAATGGGTCGTAATGGTACTTCTCTTTTGTGAATTTTTGGAAGTCCATATATTCTTGGTGCTGTTGCAGTTCTAGTTGTTAGTTTTAACTTTTCATGTTGGTTGATGATTTTGTTTTTAAATAATTTTTCCACTAAGTCGTTATTTCTTTGTTGTAATGTCGATGTAGGATCACGTTTCAGTACTTTATATGTATATATGTCATTTACGATAGTTTGCATCTTCTTAGTATATTCAGATTTGTGCATGGCTACTGTTACATTTCCTTTGTCTGCATTAAGGATAAATATGTCTTTATTTTGTGTCAGAAACTTGTTGGCGGACTGTAGGGTGTTTAGCATGAAGCGATCCCGTTCAATTGTTCTTATGTTTGTCAAGTGGTCTTGTATTAGTGCCGCTAAATTTGTCCTAGCAATATCTTGCTTTTCCTTGTCTTTTAGTGTTTGAATGCAGTCTTCTCCATCAGCTATATAATTGAAGAGAGGGAATTGATTTCTTGTTGTCGGTAGTGCATATTTTGGGCCCAATGATAGTAGCCATTGTACTTCAGAGGGGAATATAGTTTTAGTGGTGTTGAAGAACCAATCTGTTTTGCTCGACGCGTTAAACATAAACCTTTGTTTTTGTTTTTCTAGCAGTTTCTCGAATTTGTAGATTTGTCTGTTTTTGATGTGTTTCGTTAAGTTTTCCTCTAATGTTTGCTCACTTCTGAAAAATATATCTGCATCCTCCTCATTCAATTGTTTTTTGATTTCTGTTTTTGTTGCAGTTAACTTTTTTTCTATCTGATTGTGCAGTTCATGTTTTTGTTTTATAAGTAGGTTTAATATTTTAGTTTGAAAATTAGATATATAGGTGGAAATGGTGGTGTTAATGTTAGGGTTAATTTTGATGTTGTTCGCTTTAAATAAATCATTTACTTTTACGGTTGTATTTTCTATAAATTTCGGTGTTATTCCATGTCTCCTACATCTTTGGAGAAAATTCTTTGCTGTCATGATGTGTACATATTGTTGTGTCTCTTTCTTGTGTTTCTTAATATATTCATTTGTTCTTACGTTGTAATTTTCTTTTATATGTCGGTAAATTTTGAAAGCATCTGTGCTGCTTCTACGGCGTGCTCTCCGTGTATACATATTTCTTGGATATTTAACGGCCTCTGTTTTTTATAACTGGTGAATTTTTATCGAGCTCAAGGCCAAGCAAAAATAAAGTTTTTAAACAAATTTATTTTTATTTTTAAAAAAACTTTTATATTTGTTTGTCAATATTTCGACTTCAATTAGAAGTCATCTTCAGGACACTATAGAGATAAAATTGAATTACTTTAACTTAAAACAAACATATAATATTTAAGAAAACAAATAATTAGTCACAACTTACATTAAACGTTACATATATCTTACAAGGTTCAAATACATATGTACATACATAAATTTGTAACATTAAGATATTATTTAACGAACATCTTTCTTTCTTTTCTTTCTTCTTGTCACCAAATGTCTGTAGCTGTGAGCGCAATTGTCAGTATCAGTTTTAAAATTCATTCTCTCATCATTTGGTGTATTGGTAATATGTAGCATCTCTAAAATGTACCGTTTTTTGTAGTTTCTCTCTTGTTGTAACACTTCTACTTTGTCAAAAACTGGAGTATGATTGAGACCCCTACAGTGAGTCGTCAAGGCAGTTTTTTGATCGTTAATGCTACGTGATCTTAAGTCCGACTTATGAGCAGAAATCCTTGTCTTTAACTTAGATTTTGTTGTTCCCACATATGTTTTATTGCATAAGTGGAACCCGTCACCACCACATTTAATTTTATATATTACATCTGATTTTTCGTATTCGTCCATTTTACTTTTTGTATTACTATATAGTTGTCGGAGATTATTTTTCGTGGTAAAAGCTAATTGAAATTTTTCTTTGTCAAAGAAATTTGATTTAATGAATCTTTCGGAACAGTTAGGAATATATATGTTTGTTTTAAATATCCTAGAAGTCACGTCAGTATTAGGTTTCTTGTTTTTATTGCAGAAGTTGTTGATTAAACTTATTATCAACTTTTTGGGAAAGTCATTTTGTTCCAATATCTTTATAATTACTTCTTTGTTAGTCCTGTGAAATTGCTTATCACTAATTGTTAACACTCGTCTTATGAAGTTTTGCGCTGTGTTAATTATTATTCGTTTAGGATGTCTGGAATTGAAATTTATTAATCTTCCAGATGCTGTAGGTTTCTGGTACCAATCTATCTTTATCGTATTATTATGTCTTATAATCACTGTGTCCAAATATGGTAATTTTTGATTGTCCTCTACTTCAATTGTGAATTTTATATTTCTATGATATTTATTTAGTCTCTCTAATGTGTCGTCTATAGCGTCCGTTTTTACTATAGCGAACAAGTCATCTACATATTTGGTGAGTAATCTTGGTTTCTCATTTGTCTCTTTCTCAAAAATTTTAAGTATTTCTTCCATGACTATGTCCGCTACAATCGGTGATGCAGGTGATCCCATCGGCAAACCAGTACGTTGTTCATAGATTTTCTCCCCAAACTTGAAATATCTATTGTTTTTTACGCAGAATTTGATTATCGTCATAAAAAGGTCCCGTGACATATTTGTGTAGTCCTTGATTATATTCCATTTTGATTCAATAATGTTTAAAGCGTGGTCCAATGGTATACTGGGGAATAGTGATACTACGTCAAATGATACGAGTTTTTCATCGTCATATATAAAGGAGTTATTTAATTTTGCTTTGAATTCAACAGCGTCCTTAACATTGTATTTTGAATCTTTAGTCACATTTTTAAGTATATCTACCATATATTTGCATAGATCATAAGAGGGGGAATTTATTGACGAACAAATGGGTCGTAATGGTACTTCTCTTTTGTGAATTTTTGGAAGTCCATATATTCTTGGTGCTGTTGCAGTTCTAGTTGTTAGTTTTAACTTTTCATGTTGGTTGATGATTTTGTTTTTAAATAATTTTTCCACTAAGTCGTTATTTCTTTGTTGTAATGTCGATGTAGGATCACGTTTCAGTACTTTATATGTATATATGTCATTTACGATAGTTTGCATCTTCTTAGTATATTCAGATTTGTGCATGGCTACTGTTACATTTCCTTTGTCTGCATTAAGGATAAATATGTCTTTATTTTGTGTCAGAAACTTGTTGGCGGACTGTAGGGTGTTTAGCATGAAGCGATCCCGTTCAATTGTTCTTATGTTTGTCAAGTGGTCTTGTATTAGTGCCGCTAAATTTGTCCTAGCAATATCTTGCTTTTCCTTGTCTTTTAGTGTTTGAATGCAGTCTTCTCCATCAGCTATATAATTGAAGAGAGGGAATTGATTTCTTGTTGTCGGTAGTGCATATTTTGGGCCCAATGATAGTAGCCATTGTACTTCACAGGGGAATATAGTTTTAGTGGTGTTGAAGAACCAATCTGTTTTGCTCGACGCGTTAAACATAAACCTTTGTTTTTGTTTTTCTAGCAGTTTCTCGAATTTGTAGATTTGTCTGTTTTTGATGTGTTTCGTTAAGTTTTCCTCTAATGTTTGCTCACTTCTGAAAAATATATCTGCATCCTCCTCATTCAATTGTTTTTTGATTTCTGTTTTTGTTGCAGTTAACTTTTTTTCTATCTGATTGTGCAGTTCATGTTTTTGTTTTATAAGTACAACAATATGTACACATCATGACAGCAAAGAATTTTCTCCAAAGATGTAGGAGACATGGAATAACACCGAAATTTATAGAAAATACAACCGTAAAAGTAAATGATTTATTTAAAGCGAACAACATCAAAATTAACCCTAACATTAACACCACCATTTCCACCTATATATCTAATTTTCAAACTAAAATATTAAACCTACTTATAAAACAAAAACATGAACTGCACAATCAGATGGAAAAAAAAGTTAACTGCAACAAAAACAGAAATCAAAAAACAATTGAATGAGGAGGATGCAGATATATTTTTCAGAAGTGAGCAAACATTAGA